>CM053626.1:322772781-322794173 GCA_028646595.1 Phalanger gymnotis | reverse complement strand
TGGTGGTCCTTCGTAGTTAGTTTTCCTTTTCTGAGCTTGGATTACTTAAGACCTTTGCTTGGTTTTCTCTTAGCTTAAGTGTTTTATATTTTTAAGGTAGTCCTCTAATTTGTGTTCTCAGTCTTGTTAGTATATAACATTTTCATTTTATTGGAGCATTAAGTCCATTCACTTTGTCTGCCATTTTATTGATCTGATCTTTGTCCTTTTTAAAAAATCAGATTGGCTAAAGGTTTACCAACTTCATTAGTCTTTTCAGAGAATCAGGTTTTGGTTTTACTTCTTCCTATGGTTTTTTAGTTTACAATTTATTTCCCTTATAATTTTTAACATCTCCGGTTTGGTGCTTATTTTAGGTTACCCAGTTAATTAATCTGCTCTTTTTCTATTTTGCTAATATCTGTTTGTAGAGCTATGCTTTTTCCCCAAGGGCTGTTTTAGCTACAACTCCAAAATTCTGTATATTCTTTCATCATTATCATTCTCTTTAACATAATTATTGTTCCTATTTGTTTTTTGACTCATTCTTTAATTAGGATTTCATTGTTAAGTTTCCATTTGCGGAATGTCTTTTGTTTATGTTCCCTGGGCCTATTACTATTTTTATTATTACTATTATTTATTACTATTTTTAATTATAATTAGAGCCTGTAATGGATATGTTTACTAGTTCTACCTTTTAAATTTGCTTCCAATATCTCTGTGCCCTAATCAGAGTCAATTTCTGCAAAAGTTCCACATGGTACTAAGCTATATATTCTTTAACAGTCCCATTTTTAGCTCTAGTTTCTCCACCAATTTGTTCAATTCCATATTTTTCCCTTTGCTTCATTTTCTTTTAAACTTGACCAGTACTGAGAGAGGGACACTGAAACTTCCTACCACTATTACATTACTCTGTGCCTTTTTGTTCTTTCTTTTAAAAATTTAGATGCTAAGGCATTTGTAGCATGTAAGTTTAATATTAGTATTCATCCTCATTTGTTGTCCATTCTTCCTTTCAGCAAAACATAATTTCTTTGCTCATCCCTTTTAGTTGTGAATATTTGTTTTTGCTCTGTCTGATAGCAGAATTGCAACTCTTGCTTTTTTGGATTTATCAGATGCGTAATACAATTTTTCCCACTCCTCATTTTTATTATGTATATCTTTGGGGTTTCATTAAAATGTTTCTTGTAAGCAACAGATATAGGGCTTCATTTTCTTTTCTTATCCAATCTTTTTTTCTTCATGTTATTGGATTGTTAAGTCCATTCACATTTAAAGTTATGCAAGCTGGGTTTATATTTTTCTTCATTTGCCTTGAATATTGGTGATTATTTTTTCCAAATTAAGAGTTTTCCTTTTCCTCTGAAAACACAGTACTTTGTTAGTTTAGCTTAGTCTACTTTAAGGCAAGCCTATTTCCACTGCTCTCTTTCCTTCATCCTCAAGTCCCATTCACCCTACCCTAGTTTTCTAGTTTTGCTTAGCTTATTAGCTCATATTTCTTTCTTCTTTGTGTCTAATTAATTCTTCCACCTTTCTTTCCCCCTCCCAGGTAAGTAGTGAAATAATATGTCCCTTCCTCTCCTCCCTTTCAACTCTTTGTGCTCATTAAATTTTTTCTTAATTTTCTAGACCTTTTCCTTAAAAAAGGATTCCTTTCTCTTCCATTCCACTCCATGGTCTTCATTCTTTTCTGTCTATTCTAGACTTTTACTCATTGATTTACGGTCATTATGCTTATTTATTCCTTCTTTGATCTCTTCATTCCCCATAGAATTAAAGCTTCTGAGGTCCCAAGTCTGAGTTAGTACCTCTTCTAAACAGTTTCTATGATACTGCCCTATAGATTTTGCCCCCAGGTCCTACTTTCTGTTGTGCTTCACTCTTAGAAATACTAATTCCTGCAGGTGATAGAAAGGATATTGTCTTATGATAGGAATTCTCCCATATCCCATAATAATATACTTTATTATCAATCTTTTCCTTCTCCATCGTCATTTTTTTTTCCATTTGTCATTAAGTTTTCTCTCTAGGTCCATGCCTACCCACTCTTCGGGATGTCAGATTCTTTTCCTCCTAAGGCAGCCTCTGTAAGCACAAGATCCCTGAAGACTGCACCCACTGTTAAGGCCCCTACTTCCCTCGACAGAAGATCTGTCTCACGGGAGCATTCATCAATGGTATCCCCTCCCACTACTGGATCAAGATGACCCTTTTTTGTTTCTTCCTGTTTCAATCCCTCCTTTGCCTCCTCACTCGTTTTCCTGTGGGTTCTCTTCTTCCTGGGAAACAGGAGTTATTTCCCCTGCACTGTTAAACTTTGGCTTCATTAAGTTCTATCACAACTTCCTCCTCTCTCATCTTTCCTGTCCCCTCTCACAAAAGCGCTGATTCACCAGTAAGCAAGGGGCTTAGTTCATGACAGTTCAGGCCTATTTCTATACCATCATTTCCATTTGGCTTTTGCTTTCAACCCTCATCTCCTTGTGTACTTTTATGAAGATTTCTCTCAATGGTCTCTCTCTTATTTGGTCATTGTCCTTGGTTGCTGTGTGAAGGGCATCCAAAGCCCTTCATCACCTAGACCCCTCCTATCTCTCTAAATTTCTTATGCCTTATACCCCACACATACTCTTCAATCCAGTGACCCTGGCCTTCAGGATGTTCCATCAACAGGGCATTCCGCCTCTCAGATCTGGGCATTTTCTCTGGCTCTCCTCTAGGCCTGGAATGCTTTCCTTCCTCTGCTCCAACTATTGACCTCCTTGGCTTTCTTGAAGACGCAATTGAAACCCCATGTTCTACAGGAAGCCCTACCTAACCCTCCTTAACTCCAGTGCTTTCCCTCTTTTAACTATTTTGCTTTTATTCTGTACATAGCCTGTTTTGTATATATGTCTTCGCTTGTTGTCTCCATTAGATTGTAAGCTCCTTGAGGGAGACACTGTCTTTTGTCTATTTTTGTATCCCCAGTGCTTGACACAGAGCCTGGCATATAGTAGACGCTTAAAAATTTTTTGCTAAAGTGAATTGTTCACCTCTCTCATATTCCATTGTTTGGGGTGTCTGAAAAGCAAATAACGTATTTAGGCCTCATTTTCTTTCTAGGAACACTTCCAATGCCTCGTTTTATTTAACATTCATCTTTGTTCATTAATGGTTAGGTTCAGGTTTGCAGTGTATGTCACCTTGGAATGCTTCTTGAACTTCAGAACACATTATTCCAAATCCTCCCACAGTTCTCTTGGGTACAGAAGAGTCTTGTGTTATGCAAGGTTTCTTTCTTCTCTATTTGACGGAATTTCTCCAAACCACTTGCAAGACTTGTTGTGTGTCAGTAGAACTGTTCAGTTTAACCACTTTGTGTCTTAAAGTTTGCAACACAAAGGTTTGTTTTATTCTGGAGGCAATTTGTGGATTTTTTTTTTTTGATTGGCACATTATATCTTGCTTTGGAACGCTCAGATTTTTGACCTGATGTGTTCTTCTGGGAGACCTACGGTCCTCAAATGTCTCTATGTATCCTGTCTTTGAGACCAATATGTTTTGCTAGCAGAGATCATGTTTTAGCTTTGCATTCTTGTTTTTTGCTTCTCTTCTTCGAGTGTCCTTCACTTCTGTGAATCTGAATTCCCAATTGATTTTTTCTCCCTTTTGCTTCTTTAGTGAGACTTGCCACTGTGGATTCAAGTTATTCTGTTCTGCCAAGTATTTCTGTTATGCAGGTCCTGGTTTTACAATTCTTATTTCTCTTTTAAACCATACAGCAACATCCCGATGAAGTTCCATGCTCTCTTAGGAATCCACAGGGTCCGCTGCCTCCTGAGTTGTTACACTGCAATATTTATTCAGAAATATCTGGACTCTTTTAGCTGATCTGGAGGCCCTATTCCCTTCTGTTATTTGCATTTTCCCTAATGGTTTATCTACTTATACTCAAGGTCTTTAAATGAATTTTCTGTCTTCAGAAATCTTTGAGGGCAGGGACTGTCTTTTGCATCTTTTTGTTTCCCTAGCATTTAGCTGGGGAGGGGGGTGGTGAGGACAGCAAGGAGGAGAGGGAGAGAGTAGAACTGAGTTCTGTTGCAAACCCACTTGCGCAGATCTGTTGAACTACGGTGGGTGGTGGATGAGGGGTTAGGGCAGATGTGTGCTAGAGATTAGAGACTAACCTTCTCTGCTCTTAGTTCATTAGACTGCTACCTCATTAGGGTTTTTAGCATCCTAGACCACAGAGGTAGCTGAAATTGTTTTATCTCTTGTGCATAATTCCTGCTTTGGAGCTTTGAGAGGTCATGAGGATCAAAGAAAATGTCTAGCCTGACATTTTGGTACTAATGTGACTAGCCATCAATCCAAAACAAATTCTTTTGGCTCTATTACGTACACGTATTTGGCTATGCTAAGTAAGAGGACCACAATGGCTTACACTGCAATCTTTATGTAAGCCTATAATATTCCACCTGAAAAACCAAGCTAAGGAAACACAGCAGCTATTCTGATAACTGGTAATTCAGTACAAACCAGGTCTCCTGAAACAGAATCTAACTCCAACTCACTCTAAGAAGGCTAAGTGAAACTTTCTACTTTATTTTCCCAGCAGAAAAGAAATTAACTCTTCTGAAAATCCTAAAGCTAAGAGTCAATGACTTAGAACTAAACAGGTGTCCTCTCAACATTATGGGCATATCTTTAAGTCAACAAACACGGGAAATTGCAATAGTTTTAAAAAGAGATATGTCCCATTACTGAAGCATGCCAAATCATAACTCTATACAAATCATTACTCTGGAACTGTTATTAAGAAGATATTTTACGACAATATTGCATTCAAAAATTTCTAACCAAGCTGTGGGAAAAGAAAAATTGCTGAGACAGAGGGGCTTCTTCCCTCTTTTTAACGACAAAAAAAATGGTCTCCTAATATTTAAAGATAATGTGGTTCAATGGTGCAGTCATGTGGAAAACTCAAGTTCCTCAATTAAGTTTCCCAGTAACAGTCTGGTCAAACAAAGTGACTTAGAATACTTGACGATCCACCACTTTTGTTTCATTTTAGAACAGATGTGGTAGAATCTGCTGTAACCCACACACTTAGCCTCTTACTGCATTTCCTTTATCTTTATTGGGAGATGAAGTTAAGAAAAGTCCCTCAAGGCAACCACTATCTTCCATTAAAAGCAGCTGAGCTGAATACAGCAAGTACAAAAGAAACCATAGTCATCTACACATCTATACAAGAAGGATGGTCTCATTACAAAATTCCAAACTCAGGCTGAGCCCTGAGAACTTCCTTCCAAAAGTCTACCTCATCTTTAACTTGTTTTGCTTATAAATCACAAAGTAAGGATCTGATCATTCTCTACTCAATTTCAGTCTCTTAGCATCTAAATTATCTGGCTGGACTTGATACACTGACCAAACTGATTTAATAACTGCCAAGGCTTTAGTCCATTTTGTGCAGTGTAGACCTAAAATAACCTGAAAAGAATGTAAGGCATATTGTTCACAATTTCCACATTACTTCACAGGAAGCATCACTGTGCCAGAACTCTCCACAACTATAGTGACGCTCCGTCTTAAAATAATAATAATAAGCAGATGATCAAGGACACCTTTGGTAATGCACACTTTGAAAACTCTTATCAACTAAAATAGCCACATCTCATCTTTGTCCTCCTTGCTCGCCACACAGAGCCATGTTTACGTCCTGACAACTGTTTTTAAGCAGAAGATCGCGCAGTTAGAGCTGAGCAAACTGGATTCTCTCCTGCCTCAGCACTGACAGAGAAGGCAGCCAGCTAAGTGCTGATTCCTCAAACCTTATCATTAGAGAGCTGGGAAACAGAATCGACTACAAGGAGGAGCCAGAGACTCCAGCTGGAAAATTTGATATGGAAATCAGTGCTTGGGCCCATTTTTATAGAATCAGTTTTCTAATGATAACCACCCATTAAGGGAGTCAGTAAATTAGGAACCAATCAGTGTGTAGGGTGTTCAAGGCAACGTCCTTGAGGAGCAGGAGAAGGAAATCAGCTTCTTCTTCTGGCAATAGGAGGCAGGAGGTTTCCTCCGTTTAGGATTTAATACCGAGTCAAAGCCCTTGACAGACAGACCTTTTAGGAGCTGGGTCTATGCCCTCCTTATCACAGCCCCTGGAGTTGAAGGCAGGAGGCCCTAATTCTACTCACCAGTTCTCAGTCACCGAGAACAATGGATATGAAACACTGCAGACTTCCAGGACTTGCTACTGCTTTAAGCACATTCCCCAATGGTATTCCATGGCAAGGTGAAATATAGATATTGATCTAGAATTTCTGATGTGCCTTTAGCTACATGCTCAAATAAAATATATGGCGAATTCTGCCACAAAGTTTTATATCTGCTGGAACCCTTTCTGCATGCTTGCATTTTTAGTAACAAATGTCAATTCCTCTCCTGACCTTGAAGGCCTTCAGCCCCCATGGTTGATTGTTTCCAGAAATGCCAATTACCTTCTTTTTCCACTCTGTGTCATGCTACATTCTTCCACATCTGACAATCTTCTGACTTGTCCCTTACCTACTAAACTGATATCTAAAAAATTTCAGTCCAGAACCCTTTCTGACTACCGTGCAAACCCTAAAGAACAACCTACTCCAAAAAAAATCAAATTGCAAACAAGGGGCACCATGGGGGTGCTAATGAGGAATTTCCATTCTAGAAAAAAAAGGAAAGCTCACTAACATTATTCCTTTCTTTTCTCATTTACAGTAAACGGTCAATTAGCAAACTAAAACTGGGTTTGGGTACGAGGGGGAAATTGAGCTTCCAGTCATGAAGTTGATGACTGGGAGTCTCTGACAAGGAACAGGATGAAGAGTGAGGACAAGACAGACAAGTGAGTGTGAAAACTTTCTAAGAAAAGGGAAATAGAGAACAAAAGAAAACTAACAAGGAAGCAAAGAAAAGATGGACAGCTCTCAACACAATGCGTAGTATTTGTCACAGGCTTTCATGAAATGGAAATCTATTGCTGTATATTTTGAATCCTCTCTCATGGTCTGCTGTGTACGTGATATGCTTTTTTTCCTCTTCTTATTCTGCACTTAAGTTTCAATATTTAAATTTCTTATAATAAAAAAAGGAAATAAATGCTGGTTAGAAATCCCCATGGACAAAGGTTACACCTGTGGAACACCATCTCCAGCAGGTTATAACAGGATGGAAGGGGTGACGCACCAGGAGAATGAAGGTCCTGTCTCTTCCACCTTCCTATTCTTGGTGCTTAGCATAAGGCAAGCACTTAAACACTTGGTAGACTTAATTGAAGGCCTGAAGTATGGTGCCAAAGATAGACAGCATCTCCTGTCCAAGGAACAGCTTCACTAAATTTCATCACCAAGAAATTTGGCCCCAGGTGCTATGAAGGCCAAGGATGCTCTGAAAGAGACAAAAGTCAAAAAGGGCCTTGACCCTGCGTGTCCACTGTGACAGGGACAAAGCAGCAGGAGAAAGGTCAGAGGCCCTAGGAGCCATGTGATTTTTAGAGAGTCTTCAAATAGTGATTTAATTTTTGGAACTCTTAACATGGACTGTTTTCCCAACAACGAACAAGGTCACACATTCACTAACCAAGGAAATGAGGCCTTCTTTACTGTCAGTCCTAAAGCAGGCAGAAGATGTCATGGGAACGCACCAAATGGAAGAGTCCAGAAAGATCCAGATCCACACCCTGACCCAACGCTTAATGGCTGCATGACTCTGGGAAAATCATTGCACTTTCTGGAGCCTTGAGGTCCTCATCTGGAAAACAGAGATGACAAAAACAGTACCTGCAAATGCTGTTCTATGAAAGCCATAAAGGCCAGCAAGCCACACGTCTGCCTCTTGAGAACAGCTATAAAACTCTTGTGAGAATGGTCAGCATAGCCAGCCAGAGTGTGCTGGATGAAAACAATAGGGAACGCGCAGGCCGCTGTGGGGATTTCCTATAGTTCACATGTTTACAGTCACATGACCAACAAAGGTACGGAGTTAAAGATCTCGCCAGGTCTACTGGTTCTCTCACTGCTTTGTTATACATTTGATACAGTAGAAAAAAAAACTAAGCCTTGGAGATGCTTCTCTACCAACATGCCTCCCAAACTTCATTAAAGTATCCCAGCCTTCAAAACCCATGTAAGTCAGCAAATAAGTGAATGCTGACTTCAAGTTGGGTGTAAAAAGGGAAAATGTGCTCAGTCCCAACTATCACAGAATGCATGCTACTCGCAGTGTCAGGATATTAGGATTTGCTATCAATGGTAAAGTTCTTTTAATGCTCCTATCCATACTCGACATTATACTAACTGCACCCAACACTACAAAGCTCCTCCGGTAAAATTCGCAGCAGTATAAAATAAGAGTGCTCCAGCCATTTAAAAAGTCAGTCAACAAGCATTTATTGAGTGCCTACTGTGGGCCAGGCCATGTGCTGAGAGCAGGACAAGGCAAAAACCAGAATATATCCTCAAGGAGCTCCTAGTCTAATGGGGAGATCAACATGCAACATGGACAAAGAACATCTACAGGACAAACT
Organism: Phalanger gymnotis; assembly: GCA_028646595.1. NCBI lineage: Eukaryota > Metazoa > Chordata > Mammalia > Diprotodontia > Phalangeridae > Phalanger > Phalanger gymnotis. The sequence goes on along the minus strand of CM053626.1, from coordinate 322,785,625 downwards.
GGAGATAATTAACAAAAGTAAGGCACCAAGATTAAGGGGGACCAAGAAAGGCTTCTTGTAGAAGGTGGGGTTTTAGCTGGGACTTGAAGGAAGCCAGGGAAACCACCAGAAGGTAGAGAGGAAGACCCAAAGGGCAGTCAGAAAAAATGACCAGAGGAAGAGATGGAGGGTCTCGTTGGAGGGACAAAGAACCCAGTCATTGGATCCCAGAGCACAGGAAGGATAAAAGTACGATAAGCCTGGAAAGCTAAGTTTTGAATTGCAAGTGGAAAATTTGTATGTGACCCAGGAGGCAGTAGGAAGCCCCTGGGAGCTTATTAAAAGAGGGGGAAGGTATGGCTTTAGAAAGATCACTTTGACACCTGAGTAGAATATGGATAGTGTAGGAAGGGACATGAGGCAGGGAAAACAACCTGCAAGGTGAAAACACACGATATCAAGGATGACGACCCTTAAGGGCTATGAAGCACGAAGTACGAAGTAGGAAGAATGTACACATAGCAGGCATGGCCTTTGGGAGCCTTCAGGAGTTCTGAGTTGTAAGTAAAGCTGATACAGTGTCTACAGCAAGTCTGACAGCAGTGCCCAGGAGGGTGGGAAGCCACCAGGTTGCCTAATGAAGGAAAACTGGCCCATGTCAAATATAGTGATCAAAACTTCTCTGCCAATTGGCAGTGGGAATGGCCCCATGAGTGCATTTTCAGCCTGGTGGGGAAAAGCGGTAAAAAAAAAAAAAGATAGTATTATGACACGTAGACCCAGAAAAGTAGGTGGGCTGATCTTGTGCTGAAAATTAGAGACAATAGGAAAAAAGTCCAAGTTGCCTCCCTGATGATATAAAAAGAGCCAGACAAAGGCCTCTCTCTAGTGTGCTGGCTCGATCCCATAAAAGGAATTCAGGGAAATACAGAGATGGGAATCGCACATGGTAAGGCACAAAAGGGCTGTGATTTCCATATTGATGAAATCACAGATCCATCAAATCCAACTAATCCTTAGGGGCAGGGATTCTATGCTTTGTGCTACATGAAACATATAATGAAGTCGATATCCTAAGGAACACTAACAAGAAAGAAAACTTTGATACTTTCCACACACCTGTAATCTTATCAGTGTAGGGACACTGAGATAAAAGGTAATAAAAACAATTTAAATAATACAATCACTTAGATAGAGGCTAAGATTTGGCTGTCTTAGCTAAGTTTTATCAATATTCTCTTTCAAAGGAAAGTAATATTTCTTCTGGTTTGATGCAGAAATTTTAATCATCTGAGAAGGCTGGGTGAGCACAACCTTGGACACCAAGAAGCTCTGATGAGCTTAGCTTTATGGGGGGACCCACCCAGATTGCAGATGGAGGTGGAGGGACCTCCATCTACTCAAATGAATCCTTTCAGTGAAGGTGGCCTTTACCACAACAGTCTTTCTATGAGGACCGCCATCATGGATCAGGAGTATCTGACAGTTACACAGCATTAAAGTCTACAAGAGTTTACATACATCATCTCATCTGATTGCCACAACAACCCTAATAAAGTCAATACCACAAGGACTGTCCTCATTTTACAGACAAGGAGACTGGACTTCAGAGAGATGAAAAGACTTGTGCACATCACACAACTCAAGGTGTGTTCTCACCTCCCTCTGCCCAGGGCACCCCGCGGTCCATCCAGCTGAGTCATTTACTGCGTACCTCTCATGTGGAGGTACACCCTGAAGGAGAATTTTTTTAAAAGTATTTAAAGCCCAATGCTTCCCCTCAAGAAGTCCAGCGAGAAAGAAGGCATACACAGAAGATGAACATTAACAATAACGGCAGGTTAATGAGGGGCGCTCGGGTCAGGGGAGCCTGGAGCACCAGAGCAGGCTGCCTGGGGAGGCTGGGGGCTGCCTCTCAATGAGAGCTCTTCAGACAAGGCTAATATGTGGCACAGAGGTTTCTGTTTGAATATAGGTGAGACTGGCTCTCCCTGAGGTCTCTCACAAAGTTGAAATTCTGTGAGTCTGACACACTATCAGAAAATTTTAGAACTGGAAGAAACTTTGGACACAACGAGATATCAACATCCTTGTTTCACAAATGAGGAAATGGAGGTCTCACAGGTCAACTTCTCTGATGTTACATGGCTGTCCCGAGGCCGAGTTCTGCTTACAATCCAGGGCTCCTGAGGCTACACATACTACTCTGCCATCTCGCCACCCCCTTGCTGCTTGCTCAGCAGGAATCACCAAGTACATCTTTGCAGAAGAGGTCTGTAGAAGTGAGTTCACCGAGGCCTCGAGAGCATCTTCAGGGCCAGGTCTTGAGGGGAAAAGAATCCAGTGAGACCATGTAGGTGATGCTCACTTTGCAAACCTTAAAGGTCTCCCCAAATGCCAGCTCATTATTATTACTAGGACTGGGTGGGGCGGGCAGGCAGAATCCAGGGGGTGTTTGCCACATTTGGAAGGAGAGTGTGGTAGCAATGCTGGACAACACCGTTCTGAGAACACAACCCAACTTCCCCTCACTGCCTCATTAAGAATCCATCCAGCTCTGCAAGCCCTGCTTCAGGCTACTTAAATCTTCACCTTGCACGGCCACTTTGGGTATTAAATTCAATGTTTGCTCGCTTCTGCCTCAAGATGAGTTTCCTTTTACTTATCCTAAAACTACCTCTATCAAGCTCAAGGGAGCTGATGGAAAATGTTGATGTTTATCTTAGAACCCTGCACAAATCTGCAGGCATGGTCCCCTACTTTCTGACCTTCTTGCAGACTGAAGATCCCTAATCCTTGGGCCACACTGGTGCCTGGCATGACTAGAGCAAGGAGCAGTGGAAAGACCATCAGCCTCAGAAGACATAGACTCCAACAATGAACTGGCTCAGTCTCCTCACCCATAAAATGGGCACAAAATCACCTTGTACTATCCATCTCACAGGCTGTGGTAAGTACAGCTCTTTATAACCTTTGGGGCATCATGGAAATTTGAGCTTTTATGAAGGCTCAGTTAAAGAGAACCTCTACAATTTCCAAATAACATATACACCCAATGAGGGCACTTAAAACACCTGGGGCTTCCTTGTGCATCCTCTCTCTCCAGAAGCAGACCCCAGCCCCGTTGTGACTCAGAGACAGAGCTGAGGAGCTGAGCAGCCAACAATACACTTGGCGATGGGTCTCCGATTTAGCCAGGCTGGAACTCAGATGGCAGCAGCCCAAAGCCACGACAGCTCAGGGTGAGCAACAGAGGTTGTCTCGACATTGTGGAGGAAGCTGCCATTGTGAGGGCAGAAGCAGCGAGTCTACTGAGGAGAGCTCTCTATGTTCCAAAACCAGCTTCCCCACAATTTCCAAAGGTAAGAACGCTAGCTGCTGGGTCCCTGACAGCCAAGCAACAGCCAACGCTTGAACAAGCCGAGCCCCTACTATCACCTCACTCCTCAATTTGGCTTTCAAGTCCATCACTACTGAGAAGGCCGTCCCTCAGGTCGCACCGGACGTTTTAGCCAAGTCAGAGGCCCATACCTCGAGAGCTGGCAGGGACCTCAGAGGCCTTCATTATACAGATGAGGCTGGTCATTTGAAATAAAAGACTGAACTGGAAGGGATCTTGTCGTACATATGAAGCCCTTCTACAACACCCCAGCCTGTGGTGGAACACCTGCAGTCAGGGGGAGCTCACTATCTAACAAGGCAACAAAAGTTAGAAACTTCGAATCTTGGGAAATTATGCTTCTACACTATAACTTCTACCCATTAGTTCTAATTTTAACCTCTGGGTTTGAGGACAAATCTATCTCTTATTTATTTAACATCTCTTCATGAAGATAACAGTCATGTCTCTTTGGTAGGCCTTCCCTAGGCCGAACGTCCTCAGTTTTACTTTTATCTGGCATGGTTTTGATATAGCTCTGGATCACCGAGCAGTCAGGTGATACAGTGGACAGTGCACTGGGCCTTGTTTTAGGAAGACCCAAGGTCAAATCCAGTCTCCAGATTCAGGATTTCTGATGCTATGATCCCAGTATTGTCTAGTCCAGTGATTCTCAAAGTGTGGTCAAAGGATCCCAGGAGTCTCCAAAACCCTTTCAGGGGGTCCATGAGGTCAAAACTACTCTCACAATAATACTAAAATGTTTACGTTTCTAAGATGGTAAATATTATTAATCAAAAGCTCTTTGTGGAGGTCCTCAATAATTAAGAGTGTCGAAGGGTCCTGAGACCCAAAACTGCAGCTATTCTAGTCGACATTTCTGCCCGGCTGAAATAAAGATAAATTATAGCTGCCCTGTTCCCCTAATCTTCCAGGTCAGTGACCCTGTCAAGAAGGAAGCGAGGTCAAGCTGGAATAACCCACTCTCTGGCTTTCGAGATAATTACTCCCTTCTCTAAGAGTCCCCAGCCACCTCTTTAGTAGCATATTCTCAGATCTGGGCAAAGATCGCTATAAATCCAGCTCACTGGCAGAAGTCACAGATCCCAGTCTCATCCCTTCTCTGAAAACCAGGACATTTGCTCTTCTCTAATCCTACAAAATCTTCCAGGATGCTTCTCATCTCATCAATCCTGTCTGCCAGTTTTTTAAGTTCCCTTGGAACCTGCCCTCCCAAGGGCAGATGGGGACATTCTCACCCACTCCAGGAGACTCCTTCTTGACCTGGAAGGAGATTAGCTTTTCCACCTATAAAATGCAGAAAATGACAACCTCACAAGAGCAACTTTAAGGAATAAGAAGAATTATAAAGCACGTCATTAATGCACTATTAACTAAATGACCACTAAGGAAAATAACAGTTTGATTCTATTTGGAAAGTTTGGTGTCTTCAAGAAACTATTCCAAAACCTGCAGTGTCATCCCTCATTTCATTCAGTTAAAGCCAAATGGGATAAGGAAGGGGAAGCCGTCCAAACAACCAAAAGTCTCTGGCATGCCAGTCAACAAGAACCCTAAACTTCAAGTTCTGATATCTGTTCCATTTCTTTACCACTATCTACAAGAGATGTTGTAAAGAAAACAACTATACATACAACATTCACTGAAAGTGAGCTAGAAACAAGCACAAAAAATCCAACCCATCAGTGACACAAATCGAACCACTACCCAAATCCCCCAGTGCAAAAGAACGAGACCTACTTTCCTGAATTCAAGTCTCTGTGGAGGCTGAAGGAGCAAACCGCTGTTCATCCCATCGTCTCCTCCTATAAAGCCCTCTTCACCAATCTCCTAGAGCCAAAGGCCCCGCCATCCTCCAAGGCTCTGCAGACAACCTTCACTATTCATGGATTCCAAACCTGCGGATTCGTAGACTCATCAAAATGTATTTTCACCCCGATATCAATACTCAAGGTACTTTCACGGTATTTATGCAGCGCAGCAGTAGATGAGTCACCTGACATGAGTAATCCCAACTGAGGCCTACCAAAGCCACCATGTTCTGCCTTGTTTCATCTCTCTGATTGTAAGCAAGAGTCCTTTCCATGCTCCATTTAGTGCCATGTTTTGTGCATTTTTGTGCTTTTTGGGTGATTTTGCTATTTAAAATGGCCTCCATGTTCCCAAGCCTAGAAGGCTGTGAGGTGCTTTACGGAAAAAACACATTGAATAAGCTTGCTCAGGCACTAGTCGTAGCACTGTCGGCCGTGAGTTCAATGTTCATGAATCAACACCACAGAGGGGACATCCAGAAAAAGGAAGAGGAAATTCACTGATCTGGAGGGAGGCTGTCCAGTAAACGCTGTGACCCGAGGCTCGCAGGAAGCTAGCCTCTACGTCTTGTAGGAGCAATGATTCACTGTTGGCTAATTCAGTGCTCATGGCAATTTGATGAACCGTAACTACCTCGAACGACCAGCATTGGCCGTGCCACCCCCTCCTCAAAGGCCCACCAGGTCTCTTTCTGTTAGAAGGGAGGGCTCCTACCTGGGAAGTCCTCTGTCACTTTAAGCTTTTATGCAGCGCTCACACACTGCCTGGTACTACAGCCGTACCAGTGTCTTATTTCTGAATTACTTCAGCCACAGAAGACCCAGAAAAGAACGTTCTCACCCCCCAGGTCCTAAAAAGTTATTTAACATCAGAAATGACACTAAGGAAGGTACCTGAGCCCCTCCCACGCCACTGCACCCTAAGGGACCGGTTCATCAGACTTGCACTGAAACGTCTTAGCTGTTGAGTCTTCCACTGCAATGGGAGCTCCCTGAGAGCAGGGACTGGGCCTTGGCACCGTGACTGGCACACAGAATGCCCTTGATAAATGATGTGCCATTCCTTCATTCTGCCCCGCCCCATAGGAGTTGTTTTCAGGCCAGGTTCTTAGTCATGTAGATCACATACTATAAGCTGAGAAGCTGGGACTAGATCTAATACACTTTCACACAAGGAGCTCAGTGGTTCACTGATTATAGGTATTTAAAAACTATTTACTGAATGAATGAATGAAAGGAAACCCAGAAAAGAACCCACGTGTGTAGAAAAGGGCTATCCTCTCAATTTAAAATAAACATTACCTCTTAATAACCACATTTCCCAAAGAGGTCACAATACACTGGAATTGTATGTATCAAACAGGACTGAATCGATTTCATATTCAGCATATTCTCAATTCCAAATTAGGCTGCAGAAATAAGGATCTCCCATTTTTCAGCTCATAAATGGATAATGGACAACAGCAGCATCTAATTAATAAAGAAGTGCTGATCAAGGATTTTTAAGAGAATTAATAATTTTTAAAGGGTTGAAGATGGTGCGGTCTTTGTCTCTGCAAAAGAGGAAAGCAGATCACAGATTCAGAGCTGAAAGAGATCTCGGGGTCTATGGAGTCCAAGCCCGCATTTTACAGTTTTACAGATGAAGAAACAGAAGGAGCTGTGTGCCTCTGGGCAGGGCACCTGACTTCTCTCAGGCTGAGTGTCCTCATCTATGAAATGGGGATAAAAACACCATCTGCCCTCAGGGCTGTCGTGAGGATCAGCGGGGATAATGAATGTCACTGCTTTGACAACCTTCACACACTCTACAAATGGTGACTCTAACTAGATAGATCACCATCCTCCTCCTCACTGTCATCACTATTATACTTCTTACCCAGGGGCACAGACCTAGCGAGAGCAGAGCCAGGATCGGAACCCACACAGAGATGAGAGATGGGCACCCCCACGATCCCTTGAGGGGAAGAGAGGCCCTGCCTGCCGGGTCCTCTCAGAAGGAAACCTGGCATTCTCGGGGGCCGAGGTGAGGAGGGATTGTGCCCCAGGCAGGGGGCACAGCCAATGGAAAGGCACAGAGGTGACTGTGGAACGCTGAGCGAGGGGAACAGCAAGAAGGCAGCTCAGGCGCTGGGCCAGGAACATGTGAAGGGGAAGCATGTGAAACCAGCCCGGGAAGGCTGGAGACACAGTGACGTGTTTATCAAAACTGTTGGGGGGGACTGAGCGGGTGGCCAGAGGAGGAAACATATGGATGACATATTGGCTCACATTATCTCTAATTTTTAAACCATGCACTAACAATTTTGCAGAATAGGAAAAATGGTCACAAATTTGAAAATTACACTAAATCTAAATGATGTTTTTTATTTTTTTAAATTCTACTTAATTTTAAACAATCCCTAAAGTTTTAAAGAAACTACTAGCCTTCTTTGGCCATGAAGAATGCAGGTAACTTAGCAAATACAATGACTTTGCCTTTCAAAGCCAGGATTTCCCAGTCGCTTCCAGCCACTGCCATCCTTTATAATCAGGTCACAAGCAAGTCAAGCCAGCGGAAGCGTCCCCTTCTCCATCCTAAATTATTAACTACCCTCGCTCCCTCAGTGACCTCACCAGCTGACTCTCTGGCCCTATTCTCCCAGACCCCACATCACCAACAGCCTTCTGTTCACTCCCAGAGACGTTCCATGGGCACCTCAAATTCCACAAGCCCCCAAAAGAGCTCGGTCTCTTCATTGCCAAGCCCTTCCTCTACCCAACCTCATCGTAGCAGTCAGAGGTCCCACCGCTCTTCCAGCCCCCCAGATCTACAACCTCGCTGTCATCCTGGATCCCTCCCTTTCCACATTCAATCGGCTGCCAAACTTTGTCCATCCCCACAGTCCTCCAATACGACCCATCCACGGCACTCGCCCCATTCACCCTGGCTCGGCCCAGACCACCATCACTGCTCGCCTGGATTCCCATAAGAGCTTCCTCCTTGGTATTCTAACCTCAGGTCTCTGCCCCTCCCACACACATCATCCATCCAGCCAAAGTCACCCCCTCCCCAAGAAACCCAAGCATCACCCTGGCATCTAAACAGATACACCTCTGAAGCTCTTCTGCCCTTCCCAGTCTCCCTATCTCTTCCTCCCCTCTCCAGACCAGACCTAGGAGGCCCCTTGCTGTTCCGGCCCCTCTCCCAATTCAGGTCTTTGCCCTGCTGGACCCAGTGCCTGGAAGGCACCCCCTCTTCCTGTCAGCTTCCTTTACTGTCAAACTCAAATGAAGTCTTTCATGCTAAACCTCATGCTAGGGCACACCCTTGCCACTCAGTCTACCACCCTTTCTGTCTCTTCTGTACTCTCATGGTACATGGCCGCTGTCTCTGCCAGCTGGACTCCAGGGACTGTGGCTTTCATCTTCATTTCCCCAGTGTTTGGCTCAGTGCCATGACTGGCACACCTGTAGATTGAAGAAAAATGAGAGCCAAAGGGTTTCAAAGCACAGGGGTTGGTGTGAAGGGAGGAGAGCGGGTGTTGTGAAGGGTGAGGGGACCTCAGGGAAGTCTGGCATTCCTTCGCACTCTGGGCCAAGAACAAGCACAGATGGGAGGGCAGAGGAGGAAGGGTCACATTCTCCAGCAAGAAACCTCAGAAACACCAAATCATATAGGGGCAGGACATGCTTAGGGAGAGACCACCGATGCTAGCTCAGACATGACCAAACCCTTGAGATGGCAGAGGCCCTGAGACCAGCCAGCCCAATGGGAGCTGGACAGGAAAGCCCTCGCAAGCCTCTGCCAGAAGCGGTCACCCGGCCTCTGCTTGAAGATCCATGATGACAGGACACCCACCATGGGAAGCCCACCACCAGCCACCCAGCCTCTGCCCGAAGACCTGCAATGACTGGACGCCCACCACCAGTCCGGCTTCTGCCCGAAGACCCGCAATGACCAGACGCCCACCATGGGGTACCCACCACCAGCCCAGCCTCTGCCTGAAGATCTGTGATGACCAGATGCCCACCACGGGATGCCCACCATGGGGTACCCACCATCAACCCAGCCTCTGCCTGAAGACCTACAATGACCAGACACCCACCATGGGGCACCCACCACCAGCCCAGCCTCTGCCTGAAGACCCGCAATAACCAAATGCCTACCATGGGGCGCCCACCACTAACTCAGCCTCTGCCCAAAGACCTGTGATGACCAGATGCCCGCCATGGAGCGCCCACCACCAGCCACCCAGTCTCTGCCCGAAGACCTGCAATGACCAGACACCCACCACGGGGCACCCACCACCAGCCCAGTCTCTGCCTGTAGACTCTCGATGACCAGATGCCCACTAGCGGCCAAGGCATCTGGCCTGCTTCAGGAGAGCTCACGACAGGAGCCAAGGAAGACAAGGCCAATGTGTCCTCCAACATGGCAACCCACAATCTCCCAGCCCTGCCCCACACCCCCACGCAGGAGCAGAGGATGGGCCTCTGAGGCTGCACCACCTGGGCCACCCACTCCCCATTCCAGCCCAAGGCTGTAGGACCATGGGTAAGTCCCTTAGCGTCCCCCACCACATTCTAAAGACCTGGAGTGCAGAGGCTGCCCATCTGCAGAGGAGCCAGGAGGTGCTGGCCCAGACCAGAAACTGTAACAGTGACAAGGCCATAGGTCCCCAAAGACTCTGAACAGGGAGGGGTCTCGGGGAGGGACATTAGGGAGGTCTCTGGGGTGTTTTCAGAGGGCGCTGGACAGCCCGGGTCACCCAGAGGTCACCCATCCCCCAGCCTCAGCCCCTTCCCCTCTGCTCTGACCCTGCCCCCACCCCAGACCCTGGCCCCTTTTTGCAGAGATGTTGCCCCCCCCCTCCTGTCCATCCCCCACCCCTCTACTAAGGCTCAGCTCTGACCATGCTAGGGCAGCCCACCACTTCCTCCTCCTCGTCCCCTCCCTCCAGAAGCCCAGAGACTCCCTCCCCATTTATCCCCAGGAGTGCCCCGCCCCGCCCAGCAGCTCCCATGGCCCCTCTTGGGATCCATCCCTGGGCCTCAGTTTCCCAGTGTATCAAAGGATGGCCTCGAGCCCCCGTGAGACTGGGAGGGGGGGAATCCCCAGCATTCAGCAGGCGCTCAATAATTGCAGCCTCACAATCTGCACCCACCCTATGACCTGATAGGGGAGGGGGTGGGAGGGTGGAGCACAGGGCAAGAAGTCTTGAATTCAAGTCCTGCTCCAGACACCACCAGCTAGCTGGATGTCCTTGGACCAGTCACCGACCCTCCGTCTGCCTCAGTGTCCCCATCTCTAAAAGGGGGACAACAGCTCCTACCCGACGCCTGTAAAGTGTTTAGTCTGGTGCCCGGCACACAGCAGGCGCCGTATAAATGCTTTTTCCTCCGCCACCAACCCGCCAGGCAGTGAGGAGTCAGGAGGTCTGGGGACCGGAGCCAAAGAGCGACGAGAGGTCTTGGGTTCAAATCCCGCCTCTGGCCTAGGGAAAGCCACTCCCCCCCGCCGGCCTCAGTTTCCCCATCCGTAAATGGGAGGGGACCGGGGTCCAGGAACTCCCAAGACGCCTCCCTCCCTCAGCCCCCAACCCCGCCCGCCCTGGCGAGGCCGAGTCTGCCCCTCAGGGGCGCGGCCGGGGCCCAGGGAAGAGGAACGCAGAGAGGCACTAACCCGCCACCGCGGCAGCCACGGTCCTCTCCGCCACCGGTCTGTCGGAAGGCAGCCGCCGCCTTCGGGCCACCGTAGGCAAAAGGACCCGCCCCTCCAGGTCTCGCTCCGCCCCTCCGGGCCTCGCTCCGCCCCCTCCGGGCCTCGCTCCCCAGAGGAGCGGACAGTCTTCACCAACGCCTTCCGAGCCACCGTAGACAGAAGGGCCCTCCCTGCCGCGCTCTCCAGAAGAGCCAGCACATTTCGCAATGCCTTCCAGGCCACCGTAGGCAGAGGGGCCTGGCCTTGTTCCGCCCCTCCCGGCCTCGCTCCTCAGAAAGGCTGACAAACTTCCGGACGACACTTCCCCTTCCGGTGCTAGGGGGAGGCTCTTCTAGGACTGCTGCCATGACAACGGTCCCACCCACATCCTTCCTTCTTTCCTCCCTGGCCCATTTCATCCCCTTCTTTATACTCTTGCCCAAGCAAAAGCAGTGTATCCGGTCTAGCGAAGTATTTCTCAAGGATGAATGAGTCGTCCCTTTGTAAACGGCCTGACTTCAAATCCCAGCATGCTCCGCGAAGGCTCGTTTCCCTCCAAGGCGGGACCAATACAAGGACTCCAAGATCCAGCAGGCAGTGCGCGCTGACTTCAAGTCCCAGTATGCCCCGTGACGGGGGTCACTTCGCCTTCACCAACGGAGACTAAAAGGCCCAGCATGCAGTGCTCCTCGACTTCGAACACCAGCATGCCTCGCGACCTAGGTCTCTGGGCACCACCAACAACTCAGGGACTACAAGGCCCAGCATGCAGCGCGGCCAGGCCCTGCCTCATCTCCAGTATCCCGCAAGCCCTGGAAGAAGTCAGGAGAGCACCAGGACCTTGGGATTGTTCCCTGAGATTGGAAATCCCACACTTAACCTCTGGACCCAGGATGTAGAATGGAGCACATATTTGTAGACAAATATGCGGGAGGAGAGGGCAGGCATTTTTTCTAATGGCGAAAGGGAGAGAAAAATATATTGCCCACATGGCCCCCTCCCCTCGGGCCCCCAAAACTTACACCCATGCTTCAGAATTGCAGGGCGGGTCCCCAAGGGGCTCCTACTTTGAGGTTCTTGCGAGCCCCTACAGAAATTCTTCACCTTAACAATCAGCCAGTAGACTACATCGGCTTTTAGTAAAGGCATTTTTGAGGGGCCGCTAGGGGGCGCCATGGTGCACAGAGCGCTAGGCCTGGGGTCAGGAGGGCTCGTTTTCCTGAATTCAAATGTGGCCTGGGACACTTACTAGCTGTGTGACCCTGGGCAAGTCACTTCACCTTGTTTACCTCAGTTTCTTCATCTGTAAACTGAGCTGGAGAAGGAAATGGTCAACCGCTCCAGTATCTTTGTCAAGAAAACCCCAAATGTGGTCACAGAGCGTTAAGACTAAATAACAACAAAATGCTAGTGGTCATCATCATAATCATCATCATCATCATCTACCTCTGTGTATCTTTTGTACCCTCCCCCTCCCCAGCTGGATTGTAAGCTCTATGAGGTCAAAGGTCATTTCTCTTTTGTCTTTGTGGCCAAGCCCAGTGCCTAGAAGAGTTCCTTAAGAAAAGCTTTTTGATTGGTCAATTGGTCAGTAACATTAGCTATTATACAAACTGTGTGCGACTGATTTACGAATCCAAGAATTAAAAACAGGCATCTCAAGGTGAAAGTAGAAAGGAAAATTTATTACGATCTCGTGGGAAAGGGCAACTCCAGGCACTAAAGGACCGGGGGTCCTCTCAGTGTCAGAGCGCACTGGACACAGAGAATTGGGGTGTTTATATGGGTCCCTAACCGCAGTTCCCCCTCCCAACCTCCTTCCTGTCAGCTTGCAGACATAAGCTTTGAGGGTACAATCTGGATGCGATCAATCTACCCAGTGACAATGGCAAGGAACAAATAGTATGGTTATTTTTGACAAGCAGGTGACGGACATAACCTTCACACCGTTCTTATCCCATTCTCCAATCA
>CM053626.1:322754361-322772681 GCA_028646595.1 Phalanger gymnotis | reverse complement strand
CCCAACCTCCTTCCTGTCAGCTTGCAGACATAAGCTTTGAGGGTACAATCTGGATGCGATCAATCTACCCAGTGACAATGGCAAGGAACAAATAGTATGGTTATTTTTGACAAGCAGGTGACGGACATAACCTTCACACCGTTCTTATCCCATTCTCCAATCAGTCTGAAGTGATAAATCTATCTTAATGACAATGACGATGAACAAATAGTTTGGTTATCTGTGACAAGGCAGAAGCCAGTTGTTGGTTACCTCATCTTCACATCTGTGGCGAATTAGCCTTTCCCATCACCCATACATCTGTGACGGATATCCCCAGCACCCTTACACCTTGTCTCCCATCATTTGTATACCTAACTGGTCTTGCACGTCTACATTGCACCTGGCTTTCCGGCTTTTCATCTATTCTTCTCCCAAGCTGGGGGTCCCTTATCCTGGGGTCAATACACAGGAGGTGAGCATCCTGTGTCCTATCCTTACTTTCAGATGATTTTATGGTTGCTGATTTATTCACCTCAACCTTTCTTTCAGGCCTCTCGCCATTAGGCATCCTGTGGCCTATTCTTATCCTCGGGGGCCATATGGTCACTAGCTTGGCTTGTGGAGGGGAAAACATCTAAGTAGAGAAATGACTTTACAGAAAGGAAAATATCTAAGTAGAGAAATGGGACTCACTATCCTACTTATTTCTATTTATCTAATTTATTCCCTTTTATGAGAGGTCTTCACTCGTTCCACACACTAACTGGTCTTAGGAAGCATTTCTCACATGCCTACTGTGGCCCTGTGCTAGGCTCCACAGACACAAAGATGAGAATGACAGTTCCTGCCCTCAAGGAGCCTACATTCAATTAGAGACACAGAGCACATTTACAGACAAGCAAACATGAGCTAAATCCAAAATCAACGGTGGAAGATAGCGCTCCGACCACCGAGAAATTAGGAGAGTCTTCTGGCACAAGCGGACCCTTGACCTGAGCCTTGAGGAGAGCTCCAAGTTCTGAAAGACAGAGGTGAAGGGTCAGGGATAGCAAAGGCCTGGAGGCCAGAGATAGAACTTCATCTAGGGGAAGCAGCCAGTAATTTGTGCTAAATTATAAGGCACAATCGTGTAAATATTTAAAATCTCAGTTCATTTAAAATGATCTACTGCATTTCATATGAACAAACACAAAAACAATCCTAACGCAATGAGACCGAGCGCTGCCTTTGGAGTGATTCAAAGTTAATGCCCATAACCTGTAATTAACTTGTCTTCTATCGCTCAGAGTAAGTGGTAAGTAGGTTCCATTTTTTTCATCCTTTTATTAGTGATTTGTTAGAGCAGCTTTATAAATATGCTAAATATTTAATAGTCCTTTCAATGACTCATGGTGTAAATTAACCTGAATATGACTTTAAAGTTGATGTGAGTTACGCCATGAACTTTTAAAAATAGATTTGGACAGCTGCAGGATGGACGAAGACGGTGTCCCTGGCCCCAGCGGGCTCTTTGAGTTTTCCAGCTTAGCCAGTTGCAGAACCTGAGCAGGAATTAAAAAGCTCTTCCCAAATCAGAGAAGCCCCTGATAATTCAGAACGAGTCAGGAGAGAAACAAGAAATCATCAAGAGGGTGAAATGAGGAAGAAGAGAATGTGTCTAATAATACAGCAAGCTGTGCGTTACCCAGGGTTCCATCAGCTAGGAGTCACTAATAACAAGCTCTTTGCCTTAGCCACAATGCAGTGACTCCATGTGGACTTAGAACCTGGGGCCTTGATCTTCTGTGTGTGCTTGGCATCCTTAGACTACAAGCTACTTGAAGGCAAGACCTCTTTCATCTCTCGTGACATGCTGCAATGTCCTACACAGAAAGGGTGGTTGATAAATGCTTGTGGAGGCGGTAGACATTGCATGTGCATCAATCAGTTGCACTGATTTTTTTTCTCTCCAAGAAATATTATTTGTCCTATGAGATGGCTCTCTGAGAGGGAGATGGGAAGGAATACTTAAAATATGGTGATATAAGAAACAAAAAATATTGATAAAAGCTTATTTTAAAAGAAAAAAGCAAAAAATGCATGTTGAGTAGAAGTCCCTTCTGGTGACCCAAAAAGCATTATGCATGGTACAGGTTAAACATAAACTATGCAGAGCAAATTGTAATTTACTGTTTTCTAATTCTTTAAACATTGAAAACCACACATGAAATGCATGAATGACCCATACAAAGTTGTTCCTGCCAAAGTCGCTTTAAAACTAAGCCCCTGGAAGGTCTTTGGTGAAAACCCAGGTAGGGGGAAGGGATGGGGGAGCTTTTCTTCTTTGCTCTCTGGTTAGCTCACAGCAGAGAGATGCTAAGGGATATGGGGAAGCCTATATCAGAGCAGCCCCAGATCCCACACAGTCACTGAATTGATGAATATAGCCTGTCTTTGTTGTTGTTTAGTTGTGTCCAACTCTTCATTACCCCATGGACCATTCTGTCTGTGGGGGATTTCTTAACAAAGATAAGAGTGGTTTGCTTCTCCAGTGGATTAAAACAGAGGTTAGGTAACTCGCCCAGGCTCATGGAGCTACTAAGTGCCTGAGGCCAGATTTGAACTCAGGTTATCTTGATTCCAGGCTCAGTGCTCCAACCACTGGGCCACCTGGCTACCCCACACCTCTTTTAGCTCCTAAAACATAAAGGAAAAGAGGTAGGAGTTACAATTTAAAAAAAAAACAGCTTGAGGATTTGGGTACAGTGGACCTAAGTTTGCAGTCAGAAGATCTTAGTTAGAGTCCCAGCTCAACCACTCACTATCTCTGGAACTGGGGATTTTGCCTAGAGGTGGAACATGGGGAGATGAATTGAGTATAGGATGACACAAATGGGGTCTGCATCCTGGGATCCCAGCCAACAGAATGTGTCCATTCCCTGGAAATTTCACAGATGGCACCAGGAATTTGTTCTATGTAAACTGGTACTTCTGTTGGAATAGAGGAACCTGGTCCCTTGCTATGGCTGCCCTTGAGCTGGAGTTTAAATAGGGTCTCACGGCAAAACTTTGATCACATGTGAAAAGGACTTGGCTCAAGCTCAGCCTTAGCCAGGTGGTGTTTTCCTGTGCAGTATTTTTTCTTATAAGTGCTGGCTATAGACAGAAGACTCAGGTGATATCATCAGGGCCTGGGGAACACTAATGGCTCCTGGACTCTTTCCACAATGCTAAGATACCATGAAAGGAAAGAAAGGACTTCTTTGTGCAAATAGTATTTATAGCTATTTTGTAAGAGTAAATAACTGGAAACAAAAAAATCCAATGACCCACTGAAAAGGGAAATGGATATAAACATGGATATAAATATACATAAAGACATAGGCATAGATATAGAGAAATAGATATATTTGAAAATCAACATCCAAATTGATGTGAGAATCCTCATCTGTAACAATATTTTAAATTAGAGGCTACAGATGTGATGAATGAAAAGCCCAAGAGACAGTTTCTGGGTAATTAATAATCAATTTATTAATTAGGCTAGCTAATAATCAATAAATTGATGGTCAATGTTTTTTCTTGGTAACCAAAGACCCCTAACAGAGACAATGAATGTCTTGAATATGGTTTTGAAAAAGAATGCCCCTGACAAGAGAAATTAACCCTGATTGGTGGACATTTAAATGAGGAGGCGGGCTAAAAGTCTTCAGCTCCTACTGCTGAGAATGTGGCTTGAACATGAGACTCAGCCACCTCCAGTGGTCTGAACAGAGGAATCCATTTCCTCCCAGACTCATTCCTTCATGTGCTCGGTCACCCTAACCTCCAGTGGAGGAGTGCAAGGACATGGGCTTATTCCCTAAGGGCAAGATTCATCTAGTTTCTGTTTACAATCTGAACAGAAAAATGTCTCCTAGTTGGGTGTGATCCTGCCCAACCTGGAGGAATGGGTTCTCCAATGATTAGGCCAATCCTAATCATCCATTAGAGACAGATCTCATCCTTCAGGGACTGACTTTCTACAGGGGCTGGGCCCTAGTGGAGGAAATAAACACCTGGATCCTAATTAACAACCGTTTGTTAATATAATAGAAAGTAATTTCTCTCAGAGAATTCTCGAGGGAAGCACCAAGGTAGCCCCTCTTCCCATCTGCCTTCTGGGATATTACTGGATTCTTTACCTTTTAGACTTAGTTTCAGCAAGCACCTTTGAAAGACCTTGATCGTGTCAATCTCTTGTGCACAAGCTGGTGGCTACTACCCTCCAGATCCCCATGGTGTGCTATGCAGCTGGAATACCCTATTCTCCACTACCAGCTCCCCAGGTGGCAAAGTGGATAAGGCGCTGGGCCTGGAGTCAGGAGCTGTGTGACCCTGGGCAAGTCATTTGATCTCTGTCTGCCTCAGTTTCCTTGTCAATAAAATGATCTGGGAAAGAAAATGGCAAACCACTCTAAGAAAACCCCCAAATAGGGTTAATGACAGAATGAATCATCAGACACTGAAACTACTCAACAACAAACTCTGCCAGTAAAGCATAATAGGAGGTGAGCTGTGCTTAGAAACAGGAGGAAAACGAAGAGATGGGTGGCCCTGAATCCTTCCTCCAGCAATTGCTCTTGTGCGACCCTGGCCAAATCACTTAACAAGTCTGAGTGCCAATTCCTCATCTCTAAAGTAGGTAGAATGACATTTGTAGCTCAAAAATGGTTTGTCTTTCGTTATTGAAGAGGACCGTGACATTAGGGAGATGATGACATGACTTGCAATTGAATTGGACTTGGGTGAGGCAGTGCTGTGCAAAGTCACCAGCCTCACTTTTTCCTCCAGAGCCATCTGTTTCAACAATCCGGCTAGCAGCTGTTGTGGGGGTGAAAGACCAACACAAGCCCAACTACGAGAATGCTACCAAAGCCCAGGTTCTTTTGATCTGCTTTACTAAGGAAAGCAACATTAAGGTGTTGACAAGCTTACTTTAATTCAGCATACAAATACCATTCACTTAGTTCAGGGGAAAAGGCCAGCACCCTGAACTTCGGAACAAATACAAACAAATTACAAACATTGACAGACAGACCAAATACAGTTCATAGTTACCAACATCTAGGTTCAGCCCGGGAGCTCATAACAAGGGCTGTCCCAGAGTCACATGCCACCACTGCTGTGGGTAAGAGCTCCGAAAAAGAGAAAGCCAACCCCTGGTTTTATATCTTTTTCGGGGTCAAGGGTGAGTCACACATGCAACTCACCCACGTGACCTAAAATCCTCACAAAGAGGCCACTTAAACCCACGTGGTCTAAAAGCCTCTGATGTCCCAAACATGTCACTCAAACTCATGTGTAAACTAGGCCCTCCCCTGAGGCAAGGAGGACTCCAAGGACTCCCAAATCTAATCAAGGAAACAAAGGCCAAACTCTTCAAGGGCACTTGGTTGAACTGAATGCTAAAAGCCCATTTTGTTTACCACACACCATCTGGGTCCAATGGCCAGATATAGATCAGGATAACTGGAGATGACCCCAATATTTCTAGCACTTCACATGGTGGTCATAAGGTCCAAATGAGATAATGGATGTCCAAATATGGAGCAAAGAACATTTCTGAGTTTGGCCAAATCTGCCTCTGAAAGGGCAGAAAGAAAGTAGCGGGGACAATGACTTGCTGGCTCACTTTTTCCCTCTACCCACTTATCTAATACATGAGAGAATTAAAATGACTTGAGATTTAAAAACTGAGAAACCTCCAGAGCTATTTGGTAATTATTAGGCAAGTAGCCTTTGTCTGTTTGTAATCTAACCTTCAAAGATTGAAAATGGGAAGTATATGGAATAATCACCATAAGGTGTGTGAGGTCCTTGAACAAGGGGCCCAAGCCCTTGACTAGGGAGAGGAAGCAATTCATAGATCAGTTAATAAGAATTAAGTATCTATTGTGTGCCAGCTCTGGAGATATAAAGGCAAAAGCAAAATGGCCCTTACTCTCAAAGCTTTTACATTCTAATAGAACATGGTACCTAACATTCCCAAAAAAGGAATAAGAGATGTTCTCCATCCATTCAAGCTGGAGGGGATTGGGGGTGGAGGTCAAAGACAATTAGAGAGTGAGAAAGACCCTATGAACTTCTTTGTGATAGATTAAGGATTCCTTTAACCCTAAGCATCACATAAACTGAGCCAGAAAGATACACTGTTGTGTTGGTAAGCAAAATGGGCTCCTTAGCACTTAGTGCCCTTGAAGAGTTTGGCTTTTGTTTGCTTTGCTAAGACCCCAGGCTCCAACTCCTATTAGGTGTGGAACCTATGTGGGTGTGGATTGGTGACTGGGGTGGGGCCCAAGGTGGGGCTGGCTAAGGGGAGGTGTTAACTCCAGAGCCATGTCCTGTTAGGTGTTAACCTAACCTATGTGGATGTGAACCTCCCAGGGTCCTAAGGAGAGGGGCTAACTCAAGAACCTATCATAGCAGCCTACGTTCTGGTCATTCAGATGACGTTTGATGACATCTGAAGCCCTATAAAAAGGGAGGACAGAGCCATTTGTGCAAGGCTTTTGAGATGGTGTTGATGAGAAGACTCTGGGCAGCTGTAGCTAAGGAGCCCTCCAGCTTGTAAACCCACATGCTGAGACTTTGTTGAACTCTGGTAGCTATGTATTGGGATTTGAATCAGACAAGGTCTGTCTGTTGATGTTTGTAATTTGCTCTGAAGTTCAGTGTGCTGGTCTCTTCCTCTGAACTAAGTGAATGATATTTGTATGCTGAATTAAAGTAAGCTTGTCAAACCCCTTCACCTTGCTTTACTTAGTTAAGCAGATCAAAAGAACCTGTGCTGTCGGCAGATTTCTGGGTGCTGGCTGTGGGTGGATCTTACACCCCCACAGAAGCTACTAGCCAGATTGTTGAAACAAGTGTAGAGTGGATCACAAAGGTATCTCTTGTGTCTGTGGACACATTGGCACCCTCAGGCTTCCTGTGTTGTGGCTGAGGCTGATGCAGTAGCCTGGGGGTGGGGCTTTACTAAAACTATGAGAGGCCAGTGGGCAGTGCTCGGAAGCCTCAGATTATACACAGAACTTTACCAGGCCATGGCTGGCTGGTTGCCATTGATCTAGGAGCAGAGGGCTCCTGGTCTTGATCACAGGAGTAGCCCCCATGGCTATATAGACATATGCAAAACATGTACAAATACAAGGGGTTGAGGGTGGGGAGGGTCGGGAGTAGCATGGGCAGCTGGAATAACACTATTCTTTTTTTTAAAGAGGTTAGTGTCAGGTGCTGGGAAGATCCCACTGGAAAAATGAAGAAGGAGCGGTAGCTGAGCCTCTGAGGGAGGAAGAGGGGGGAATCTTCTCCTGGTGGCAAGGCAAATGTTTTTCTTAATCTTATAAGAGAGCTGAGCTCTCAGCTATGGAGGAGCTAGCAGCCCCTCCCACAAGGAAAAGGTCAAGGATTCCAACCCAGCTAAACTGGAGCCAGTAGAGACTTGAGCCAAGCAGCATTTAGAAGCAACAGGGCAACATCTGGTGGAGACCAGCAGGGAGCAGAAGTTGCGTGTTCCAATGTCACTAGAAGACAGGAGGAGCCCTGAAGCCTTGGAAATGTGACATTGACCATGTTTGCCCTGGCCATGGCCATCCATGCGTGTGCCCCTGTCTGTGTGTACCTGGTTCATACGTGTTCCCTGTATGTAGACATCTCTCTGCATGTGGTCTCTTTGGGTGCTCACTCTTCCCCCTGGAGCTGGATGAATTTGTCAGAGAATGAGCTCTAGATTTCTGGGGCAAATGTTGCTAGAAAAGATTTTACTAGTGCTTTTCTTATTGAGCAGTTTCAAGAAATTCCTCAGACACCTGACACAAACTAGCTGTGTGACCTTGGGCAAGTCACTTAACCCCAATTGCCTTGCCTTCCCCCTCCAAAAAAAAAAATGAAATGCCTTTGTTTGGAAGTAATTGTACTGTCCCGCTATTAATGGTAAGTGCATAAGCAGGAGCTCCTGCACCACAGTGTTAGGGGGTGCAGACCCACATTGTGCATGGAGCCTGGAGGAGCTGTCCTTTGTCCCTGCCATGGGAGCTAAGAATATCCCCAGGCACTACAGATCTGAAGAACTTTCTCAAACTATTCTATGTAGATTCCCGCAAACCTCAAGGATCCTTGGATAAGTTCACAAGGCTTTTTGCCTATGAGAGAAAGAGCCCCACCTCCCCCCTCACCCAGCTGCATGGCTCCTTCTGAAAGACTTAGCTTCCCATAAAAATAAGTTTAAAACCATTGTCCTAGGAATTGTGATTGCCTATAAATTTATCTCCCATTTATAACATTATTACTGTGAAAATAACTGCCCCCTAAGATGTTGTTTCACCTAAAATGTTATATTTTCAGTGGACCAATTAACCAGGTTAGGTAGAGTCTGCCAATAACTACTGATTCATGGTAAACAAGTATTTGAATAAAGAGCAGCTAGGTGGTACAGTGAGTAGAGCACCGGCCCTGGAGTCAGGAGAAACTGAGTTCAAATCTAAACTCAGACACTTGACACACTTACTAGCTGTGTGACCTTGGGCAAGTCACTTAACCCCAATTGCCCTGCCTCCCCCCTCTACAAAACAAACAAACAAAAAAAAAACCCCAACTATTTGAATAACCATAATGTCCCAGGCTCTATCCATTCAACATGAGAGTTCGTTGCTTAGTTGTATATACATTGTACATACATAATATCATTTGTCTTAAGAACTCAAAGTCTTTTCCAAAAGGAAATTAGGAAATTGAATCATTCTCCACTAATATCATTAAACTTAAAACTTCTATCAGGTATGTAGACATACTTGATGGAAATAGAGCCATTTTCTATTATCCTATGTAAGTCTTTAATTTTCAGCCAACTAAGAGGCCTTTTTTGGTTCCCCTGTTGAGAGTACCCTCCCATTAGTGTAGATTTATTTTGTATTTATACTGTATTTTATTTGTTTTTAATATAATGTATCTCAGTACAGGGGTTCTTAATCTTTTTTATGTCATAGAACTCTTTGGAGTCTGGTGAAACCTGTGGAGCCTTCCTCAGAATTGTGTTTAAAGACATAAAATAAAATACATAGGATTACAAAGGAAATGAACTGTATTGAAATAGTTTCATACATATATAAAACTTATATATAAAACTTCTTTTTTAAGATATATAAATTTGTATGGATTTTGTATATATATGATGTGTATGATATATGATCTATAAAATCCATGCAAATTTATGTATATTATATATATAAATCCACATACAATATTATATATATTATCTAAGGCAGCTAGGTGGCGCAGTAGGTAAGGCATAGGGCCTGGAGTCCTCTTCTAAGTTCAAATCTGGGCGCAGGCACTTACTAGCTGTGTGACCCTGGGCAAGTCACTTCACCCTATTTGCCTCAGTTTCCTCATCTATAAAATGAGCTAGAGAAGGAAACAGCAAACCACTCCAGCATCTCTGTCAAGAAAACCCCAGATGGGGTCACAGAGAGTTGGACAGTATGTGTACAATCTGTATAAATGGAGAGAGAAAAAGGGAAGGAGGGAATGGGGGAGAGAGAGAGAGGGAGGGAGGAAGGGTTGGTTCTTAGAGCCCAGGTTAAGAAGTCTTGTCCTGGGGTAGAGTTGAAGCTGCCTGGCATCAGGGGCTATTTCACTTTTGTATTTGTACTCCCACTGCCCAACACAGGGGACGAAGTCAAGAAATGCTTATTTATTGTTTGAAGTTAATGATGGAGTTAGTTATGATTATCTCCAATTTATCTTTTTATAGCTCTCCTTTTCATAATTGCTTCCATGTTATCTCCTTCTCCCCTCCCCCCATCTCCCTTCCACCATTAGACTGTGAGCTCCTCAAGGACAGGAAATACTGTTTTTTCTTTTCTGTGTCTCTCCAATGCTTAGCACAGTACCTGGCACACAGTAGAGCTTAATAAATACTTGTCAATTTGACTCTTGAACCCAGAGCAGCTGCAACCAAAAGGTAAAAGACCCCACCTAGAACCCCACAAAGGAAAGACCTTGATTTCTCTAAAGGTCAAAAGAAGAGCTTAGAGGCAACAGATCAACCCAGAAGAGGAAGGAAAAAGGTGGACAGGGCAGAAGACCTAGGACCTCAAGTTCAGGCCTGCAGAGCAAGCCTGGGAACTGAGTTTAGGAAACAGCTACGATCTCTTTCATGGCTGCCGTATGAGCTGCATGTGAAGGAGTTACCATGCGGCCCTGTGCTGGTGTGAGCAGGCCACGGTGGTCAGTATCTTGCCTTCTACAGACCTATACAAAGAAAGAATGTCACTTTACCATTAACCAGCAGGAAAGTTTAATTTATAATTTTTCCCCAGCAGATGGCATGCTACTCCAACCACCATCCCAAGGTCCTGTCTGCCCTGACTCGTGCAAAATAACCCAGCTTGGTGCCTGCCCAAGCAATACAGCCAAGCCCCTCAGCTTCAAAGAGCTGGGCAAAGAGAAACATTTACTGACCTGGGTTCTGAACAAATCTAGCTATGAAATATGGCCAATGATTATTAAACTATGGAAATCTCTATGGTTCTAGCCCCTATGCCACCTCTAGGAAATTTCCTGTTGTTGAGCAATCATATAAGTGATTCATAGGCAATTAACTTTTCTTTGGTCACATTGTGTAATTAACACAATAAAATAAAATTACAACAAAACTGTAAAGTGTCCTACCTTATAGAGCATTTACCTAAGTATCTCCTAACTTCCTACTGCTCACCTTCCTGATCTTTTGAAGAAAGAGTAGGGCGAGAGAATCCCATACTACCTGTTCCCATACGGCATGGAAGAGACTAAGGAAAAGACTGCATATCTAAGATCCAAACTAAATACTATATAGTGTTGTTATAGTGAAAAAAGACTAATAACATTTGAGACACTCAAAAATTCACAGAAAACACAATCCAAGAAAGTAGGCAGAAGTGACACCCTTGGCCTCATATGTCTACAGATAAATTCCCCAAAGCTTGTGCAATAAAAACTACAGGTCCTAACCAAAGGAGGCAGGTATCATTGAGATTCAGTGGGATCAAATCAATGACCAAGATGTGGCTTTGGAAGGGTATATAAAAAGAAAGAATAAGGCGAGGAAGGAGGAAGGGAGAAAATATGGAACTCAAAGTTTTAAAAACAAAAGTTAAAAATATACATGTAACTGGGTAAAAATAAAATACGAAATTTTTTTAAAAGAGTAAGGATAGGTAAAGGGAAATATGGGTATAACTTTATATATTAAGAAACTATACCGTCATGAGGAAATCCAGGAACCACAGGGAAGAAACATGGTGGGGAATGTTTGTATGAAGTTCAGTAGAGGGAGAAACAGACATGACTTCATCATTAAACTATAATAGTGCTGAGTGTGGCTGTGGAGAGTAGAACTGGCTGGCCAGAGCTTGATCTTTTCTCCTCCTTGCTCCTCTCCGAGGGAGAAAGAACTGAATCTAACCCTTCCTCGGGAGGTGATTTAGGATCACTGACCTCCTTTCTCTCTAGAGATGTAATCAACCACTCTCTATTACAACAGCTCCTCTGGGCGCTGGGGGGCTGGGGGAGGGCCTTCTGTTTCATTTGGTCCTTTGCTATTTATGGACTTTATATCAAATGAATAGTTATTGGTATAATCGCAATAGCTCATAGCCCCCAGATGGGAAAATTTCCTAACATTCAAACAGAAATTTGGATCTCTGCCCAAATTTATATTTCTGTGTATCTCCAATTAACCCCCGGCCCTTCAATATGTGAAGTAAAAATAAAGATACAGGAAACATAGAGGTAAAAGAAGTAAAAAGAATATATTACAGCATCTGCTACTAGACAAGCATGGGGAGGAGAAATTGGGAGAAGAAAAGCCCTTTTGGGAATTTCATTCAGTCCTTGAAGAGGGGAATATGATTCCACCTGAGTCCATTGTTCAACCCAAGTTGGCACAAGAATACAGACAGAGAGGTTTGTAGACACTGGTGACAGTCAGGGCAGGCGCACAATGGTGTGTAGAACACTCCAATACCCAGGAAGAATCTGTACATTAACACAAAGGAGGTCCCAGATCCTCACTGGGGCACCAGTAGATCCATACTAGGGCTCTGCAATGAGGACAGGTGCCAAGTGGTAGCCTTGTTGCCTACTACCCAATCCTGGGACACAGATCCAGAGCAGAGTAAGAAGGGGACCTGTACATGGCACAGCTAGGCAATTGTGTTACCTTTCCAAGGTAGAGAGATCCTGGGCAGTGTACCTAGGAAGAAAGAAGTCCAGAAGCCAGCAGTGACAGTGACGTGGTTCAGATCCCAGACTACAGAGGAATAACCAGGGCAAGAAACCCAGAGCAAAGGGTATCTTGCAATTCTGCCACTTTCAGCCAACTGAGCTTTCCGTCTTACTGATAGGGGCAGAATCCAGCAAAACTCTAAGCTCTCACAGACCCAAACCCAGGATAGGAACTTGCAGAACACAAATTGAGGGAGAGGAGGTGCAGCAATCAGATTTGCTCCTGGATCAGACCTCTTTGGGAACACTGAAGAAGGCTTGAAAATCCCCAGCCTGTCCCTGGGATCCTGGAATGAGACAACATTCAACACTCCAATGAAGCAGCGATGGGACCACCCCAAGCCTTCCCTCCAGAAATGTGGCAGAGCCCAGCTCTCACATCAAGTGCAAAGTCTAGAAGTAGACTGGAAAAATAGGCAAACAAAAAAAGAACCCTACCATGATGAGCTGTCATGGTGGCAGGGACACTCAAGGCACAAACCCAGAAGATAAGAATGACTAAAATGTCTGTGAGCAAAGCCTCAGAGAAAACCCAGTTGGGGCACAAATTTAGCAAGAATTCCTGGAGGAGATGGAGTGGGTATTTTTAAAAGAATTTAAAATGGCTTTTTAAAAATTTAATGGAATGACAATGCTAGAGGAAAAATGTAAAAAGAGACAAAAGCTAGAGGAGAAAAAAATGGAAAGGAATTAACAGCTTGGCATGAGAGGTACCACAACTTTCTCAAATAACAAATTCCTTGAAAATTAGAATGGATCAAATAGAAGCCAATGACTTTATGAGGCAATGAGAAACGTAAGTCCAAAAGGCTCAAAAAATGAAAGAAGATATAAAGGATCTCATAGAAAAAACAACTCACCTGGAAAAAGAGAAGGAGAAAAAAATTTAAGAATCACTGGACTACCAAAACGCCATGACCAAAAAAGTAACCTAGACATACTATTTTAGGGAATCTTAAAAGAAAACTACCAAGATCTCTTAAAACTAGAAGGCAAAGTAGAAACAAAAAGAATCCACTGCTCACCTTCTAAAAGAAATGCCAAAATGAAATCTCCCAGAAATATCAAAGCCAAAATCCATTGTTTCCCCGTCAAGAACAAATGACTGCAAGCAGCCAGAAAGAAAGAATTCAAGAACGGAAGAGCCACAGTCAGGATCACACATGACATTATAAACGAGGATAGAATTTGGAATACAGCATCCCAGAAGGAAAAAGGCTTATAGGCAAGAATAACTTACCCAGCAAAACTGAGTATAATGCAAGGGAGTGATGGGGGTGGAAATGGATCTTTAATGAAATAGAGGACTTCCAAGCATTCCTGATGAAAAGCCCAGAGCTGTGTAGAAACTTTGCAGTGCAAATACAGGAGTAAAGAGAAGCATTAAAAGGTAAATGTGAATGAAGCATGATGAAGGACTAAACAAGGATAAACTGCTTACATTCAGATATGGGGGATGGTACATGTGACCCCTCTGACCCCACTCATCATCAGTATTCTTAAAAAGAGTCAAATTAGACAAGGCCTGGGAGTGGTCCTATTATGTCTTGTAATCTTAAGAAAACAATGGAAAGGAAAGGGAAGAAAATTGTACTGGGGGAAAAGGAAAGGAAGCTTAGGGAAAATCACCTCATAACCAGGGTGCACAAATGGACATCTATACAAACGAGAAGAAGGTAAACAGGAGTGGCTGATACTCATCTCATCTGAGCTAGTCGAAAGAAGGAAGGATACACATGCACACCCATGCGCGTGCACACAGACACACACACTGTCGGGTTCAAAAATCCATCCCATTTAACAGGAAAATAGAAGGAAAGGGGGATAAGGGTGCAGGGAATTAGAGAGAGGGTATATTAAGGGAAGGACTAGTTCTAAACAAAATGAACTTAAGAATGTACAAGCGCACCCTTGAGCCTAGGAGGCAGAATTCAAATCCGAGGCTCCATACTGCCAGTAGACAGCACAGTACAGAGTACTGGGCCTGGAGTCAGGAAGAACTGAGCTCAAATCCAGCTTTAGACACTTAATATCAATGTCGCCCTAGCCAAGTCACTTCACTAATATTCCTCAGTTTCCTCAACTGTAAAATGTAACAGCACCTACCTAACTGGGTTGTTGTGAGGATCCAATAATAGTTACAAAGGGCTTAGCACGGTGCCTGGCACATAAAAGGCAACATAAATGCTCATTCATTCTTTAGAATGCTGAACTTAGAGGCACAGGTCCTGAATTCAAATCCTAATTTTGCCACTTATTACCCATTGTGTGCCAGCCACCTGACCTCCCTGTGCCTCAGTCTCCTCTTCTGTAAAATGAGAGGGCTGGATGAGATGGCCTCTGAGATCTCTCCAGCTCCCAACCTCTGATGCTCTGATCCTACTGTAGCAGAGGCTGAGTTGACCTCTAGGGGCCACGGCATGAGACCTCTTGCTCCTATGGGGAGCCAGCAGAGAACTGACATCTCCGGTCCCAGGAGTCCACATGGGAACTTTGGGTCCTGCTTCTGACCATGTGCGACTCGGGGCTAAAAGGCTTTGACCTGACAGAGGACACCATTTTTATTTTTGGCTGGAGAGCTGATGATTCAGCATACAATGAAAAGACACCACTATCAGTTCTCTCTTCCATGCTGGCAATGAATTATGTCCAAACTGTCTCCAGGCACTTCCAGAGAGAGGCTGGAGGAAGGGCAGCTCGCTCCCTCCCCTTGTGTGGTCCTCCATGAGGCCTCCACAATATCGCAGCTGAGTTACACATCCTGCCTAGGGAAACCTGACCCAGGTTTGGGCTGCCCCTCTTGTGTTTGTACTTCCCTGAGCTGAGGGACTAAGTATCTCTTCCAAGATGGATATGACCTTAGGAGTCCGAGAGATCCTGCCTCCCATAAGGTCAGAGCTGAAGAGCACCAAGGGGAATTACCCCAGTGCTGTTAGAGAGGACCACCATTGACCGGCCCAACAGACACATACTAGAAAGTTGTTTGGACAGAGCAAAGTCAAAGTGAAATGTAGAATGCCTAATCAGCGATCCCACAGATTCTTTTATGAGCTGATGAGGTTTAAATATCAACCTCATAGCAGACTGTAACGGCAGTTATAAATTAAGTTATCGAATCTTGTTTGAAGTATTTGTCAAATGCCTGCTTGAGTATTTGGCATTCCTTTTAAGCATAGTAAATGAACACCTAATTTATATTGTAAGAATCTTTCTTCTCCCATTTTAGGGAAACCCTAGATGTGACCCTAACCCTAAGCTTTAAATAATTTGTCCCATGGGTGCCAGGATGGTGATTTAACAAGCCAAAGATTATGAGAGAAGAAATCCTAAACTGATTTTCATTAGAGGTCAGGCACTCAAGTGCTGAAGCTGGTCCAGATTGCCTGTGTGGGTTCAGAGC
Organism: Phalanger gymnotis; assembly: GCA_028646595.1. Lineage (NCBI taxonomy): Eukaryota > Metazoa > Chordata > Mammalia > Diprotodontia > Phalangeridae > Phalanger > Phalanger gymnotis. The sequence continues at coordinate 322,757,011 of CM053626.1, read as the reverse complement.
AGATGGTTCTCTTAGTGGTGATGGATGGAGTGGGCACAGTATCCCAAGCCCTCTGGGCCCAGCAGCTGTTCCTTAATGTTCTACCTCATTGCTTTCTTACTAGATATCTGACCTCAAGCAAGCTGTCTGTCCTTCCTGGACCTTTGCTTGCTCATGTATAAAATAAAGGAGCTAACCCAGGTGATCTCCAAGCCCCCTTCCAGCTTTAAATCCTGTGACCTTGGCCCACCTTTCTGTTCTCTCAGATCCTTTAGGTGGCCCAACCTGCCCTCTTGGCCCCAATTCTGTTCCTTATACTATCTCCCTAGCATTGATGTCTGCCTGTGACTTCCTCTCATTGTACCCAAGCGGCCTACTATGTTAAGGATCCCCTGACTCTCTTTTCACCTGCTTTTACATCCTATCCCCTGACACACTCTTACCCATTCCTTTGATCAGATTTCTTGGTACTTACTTTTTGGTGATTGATCCCAATTACTTGCTTAGCTCTACTCTCAAATTTCACATCTGTGTAACAGAACTGATGCCAGGGTCATTTTCAGATATTTATTGATGAAAGCTTCCAGCTAAACCTGCCTGGACCCATTTGCAGTAGAGAGCATCCCTGGGGCCTTAGGCCAGCCATCTGACAGAACTTGTGGTAGAGTACTCTCATGGGACTGAAGACTTCCTGGGAAAGCACTCCTTAGGATCTATAGAAAGAGAATGTGTCACAATGGGGGCAAGTCTTCCTGCTTACCTAATTAGAATAATTAGATAATTAGAAACTATGGACTTAGTTTTAGAGCTCCCCCTTGGCTCCATGAGGGCCCTACCTATTCCTATTGAATCTTTTGAGGCTAGCTATATTCTTGGCCCTAGTCCAGCTATACATAGAATTTCTCCATGGAATGAGCCAAGGTTGGCTTCTTGATCGACCTACTGGGTCTGCTGCACACTCAACTACTCCCTACATGTTTCAAGATAACCCCACACTTGGTCGCTATGAAAAGCCAAATCATCAAACTTCTCTGGGCCTCATTCTTCTCTGGGCCTTCACCTATAAAATGAGAGGGTTGGAGCTGGTCTCCTTTTGTCAACATCTGGAGTATTGTGTTCAGTTCTGGGGGTGTCATTTTAGAAAAGACATTGATAAACCGGGGAATGTCTAGAGGAGAGCAACCATCACAATGAGCAGATGGGACACCACGCTGTATGAGGACCAGTTAAAACAATTTGAGATGTTCACTCTGGCCCTGGAACAGACATGGGCAGAGGTGGGGGTGGGGTGATAAAGAGAATTCTTATTGACTGAACCAAGGAAATTTGGTTATACTTGTGGGTTGTCTATAAACGGATAAGAAAATTCAGGTCCAAAAGAGATTCAAACAGAAAGAAGCTAAAACCATAAGAAAGAATTGATTGGTGGGGGGTTGGAGCAGGTAGGAGGAAAGCAGAATGCTTGGCAGATCCACCTGGTCTTAGTCTCAGTCACCGTTTCATACCTTGGCCAGAGGGGAATCTCATGAATCTTAGAGGTCAGGAAGAATTCCTATTTTCTTACCATCAATATATTAGTGATATCCCCAGATATTTCTAATCGGCAATGTCATATTGTGAGCCAAGGACAGACTGGATACAGACTCACAGCTCAACAAATACCTCAAATAAAAGCTATGCCATAACTAAGGGAAGCTTCATGAGTATCCCACGAAGTAGGAATTAAGGTCTTCGGGAACCAGGAGTTACAGCCTTACCATACATGCTAAATTTTAGTCTGCTTTCCCTGGGAGTCCATATGTATTTATGAGACAATGTGTACCCATTTCTAGGGGGGTGTTTTGTACCAACTCTTTTTAATAAGTTCCACCTTAGTCAATACCCCTTTTCTTAAAGTTAACTCATTCTAGCTGACTAATTGATATCACCTAGCAAAGAAAGTGGGGAGAGCATTGTTGCGGGCTTTTAGAAAAAAATGACTTCTAACCAATCAGGGCTAACCCTAACTCTACAGCCCTCAGGGGATGTGGCCGCTTAGCTCTGCCACCCCGAAGGTCAGGTGGAGGAAGGAAGCCGAAGCAGCAGGACAGTAACCCCGGAGATTTACTACATTCTCTTTCGAGAATCACCACCCTCATTCTATTTCTTCTAGATTCAGCTATGGCTCACTATCATTCAGCGTTACAAAAATATAGATAGTGATAATGGCCAGGGTAGCCAAAGTGGGAAAAGAATTCAGACCATTATTTGGTCTTAGCAACATAGCCTTTTCAATGTTTTCCAAGGTCTTTGTTTGTTTGATTAGGAAGAGGAATTGGACATGTGATGTCACTGATATAAGGAAGATTCTTCTATCAATGTAGCTCAGCACTTTCTCTGTGACTTAGATGGCTATCCAGAGCACTGAGAGGTTCCCGATCAGGATGGGTCAGAAGTAGGACTAGAAACCTGGTCTTCCTGGCTCTGAATCCAGTCCTCTAAACGCCACATCATATTGCCTCTCATTTGTTGGTTTAAAACTAGTAAATAAAAGGCAAATTGACAAGAGATCCTTTTCTGCTGCCCAACTTCTTTCAACTTTTCTAAGATCTTCTGCAAAATCCTACTCTAGTGCCTATCTTGGTATAGGGGTGACCCCTCGACCCCCAGATTCACAAGGGATATGCCAGTG
>CM053626.1:322736488-322747928 GCA_028646595.1 Phalanger gymnotis | reverse complement strand
CCCCCCCCCCCCCCCCCCCCCCCCCCCCCCCCCCCCCCCCCCCCCCCCCCCCCCCCGCCCCAGGCATACTCTGCCTCTGCACGGTAAGCACACAGAAAATAAAAGCCAGCAAATTGGGGCGCTAGCAGCTGTGAGGATCAGGAAAGACTGTGTGGAAGGTCACCCTTGAGCTGATCTTTGAAGGAAAGAAGGAATTAGAAGAGTCAGGAGTAAAGAGGGAAAACGTTCTAGGCGTGGGGAACAGTAAGTACATAGGACAAGAGACCAGAGAAGGAGTGTCATGGGTAGAAAACAGCCTGCAAGGACCTTATGGCTGGCTGGAGGCTGGAAAGGGAAGCCGGGTCTAGGTTGCAGAGGGCTTTAAATGCCAAAAAGAGAAATATGTATTTGAAGTAAAACAGGATAAGCAGAGGAAACGTTTATTAAGACCTTCATTCGTGCCAAGCACTGTACTGAGACCGGGAGATACAAACAGAGAAGTCTGGCAGTGCCTGCCCTCAGGAAGCTCACATTCTGATTGTGGAGACCACACCTAGGGAAGGTTTCAGCTGCAAGTCAAATGGAGAAGTCCCATAGCCTTTGGGGCAGAAGCAAAGCAGACAGTCAGGCCTCTTCTTTAAAGTCATTTCTACTGTCAAAATCATCAGTCTCTGAGGTTGAACATTGGACAGGGCCAAGGACTTTGGCGTCAAGAGCTTTCCTCTTTAGGCTTCCAGTAGCTGTGGCTGCAGTCTCTGAAGAAGCAGTCCCCAGGCAACATCTCTGTTGGGACCACTTCCCAGCATGATGGCTGAGGTCACTGGACTGGAAGGATCAAGTCTCTTGGGTTCAGGGTCCTGAGCTGTCTCCATCCAGGTCTGAGAGGAGATATGCTGACAGTGGTAGTGTTGGTCTGACTTAGCTGGCACATGCTGCCTCTGGTCTCTCCCTCAGCTAGGCTGGCCTGCCTGCCCTGGGTGTGGCAGTTAATGGAGTTCACTGGATCCTTCTCCACAGGAGTTGCTTTCCCAAATGATGGCCGTAAAATCTGGGATTGAATTAGAACTGGCGGTCTGGGGGGCTGTCACTCTCAAGGCTCCTGTGCCCATCTGCCTGTTGATGACCCTTGTTAGCAATTGTTGCTGGTGATGAGAAAGTTGGACCCCCTTCCCACAATGACTTTCTCCCTCAGTGATGGCTACTGGGGCTAGGCTAGGCTGGAAGCAGGTCTTACGATTTGGGGGGCACTGCTATTCCCAAAGCTCTTGAGTTCAGAGTCTTGGGTTGTCTCCTCCAGGGTCTGAGGGGAGGTGGTGATCAAAGTGGTAATAGTGGTCTGACCTGCCCGGTACTTACTGTCTCCTGTCTCTCCCTCTGGGTGCCCTGCTGCTTCAGCCAAGCTAGCCTGCCTGCCCCACAATGAGTTCTGGAAAAATGACTGGATACGGTGGTTAAGACGGCATGGCCACCTTAAAGAGAGTTTGGACACAGATATAAATATAAATATGATGGCTGATGTCTCACAGCTGATTCCATTTATTTCAAAGGCTTCCATGGGGCAACATTACAGCCAGGATCTGTGCCTGCAAAACATTTCCTCAATAGCTTGACATGAAACAAAGAAACTCACTTGACCCAGAGTAGACATGTTCCACGGAAGTTAATTGTTTGGTGATTTCCCATACTTGAAGTGCAAATGTTTCCTTTCTAAACAATGGACTTGTTCATATGTCAGTCTGAGAAATGTTATTAGGAACTTGAATTCAGCCCTATCTGCAGATTTGTTAGACCAAAGATCAAAATTAGTGCAAAGCTAGAAGAAAGCAACAGAATGAGAAAAGCATGAAATTAAAATATCCTCAATCCGACCTACTTAAATTTCAATGAGTTATTGATGCCAAAAAATGGGATACAGATGGAAGAAAAAGAGCAGATAACAATTACAAAATTCCACCCTAAACTTTAACTCCTGTAAATCAAATATCATGATGAAAACAAAAGGAGCCTAAAATGCAAATTAAAATGCAAAATGCAAAATGAGCAAAGACTTCCTTTATGTGCAAGCAAAAAAAAAAATACATACAAGGTCAACATAGATTTAGAATATAAACTTATTTGTAAAATTTTATAGAGAATGATAGTGGAAAATTATGAGCCATTTCACCTCATAAAATGGGAACAGGAAAGCAGGAAAACCAGTTCAAAGAAACCCAACTGAGGGTATTTAAAGATGAAATTGAGAGGAGGACAGCTAAAAAGATGGAAGATGGAAAGAATCTGCAAAGATTTTCGTTGTAAACCCTCGTCACCAACAAGGCCAGTGTCCTACATTTGGAATCTGCCATGGCAGCCTTGGATGTGCTTATATGAGTTAGAAATGGCATTGAAGAGAACAAAGATAGGGAAAGCTGCCATATTGGACCATAATTATAGAGAGGAGAGCTGTGCTGGAGGCAGCACAGTTGTGAGGGCACTGAGGCATTCATTCACAATCTATCTAAAGGTACCAAAAGTGTAGAGAAATGGCTCAGACTGTATGATTACAAAAAAAGAAGAGCAAGAATAGACATCATCATCTAGCAATCTAGCTAGCCCCTTGTCCCTCTATGTGAACATTCTTATGAGAGTGATCTACACACCCACTAACAGCATCCTTGATGACCATGTCAGTATCGAGCAGGTAGGCTCTGAGTAACGATATTATTGCCATCATACGACTGACTGAAAGATGTAATGAACATAATATTCCATTGTGCATTTGTGGCTGTGTTTTAAGACAGCAAAAAAGGTTTTCCTCTCATGTTTATGCAAAGATTACATACTGGAAGATAAAATGGCAGAGATTACTTTTTTAAAGGACCCTTTGACCATCCAGTGAGAAGGGGAAAATACGCTTGCCAAAAGTGTTCACCACTGCTGTGGAAGAGAGCAAGAGTACAGTATCTAGGTGAAATCAGTCAACAAGTGTTTATTAAGTGCCTACTATGTGTCGGGCAGTGTGCCAGATGTTGGGCATACAAATAAAAAACAAACAAATAAACAGCTCTTGTGCTCAAGAAGCTTGCTTTCCATCAGGGAAGGTAATGTTTATATAGTCTATAAGTATGTACCAAAAAAATACATAAAAGCAGGGTAGTTTGGGGGAGGGGAGATCAGGAAAGGCCTCTTTAGAGAAGCCAATACCTCAAGTTGGGATTCCCCACATTTTAGGGGTTCTTAATTTTTTTTGGAATTCTGGATTTCTTTGGTAATCTGATAGATCCCATGAGCCTCCTTCTCAGAAGAATGTTTTTAAATGCATAAGATAAAATATGTAGGAGTACAAAGGAAATCAATTATTTTGAAATATGGTTATCAAAATACTAAAGAAACAAGTACAGAAATCCCAGGCTAAGAAGCCCTGTCTAGCTGAAGAGAGATCCCCGGGGATGGTGATGCCCTCCAGCCACTTCTGTTGGAGATGCTATAGCACTGGCCGCACCAGCCCCACAATGCTGCAGGGATGAGGGCCATACCAGCGGCCAGCATTCAAACAGAGCCTTGGGTTTGCAAAGTACTTTATATATCTTGATCCTCACAACATCCCTGTGAGGATGGTGCTGTTATTATCCTTAATTTTATAGGTGAAGAAACTAATGATGAGAGGGATGAGGTGATTTAACCAGGGTCACACAGGGTTTGAGGAGGCATTACTACTCAAAAGACCATTGATGGAGAATGCCTATTGTCCAGGCCAGTACATGCAGATACGCAGATGGCTTATAAATTTCACTCAGCAGCATGTAGTATCTTAGGCAGACCCGAGAATTATTTGAGGGGAAGAACAGGGCATAATTTGTTCCTGGGAAATTGTCAAGCTCTTTTAATGGTCTTCTCTCAATTTTTCCCAGAAATAAAAGCTCAACCCTCATATTCTCCTGGAATAGTTATGGCAAACTGTGGTCTTTGAACAATCTAAAATCATCATGATTCAGAGGTCAGTGGAGAAGTAGGAGGCAGATGCAAAAATATTACAAACAAGGAACAATCAGGAAAACAGGAGATGATATCATTAAAAAAATGAAAGATGAAAAATCAAATGGGCTGGTCATGTGGAGAGAACAAGGAATAATTAGATGGACCACACACCAAGCACTCCACTAGGATCCTGGAAACATCAAGAAAAAATGAGGACGACCTCCAGTGTGGTGGGTGGACTCCTCTGGGGTGAGCCTATGGGAGGACAGAGCCTTCTAGCTGGCAAAGAACCAAAGTATCTGCTGCAAATGGGTTTCCAGCAGAAGAATTAGAAAGACAGCACTTTATGAGTTGCATGGGGAAGATCTCCAACTTTGAAGTCAAGAAGGCCCCAGATCAAATTCCCCCTCGACACTGCGTGCCTGTGTTAAAAGCCTGGCTTCAGTTCCTTCAGCTGTAAAATGAGGAAGCTAGACCAGATGTCCTCTAAGGTCCTTTTCCATGTGAGATCTATGATCCTATAATGTGCTGATCAACTAGGACTTTCCAAAGGGATGTACTGAAATGTCTTCTTGGTGAGCTTCTTCAGTCAACAATCAGAACACCCAACTGAGAGTCAGAAGGCCTAGGCTTGAATCCTGGTTCTGCCACTTGATTGAAAATTAGCCAATAAATAAATTATTTAAAATGATGTCATCTTCTTAAATTTGATGATACAAGAGTTTCTTTAAAATAGAGGTGAGATGATAAGGCATATGGCAACTGATGTTATTTTTTTTTCCCCAGTAGAAAAAGGACCCAGTCCTTATGAGCATTCTCAGTGTTCTCCCCACATCGACTTCAAAGCATGTTCAAGTACTGATTGGGGTCTGGTTACCAAGAGAAGAAAGGGGGCCTCTCAATTGGCTGACTGTCTACAAAAGGCAGTCTCCAGGTGATCTGGACCTTTTCCTTTCCTGACCGGTTCATAGAGGAGAACATGCTGTAACTCTCTGCATGGAACACACACACCTGGGTCTTTGAAGATGGCTCTCTGTTCTCTGCCTCTTTGAATTTTTTCCTACCCTTTTCTTTGTTGAAGGAACATCTGACTGGCCTTTGACCTTGTGAGATTCGAATGATCCAGAGGGTGAGCCACCAAAGGTGCCAGAAAAGGTATTCATGCCAGATTTTGCAGGTAGCAGAGCCCAGCATAGAGGTGGATGAAGGCAGCCCAAGAGAAAAGCCAACCCAAAGATGGTATGGTTTTTGCTGTGCATGTATTTTGTACTGACTCATCTATGTACATGTTTGTAGTGAGAAGGAGCCTTGGCGGCCCCATGAGAGAAACCCCTAATTTTACACATGAAGAAACTGAGGCCCAAGAATGAGACTTGTGGGCAAGTGACTTACAAAGTGCAGTGATTTGCCCAAGGCCATACAGTAGGTCCCAGAGAGGCCTCTCTCAACCATTCTTTTACCCCATCACTAAACTCTTTTTCTCCATGATTTTTTCTGCCTTGGAGGCAGAAATATTTCCTTTTTGTCTTTGTATCTGTAGCACCTAGCATTGGGCGTGTGTGTGTGTGTGTGTGTGTGTGTGTGTGTGTGTGTGTGTGTGTGCCCAAGTGCCTGGGTATGTATGTGGGTGGGTGGGTGGGTGTGAGTATAACTGAGTTCTGAAAACAAGACTGACATTTTTATTATTTTTCTTGTATTTTCTTGCTAAGGCTCATTGGGTTTAGAGATTTTCATATTTAGATAAGACAAATGAAAGGCACCTAAAGACGTTAGCTGGTGATCTATAAACCCAGAGGAAAGGCGAGTTAATGGGCCTCATTGAGATCGTGCTATCGGTTACCCAGACACCCTTTGCCTCATTCCGTTACTGCCTGGGATGTTTACATTTGGAATCATCTGTGTTAGCAGGCTCTTAGGCGGAGGCAGAACATCATCTTTCCTTTCTCAGCACTTCTTTCTGGAAATGTACTCCCTAAGCAACACCACCAATAAAAGTGGAATTAAAGAATGAAAACCAGAGGGTGATTCTTTTGGGCTGACAAGTGGAGAGACTAGGTTTTTGTAAGGAATGAATGGGCTGATTGTAGACTCCAGACTTGACAGTGCTGGCTCATGTGCATCCCAAGAGCCCTGAATGAACACAAGGCTCTCTGAGAGTCAAGTACTCACTCATAAGAAGGCCATTTCCATATGACGGCAAGCAAAAATTAGGCCAATTTAGATAACCGAAGGACACCTCAACAAACAAATTCACTGTTTGATTTTTGAAACCCAACGCTAGAGCCACAAAATCAATTGACTTTTCCCCAGGGCAAGTCTCTCATTGGATTGGAGTATTCCATTCACTGCTGCAAGCATCTAAAAGCCTACTGCAGGGTGGCACCCTGGACAGAGAGACCAGAGTTTAGAGCCAGGAGTCGTAGCTTGGCTCCTCCACCTATAGTCCTTCCCTCACTTTGTGATCTCAGGCCAGTAACTTCATCTTTCTGCCCAAAGTTTCTTCATCTACATTATGAGAGCATCGGGCTAGAAGATCTTTGATGACCCTTCCAATTCTAAATCTATGGAACAAAAAATAAGTGTCAAGCACAGGGCCAAGTCCCCGCCCTCATGAAACTTATATTCTGATAGAACACTGGCCTGAGAATCAGGAGGACCTGAGTTCAAATCCAGCCTCAAACACTTGCTGTGTGACCCTGAGCAAGTCACTTAGCCCCAGGTGCCTCAAAAAAATAAATGAATAAAAGTAAAAAACTTACATTCCACTAGAGAGAAACAGCAAGTTTACATGTAAGACTAATAAATAGAGTAATTTCGAGGGAAGGGTATTCATAACATGGGAAAGTCAAGTCAACAAGAATTTATTATTAATTTAAGGGTATTAACAAGGGTATTCATAACATGGGAAAGTCAAGTCAACAAGAATTTATTAAATGCTGATTATGTACCAAGTGCTGTGCTAAGTAAGGGAGATAGAAACATGAACTAATAAACAAAGACAGTTCGTGCTTTCAAGGATATTCTAATGGGGAAAAGATGCATCTTAGCACGTGTGGGCCCAAGTAGGGACTCAGAGGAGAGTATTTGGATGTATCCTTTTCCCTCTCCCTGTCTTCTGAATGCAGGCAGCATTCAAAACAAGATTTAAAGAAGGAAATGACACACAGTGGCATGCACTATATTTTTATTTTGGCAACTATTTTGCCCATATCTGCCTCTTGGATTTTACCCAAACTAGCATCCCTAGGATCAATAAAACTATGTGGCTATGAGATAGGAAACCATAAAAACTATGTTAAAAATATTGTGGGATAGGACATTCCTTGTCCCTAAATCGCTGAGATTCTGTTTTTAAGAAAATCCATATTCTGGAAGTACTATCTGCCAGTGAGGGGGATTGGGGGTGGTGGAGGGGAGAGTATGAGGAGAGATTCCTTAACATTAGAAGGTCCAGGCATGTCAATTGATGCAAAAATTTCATTACAATTTTACTTTGAAATAAAAATTTTCATCCTATCTCTATTTTCTTTGATACGATGATATGATAAAAAATGAATGATAAAAAAAGTTCTGTGTTACTTTATGCAACTTGATTCTTTGAAATATTCTTAAATTCTGGTCCTTCTTCTTAGCTATCTATCCCACCACCAATTTCTCATCTCTCCTTATGTATGGGGATCTAATGAACCCATCACCTAGGACCTGAGTCTTTTCAATCCCTTCTTGAGCCTTGACTGGAAAATAGGATATTAAAATTAAATCCAGATTCCTGCCTGATAGTCGATACCTATGTGATCACAGGCAAACTGTTTAACCTTTTCTAAGCTTCATTTGTAAAATGGGAATTACACCTATAGTCCTTGCCTCATAGATTTGTAGTAAGGGGGATAGTACCTGCAAATTGATCTTTAAGCATTACAAAATTTTAACTTTTAAAAACTCAGTTTTTGTTATTGTTGTTTTTATTATGTTTTCCAGGGGATGACTTTTTTTTCAGTAATATTACAAAATATGCACTTCCCTCTCTTCCTTTCAGAGGTGGGTGATTATCAATATGAAATGGGATATGTGTGTGAGTTTTGCTGACCTCTTCTTCCTCATCTTTCTTTTTTATTCTTTGTTGCTATGTCTCTTTTGAGGAGAAAGGGGGAAGGAAATATGTAGAGATGAAGATGATGTAAAAAAATAGACATTAATACATTTTTTAAAAAATCATTGCCTCGATTCTGAGATGTTTCCTTCCTATATCCATAATCCCTTACCATACTGACCCCTCTCATTGATATCTAGATAACAAATTTCCTTGCTGACCACCCCTTCTAATTTCATTCATCTCTCTCTCTCTGTCTCTGTCTCTCTCTTTCTCTCTCTCTCTGTCTCTCTCTCCCTCTCTCTCTCTGTCTCTCTCTCCCTCCCTCCCCTTTTCCCTACCTCTCTATCCAACCATCTCTCTGTCTCTCTCTCTCTCTCTGTCTCTGTCTCTCTCTTTCTCCCCAACTAGAGAGCCATCCATTGTAGCCATCCCTTGTTAGTTCAGCAAAATAACCAACATATCAACCAAGTATGACAGTGTATGCAATGCCCCACACCCATAGTCCTGCACCTATGCAAATAAAGGAGGGAGTTGTGTTTTCCCATCTCTTTTTGGGAGTCAAACAGGGTCATTACAACTATTTCAAATTCAGTTGTCTTTATTTATTCCTCCCACTTCTATCACTGCAGTCATTGGGTATGGTTTTTTCTTGGTTCTTCTCACTTCTCTCTGCATCAGCACATGAGTTCATACCTGTCTTCTGGCGCTCTTTGAAATTATTTAGGTTCATTGTTCCTTGGGGCGTTAGTTCTTATATTGGGTTATGTTCGTGGACCACTGTTTGTCTAGCCGTTCCCCGCAGATGAGAATCTACTCTATTTTCACTTCTTTGCTGGTATAAAAAGTGTTCTGATAAATATGCTGATGAATGTGGGACATTTATCAAAGGATCACAGATTTGGAGTTGGAAGGGACCTGAAAGGTCATCAAGTCCAACCTTTTGGAGACGAGGAAAACAAGGCCCCAAGTGCCAAAGAGGCTCCCCCGTCATCCCTCAGCCAGCAAGTTTCTGAGGCAGGATTTGAACTCAAGTGCTCATGATTTCAAGGAAAGCACTCAATCCACTATGCCAGTTGTCTCACATAAAGACATTGTCGTCGGCTTCCTTGGGGTATATGTCTGTTGTAGCAGTACTTTTGCCCTCAAGTCCCAATACTAATCACACACTCAATCAATTAATGAGTATTTATTAAGCACCTACTCTATGTCAGGCACTGTGCCAGGCATTAGGGAATGTAAGTACAAGGAATGAAACAATCCCTACTCTTAATAAGTTTACATTCTCACGGAGGAGAAAAGTAGTACATATCTAAGTACATAGAGCATAAGTATAAAATCAATAAACACATATACAAAGCAGCCAGACACAAAGGAGTCTGGGAGGGAAGGCGCTGGTGTTTCAATGCAATTATCTGAATGCTGCATAATAAAACCAGCTTAAGAGTCAGAGAGCAGCATCCAGATCATTTGTGCTTTGGCAAGAACTTTCCAGGGGTAATAATCATAATTTTGGGGAGCTGTTCTCAAAGGCAGAACATCAGGATTTCACCTGCAATTGCACTAAGGGGAGCAGTAGCTCAAGGAGAATAATCCCAGGTCTCATATTTGATGAAGCAAACGCAGAGAACATATTTACAAAGATGGCATTTAGTGAGCACCCACAATAAAAGAGCAGAAGCACCACGAAATGCTAATTAATGTCTTCTCCCCCAAGGTCACACAGCTAGTTCGAGAGGAAGTGCGAGAGGGTGGGGAAAGCCTGGAATTTGGAGTTAGGAGGCCTCCGCCGGACACTTGCCTGGCCCCCAGATAGAACCAGGGGCCGTGAGAGGAAGTTGGAATCGATGACTCAACCAGCATTGTTGGCAGGATCAAGTCAGATAGCATACATAAAGTGCATCAAAAACCCTAAAGCTCTCTAAAAGTTAGCTATAATAACAGCTATGATTATTGCTGTGTGCCAGGCACTACTGGGCCCTGAGGTCAAAAAGAAAAGGAAAGACAGCCCCTGCTCTCAAGGAGCTCACATTCTATTAGGGGAGACAACATGAGAACAACTGTACACGTTTGAGATACATACAAGGTAAATCGGCCGTGATCTCAGAGGGAAGGCATAAGGTTTAAGGAGGCTCGGGAAAGCCTTCTTGCAGAAGGGGAGACTTTAGCTGAGACTTGCAAGAAGCCAGGGAAGTCAGGAGGCAGAGATGGGGAAGGAGAGCCTTCCAGGCATGAAAGACAGCCAATGAAAACGCACAGAATTGGGAGCTCAAGTGTCCAGTTAGAGAAAAAGCAAAAAGGGTGGAAGGAAGAGTATTTAAATGGCAAGAAGTAAATGTAAAAAGCCTGAAAAGGCAGCTGAGAAGATGGGTCATGAAGGACTTTCAAAGCCAAGCAGAATACTTTCTATTTGATCCCAGAGATGGTAGGGAGCCTCCGGAGTTTGTTTAGTGGGTGGGCGACACTGTCAGCCCTTTAGGAAGATAACTTTGGTAGCTGATTGGGACAGGCAAAGGGACTAATTTAGACTTGATGATGGGAAAAAAAAATAATTCCTGACAATCCGAGCTGTCCAAAAGTGCAGTGAGGTGTTGGGTTTTCTCTCACCTGATGTCTTCAAGTAAAGGCTGGAGGACTACTCATTTACATTAAGGTGGGGAACATTTTCTTGTATTACCTTGGATGGACACTGGGATCTCTTCCGATGATCAGATTCTATTATTCTGTGACTTACTCGATATATGATTCTAAGTACAAGTCTCCTAACTTCTATGAATACGTCTTCTCTCTTATAAAATGAAGAGAAATGGGTTCTTGCTGGTGTTACCTACCTCATAGGTCAGTTGCTGGGACAAAAGGTTCTTTGGATGCCTTAAAATGCCATAGGATCCTAGATCGAGAGCTAGAAGGGACCTCAGAGTCCATCTAGTTTAATTTTCTCTTTTTCAGATAAGGAAACTGAGGCTCAGAAAGACTGTGACTGTCATACAGCCAGTGAATAATGAGGAGCTGATTCTATTCTTATTGCTAGTGGCCAATTCAGGATTAGAAGTCAGGTCTCTAGATTCTGTCAGACTCATTGTCCACTTTACGCACTCAAAATCAGACAATTACACTGCATATACTGTACCTCAGCTATGATTTCGTTGGTGTGGAAATTCCCCCCTTGATAGTGCAATCCTTCCTTTCCTTATCAGGTGGACCTGGTGGGCTGCTCAGGATGAGAAATTAAGCCTCTTTCAGGTGACCTGCTTAGAGTCTCTCTCAGTTTAGCTAGGCTACTCATCAGAGGATACACTTAGGCTGTATTCAGAGCCTGTTTAGCTTGGCAGGACCTGCCAGAGCCTGCATCTCACTGCCCATGGTCTTTGAAAGTCCAGGGTCATCTCCAAGTCATGAAGAACTATTGAAGAT
>CM053626.1:322710423-322729422 GCA_028646595.1 Phalanger gymnotis | reverse complement strand
GGGCGGCCCCAGGGCGGGCGCGGGGGGGGGGGGCACCGCCGCCAGCGGGAGAGGCTGGGCGGGAAGGGGGGGAGTGGGTGGGTTGGGGGGAGGGGGCTGGCTGACCGACTGACGCGCGGACCGACCGACGGACCGGGAGGGGAAGGCAGGGCGAGCGGGGAGAGCTCGGCGGCCCCGCCCCCGGGAGCCCCCCGCCCCTCCCCTCCCCATCCTCCTCCCCCCCTTCTCTTTCTCTCCCATTCTTCCTGCTGGCCCCCTCCCCCCAGAGGGGCGGGGGCTCCCCGGCCCCGGGAGCTGAGGGTGCGGGCGGGAGGGGTTCTGCGCCGGATGGGGCTGGGGGATCACAGAGGGAGAGCTAGAGATGCCCTCCCACCCCCGGCTGACCACGAGTCTGCGCTGGGCCCGGCGCCCCTGACCGCAATGTGGATACTTTGTTACCAGCGAGGTCTGTGCCTCTGAGGGGCGGGCTCTGAGCCAGAGCAGACCCCTGAACTGCAGGGGACGGGCTGGCCTCGAGGGGTGTCGGCGGCATCACTGGAGGGAGCCCTCACCTCCGGGAGACCCCAGACCTCCTGCATGGTGTGCCGAGACAAAAAGAGGACCCACCTTCCCATCCCCCGCCCCGGGCAGACCTGGTCCCCACAGCCTGGACTTTGGCAGTAGCTGCTGGGGGTCTAGAGCATCCCCCAGGCTCCCATCACTGGGGTCCAAACTCCACCCAGGGCCTCAAATGACTGTCCCAAAGCCCAGGTCTGACCGTGTCACCCCTCTACTCAGTGGCTCCCCATTGCCTTCAGAATCAAATACAAAATCCTCTGTGGGGCCTTTCAGCCCTTCATCTCCTGGCTCCCTCTTGCCTTTCCAGTCTCTGATTCAGGAACACCGACCTCCTGGCTGTTCCTCTAACGTATTACTCCATTTCTCGACTCTGGACATTTTCTCTGGCAATGCCCTCTGCCTGGAATGCTCTCCCTTCTCCTCTCTACTTCCTGACTTCCTTCAACTCCCAGCTAAAATCCTCTTTCCACAGGAAGCCTTTCGCACCCCTCAGTTAATTATCTCCCATTTATCTGCTACATAGCTGTTTGTGCCTGGTGGTTTGCTTGTTGTCTGCTGGTTAGACTGGAAGCTTCCTGAGGGCAGGGACTAGCTCTGGCCATTCTTTGTATCCCTAGGGCTTAGCAGGGTGCCTGGCACTTAGTTGGCACTTACTGAATGCTAGTTAACTCATTTACATGTTTACATTTTACTCTTTCTAGAGCGCTCTTACTTGGCTCTCTGGGAGAGTGAGGGGGGAGGGAAAGAGGTGAAGGAAAGGCACCTAACAGGCCTTTGAAGATGAGGGGCTCCTCCGTGGTGGAGGGGGTCAGGAGGGAGCACAGTGTACACATGAGGGGCCATCGTGGAGAGCACCAGTGCTGCGTGGGACACACGGGGACTTCTCCCAGGAGTCATCGATGGTCAATTATTTGCTTGTGGTTGTACAACTGGCCAGTGCCCGAGACAGGGCCCAGTCAGAGTTTATGGTGTGCCGCATGTTGAAGTGTGGATGGTGTGAGCGTGCCCAGGTGAATAGAGGGGTTTGTTTGTGTGGCGGTAGCTTTGTAAAGTGTTTCAGTGCTATCTAGGGATCTGGTGACTGGTTCAGGAATTGGGCAAACATTTATCTAGTGCCTGCTGTGTGCAAAGCAACCTGCCAGATGCTCTAGCTTGGAGTATCTTTCTGGCATAAAGCACATTCCCAGATGTGTTTGAGACAGAAGCAGAGAGCATTTTGCAAGCGTTAGGGAGTCCTCCAGAGGAGGGCAGCCCACATAGGAAGCGACCCCAAGGTTGTGCCATCCAAGGAGCCTTTAAAGGTGCTCTGGATGGCCTGAAGGCCTGTTCTCTCAGTCCCAGGGGCCAGGACCAGGAGCTGGACTTGGTCCAAGTGGCAAACAGGAGAATGGATGTATCAGAAAGTGGACTGGATTGTTTCAGGAGCCTCGGGCTGCCCCCCACTGGAGCTTTGAAAACAGAAGTTGGCCAGGCCCTGCTGGGATATATTGCATCCACCTAGTTGGGGGGTGTGGGTGGACTTAGTGACTGCAGAAATCCCACCCACTATGACCATGAAAGTGCTGTGACCCCCTGGCTTCCTCAGGGAGAGGTGTGTGAGCTGAGGCTTAAGGGATAGGGGTGGGGGGAAGGTTGGAGTTGCTTTGTGCAGTGGACGTGCATCACTGGATCCATGTTCTGGAATTAGGGCTCTTGCTTTTTCCTATTATGTATTTTTATCGATGGATAAGAAGGGGAAGGGAATAAAGCAGCATTTATGTAGTGCCTACTGTGTGCTGGGAGCTTTTTACAGATATTGACTCATTTGATCCTTGTGATGTAGGTTCTTGAAAACTGAGGCAGACAAAAGTGGAGTGACTTGCCCAGGGTCACCCAGTGAATCACTGTCTGAGGCTGGATTTGAACTCAGGTTTTCCTGACCCTACCCACTGGGCCACCAGCTGCTCCAGCACAGAGCAGAGAACATGCTTCTCTTCCGGCACTGACTTGGGATGGGCCTGGAATGCTCCCCCCTTCTCCTGTCTCTTGGAATCCCTCCTTCACGTGCAGACTGTCAGAGCCACCTCCTCTAAGCCATTTTTCCTGGTCTCCTCATCTCACTTTCATCTTAAGCCTTTTTCTTTTCTGCTCCTTTCATCTTGGTTCCCACCTCCTATTGCCCTCTGGCAGACCATGGCCACCTTTTCCAGCCCTGGCTGCATTTCACTCATGTCTCCCTCACCCTCTGTAGTGCCCACTGCCCCTTCTAGGCACCACCTCGACCACTATCCATCAGCAGTGCCCCCTCCTTTGAGGGTCATTCAGTCCAAATCTGTGTCAATCAAGATCCTGGGGGCTGTCATCTATCCCCCCCACCCCCGGGCTCTGCCCTTTCTCAGGGAGGGTCTTTCTCTTTACCTCACCTGCCCTCCTGCTAGGAGACTTCATCCCTTTATCCTGTCACCCATCATGCCTTGGATCGCTCTCACCAGCCTCTTCTTTCTCTCCTGTTCACATACTGTTGAGTGGAGCAGGAGAAAATCACAAAAACATGCTTCTGGGGTCCTCCATGGTTTATGTTACATATTCTCCAGCAGGCCTTTCTGCCATCCCCACAGCAGCCTTTCCAACCCTTCACACCCCCCTCTGCCCCTCTCCCCAGGACCTTGCCTCTGACTTCCCTGAAAACACTGAGGCTCTTTCCACCCCCAACCCCCACCTCACATCACTCAGAGTCCTGCCCCACAAAATCTCTGTTACCCCTTGTCTCACACCCTTCCCCTTACCCGGGTGACCCCTGCTGCAAGAACTCTTCTCCAACCGATGACCTTCTCCGCCCTCAGCCTCTCACTAGTCTTGTGTCCCTCTCCCCACTGGTGCTCCCCTGCTGCCTGCAGACACTCCCACGTCTACCCAGACCTTCAGAGACCCTCACTGGAGCCTGCCATCCCTCCTCCCTGCCGCTCTGTTTCTTTCTTCTCCAGAGAGCTGTGTCCGGATAGTCCTCTCACCCTCTTCTGGGTGCTTCCTTTTCTGCCTTCTGGCCTCACCGAAGCTCTCTCTCTCTCTCCAGTCACCAATGATTTCTTCATTGCCAGTTCTAATGGCCTTTTCTCCGTCCTCTTCTCCTTGCCCGCAGTAGCCTTGAACAGCCGATGTTGATCCTTTTTGGGTTTCCGTGATACTCTTCTCTCCTGGTTCTCTTTCTACCCTGTAACTGCCCTATCTTTCTTTTGCTGAATCTTCTTCCAGGTCATGATCATCACATGTGGGTGTTTCCTAGGGGTCTCTCCTGGGCCCTTCTCTCCCTTGTTACTAGAAGGTCTTGACCTGAGGTCCATGAACTTGTTTAAATTTTTTTTTTTTGAGTGGGGAAAGCAGGGCAATTGGGGTTAAGTGACTTGCCCAAGGTCACACAGCCAGTAAGTATGTCAAGTGTCTGAGGCTGGATTTGAACTTGGGTCCTCCTGACTCTAGGGCTGGTGCTCTACTCACTGTACCACATAGCTGCCTCCTTATTTTAATTTTTTTTAAAAGATATTTTGATTACTATATTTTGATATAATTTGTTTCCTTTGTAATACTGAGTATTTTATGCATTTTAGAACATTGTTCTGAAGAGCCCATAAGCTTCACCAAGACCCCTGGGGCTGGGGGTAGTGGTCCAAGACAAAAAAGAGGTTAATGACCTCTGCTTTACACTTTCTCACTTGGGGTCCCATCAGTTCCCGTGGGTTCAATTATTGTTCAGTCGCGTCTGACTCTTTGTGACCCCATGGACCACAGCACACCAGGCTCTTCTGTCCTCCACTATCTGTCTAAATCTGTCCAAGCTCACCCTCATTGCTTCCATGACGCTGTCTCTCCATCTCGTCCTCCGCTGTGCCCTTGTCCTTTTGCCTGTAATCTTTCCCAGCATCGGGGCTTTTCCAGTGAGTTCCGTCTTCTCTTTATGTGACCGAAGTATTTCAGTTTCAGTTTCAGCATTTGTCCTTCCAGCGAAGAGTCTGAACTAATTTCTTTAAATTTTGACCGATTTGATCTCCTGGCTATCTGAGGGACTCTCAAAAGTCTTCTCCAGCACCACAATTCAAAAGCGTCCATTCTGTGGTTTTTGGCTCTCCTTATAGGCCAGCTCTCACAGCCATGCATTGCTACTGGAAAAACCAAAACTCTGACTCTGCGGACCTTTATCAGCAAGGTGAGGTCTCTGCCTTTGAGTGAGCGGTCCTGATTTGTCATAACTTTTCTTCCAAGGAGCAAGCATCCCATAATTTCATGGCTGCAGTTGCCGTCTGCACTGATCTTTGAACCCAAGAATATCAAATCTGATGCTGCTTTCATTTTTTCTACCTCTGTTTGCCAGGAAGTGAGGAGACCAGTTGCCAAGATCTTAGTTGTTTGATGTTAAGCAGCAAGCCAGCTTTTACACTCTCCTCTTTCACCCTCATCAAGAGGCTTCTGAATTCCTCTTCACTTTGTGCCATCAGAGAGGTGTCCTCTGCATAGCTGAGATTGCTGATATTTCTCCCAGCAGCCTTAATTCCAGCTTTTAATTAGTCCAGCCATGTATTTTGCATGATGTACTCTGCATATGCTAAATAAATAAGGTGACAGTGTACAGCCTTGTCATACTTTTTCCCCAATCTGAAACCAGTCAGTTGTTCCGTGTTCTGTTCTAACTGTTGCTTCTTGGCCTACATACAGGTTCCTCAGGAGACAAGTAAGATGATCTGATGCTCCCATCTCTTTGAGGACTTGCCGCATTTTGTCGTGATCCACACAGTCAGAGGCTTTAGTGTAGTCTGGAACTCCCATGCTTTCTCCAGAATGCAATGAATGTTGGCAATTTGGTCTCTAGTTCTTCTGCCTCTTCAAAAACCAGTCTGCTCTTCTGGTAATTCTCAGTTCACATATTGCCAAAGCCTAGCTTGCAGAATCTTAAGCAGGACTTTGTTGCTGTGTGAGATGAATACAATTTTTCAGTAATTTGGGCATTTTTTGGCGTTGCCTTCTTTAGGTTCGGGCTGTAAAACTGATCTTTTTCAAAGCTATGGCTACTGTACCCCAAACTTGCTGGCATATTGAGTGCAGTGCTTTAACAGCATCATCTTTTGGGATTTTAAATGGCTCAGCTGGAATCCCATCGCTTCCGCTAGCTTATTGCAAGCAGTTCTTCCTAAGGCCTGCTTGACTTTGTTGTCAGGATGTCGTCTGTAGGTCAGTCATTGCACCATCATAGGTATCGGTGATGTTACAATCTTTTGTGTGTTCTTGCCATCTCCTCTTGATCTCTTCTGTTTCTGTTAAGTCCTTGTTATTTTTGCCTTTTATCGTGGATGTTTTCGCATGAGACATTCCTTTGATATCTCTAATTTGCTCGAAGAGATCACATCTTTCCCATTCTATCGCTGTCTTCAATTTCTTTGCGTTGCTCATTTAAGAAAACTTTTTAATCTCCTTGCTATTCTCTGGAATTCTGTGTTCGGTCATTCCCTCTTTGAAAATGATTCTCAGATGTGTTTCTCCAGTCCGACTTCTTTTCTAAGTTGCCTGTTGGACATCTTCAGTGATACGTCCCATAGACACCTCAGAGTCAACATTTCCAAGACAGAATTCATTATCTCCCCTCCCTCCCCCCAACCCTTCACTCGTCTTACCTTCCTACTGCTATGGCAGGCACTGCCATCTTTCCGGTCACCCAGGCTCATCGCCAAGGTGCCGTCCTGGACTTGCTCTCTCTTATCCCCATACCTGTTCTCTTCCCAAGACTCGTATCTCCCTTCCCAGCATCCCTTTTCCATGTCACCTTCTCTTCCCTCACAGAGTTGCCCTTGGGGGCCGGCCCTCTCCACCTTGCACCTCCTAGTGAGTCCACCTGCCTCCAGTCCAGTCCCTCTCCCCATCAGATGTTGAATGACCTTCTAGAACTCAGCTCTGACCATGTCACCCCCTATTCAGTCAACTCCACTGGCTCTCTATTACCTCCATGATCAAAAGGACACTCTAGTTTTTGGTTTTTAAAGCCGTTCCTGTCTTTATGGTGTTTGTACACTGACTTCCCTCCACATACTGGAATGATCCAGCATCCCCTGCCTTTGGCCTGTTTCTCAAAGTTCACTCTCCGTCTGCTGACTGCTTCTCCCTGTCTGTCCCTGGGCCTGGAACGCTCTCTTCTTCACTGGTCTTGCCTTGAACATATACAGCAGTGGATGACGTCCCTACAGATCAGATAATCTGAGATTTAGAGCTGAAGGAGACCTTAGAGACAATCTCATTCAAGTCCATTTTACAGACTAGGAAGCTGAGGCCCAAGGTCCCACGGGCAGTACGTGCCCGGGCCTGTGCCAAGCCCGTGCATCTTCTCAGATTTGCCTTCCTCGGATTGGGTGTCCTTTGGCCTCTCCCGCCTCCGGTGCAGCTGCAGACTCCACTTGCACCTGACTCTCGAACTGTTGGAGCTGGAGGTCCCCTGGGGGTGACCGAGCCTGCCCCCTGGCTCTTCTTCTTCCTCAGTGAGGCTGGGAAGCTTCTGGGAAAGAGCCCATTCCCTTTTGTGAGAGCAGCTATGTTTCCAGGAGACGTTGATCCAGGTCATCGATCCTGAGGTTCTCTTGCACTCCTTCAGCAGACAGCGTCTAGCAGGTTTCTAGCACCTGAAGGCTGGCAAAGAGTTGAACAAACATGACCTCATCTAGTCCTCACAGCTACCCTGTGAGATAGGTGCTTAGTATTATCCCCATTTTACAGATGTGGAAACTGAGGCAGACTGAGGTTAAGTGACTTGCCTAGGGTCACATAGCTAATCAGATCTTCCAGACTCCAGGCTCAGCCTTCTACCTACTGGGTCACTTAAAATTTAACTTTGAAATTTTATGGACATGGAAATTGAGACCCAGAGAGGTTATGGAAATGAGAAGGAAAAAAAGACTTTGAGAGAGGCATAATCTATAGTATTTAGTCAAGGAAAAGGGAACTCTGAAGATCGCATGGAAGGAAGCAGAGTAAATGAAAACAGCACGCTTCTCGCCAGTGCTAGCTCGTGCTCACTGTTCTTTAGGGGCTTTCTGTTTCTGTTGGACAGCTAGTTTCTAGTCTTCTCCTGTCCGAGCTTCCTTTTCTCCTACTCCTTGTTTTAGTTTCATCTTTTAACTTCTTGTTTTGGGTTTTGTCTCTTTTCATTGGAAAATCACATTTTTTCTTTAAGCTTTGTGTTTTGAAGATAAAATTTCAATTTCATAATATTTCCCCTCTTTTTCTTGTGTACATTTGGGTGTTGTGATAATCATGACTACAGATACATGATACATGATAATACATGACTGCATGGCTGTGGTTTGCATATTTGCTCCTGGGATTGCTGGGTCTCATTTCTGGCAAACAAAACAAAACTGTTTAATCTTTTTTTTTTTAGCATAAATTTGTAATACCATTACATAAACATTCACAGGAAAAATAAAGCCCATTTAAAATCCCTAAGTAAATTGTTCCTTCAATAACATTTTGTTGAGCATTGTAGCATAGAACATGGGAAGATACAACAGAAACAAGACATTGTCTATTAACTCTGTAGGAATTTATTATTTTTAAATTAAAAAAAATGTTTTTGGAAAGGGGAAGGCAGGGCAATTGAGGTTAAGTGACTTGTCCAAGGTCACACTGCTAGTAAGTATGTCAAGTGTGTGAGGCTGGATTTGAACTCAGGTCCTCCTGACTCCAGGGCTGGCACCTTTGTTGGAATTTATAATTGAACAGAAGTGGGTTAAGATATCTACAATGGGACATGTAAGGCATTCATAAATCCTCTATAAAGACAACACGAGAGACAGTTCCTGTAGGTTTGTAGGACTGCAAGAGACATGTGAAGGAACTTTGGGAATGTATGGAGTAACGGGTCTGGGTCAGATTTTAGGTGGGAGTGAGTCAGATAGAACTTTGAGATGGCCGCTAGCCTTGGCGTGTTGAAGAGAAGCAGACAGGATGGTTGTGGGGGCACTGGAATCTTGGAAGGGTAGAGGCTTTGCAGGCAGTGAGTGATTCATGGTCACAGAAGGACAGGAACTAGACTTGGGAGTAAGGCCCTCCCAGGGTGGGGAAACTCCTCGGCTCTCCCAAGCAGGGTGGTACCTTCTCTGCTGCCAGGCACATGCCTGGAGTCGTCCTAGACTCGATAGAATAAGGAGGAGGGTGAGTGGGTGGAAAGACTTTGAAGCAGATGAGGAATGAAACAATTGATTTTAAGAGGCATCTGGGAGAGTCAGGAGATAGTGTCACCTCCATCCCCATCCCATGATGCTCAGCGTTTGCAGTGTTTACGTATACTCCCCCACGTGATCCTCACAATGCTCTGGGAAGTAGCTGTTATCACCCCCATTTTACGGAGAAGGCCGCTGAGGCAGATGTTAGATGACTCTCCTCAGGTCACCAGCTGGTAGGGCGCCTGAGGCTGGATTTGGCCTTGGCTCTTCTAGGATCCCAGCTTACGGCCCTGTCTATGGCTGCAAGTGCTGTGAAATGCAGGCAAGTCCCCTAATGTCTGTGAGCATCTGTTTGTTATCCTGAAAGAAAAGGAGACTGACAGTTGTATGTGAACCTGCAGATGAGATGTGTCTAAAGGACTGTAATGGTGGGAACTGTCTGGTGAGAAGGGCTGGGTCAGCAAGTTTTCAAATGAAAAGACCTTCCCCTCTAGTTGGGGAGCCCAGTGCAAAGATAGAATCCCCCGGGGGACCGTGGCCGGCCTCTCCCAGTCTGCACCCAGTCAGCCCGCCCGCCCGCAATTTCCACCCTGATTCCAGGGTTACTCCCTTTCAGGCGTCGTCCCAGCCCTGGCCTCCCAGGGGATCCAGGCATTTCCTGTGCCACCTCTGCCGATTTTCCTCTGTTTTCCACTCTCTGCACCTGGAGCTGAAGCCTCTAGCTTTCTCCCAGGGTCAGCTCCGGCCCTGTCTCCTGTGGGGCCCTTTTCTGGTCCTGCCTCCTTCCTGAAACCAGCTGGTGTTTCCTTAGCTGCACATAATTTGTGTCTTCCCGGGAGAGTGGAAGCTTCTTGAGGGCTACTGCACCAGATTTGTTTTTGTCTTTGTGTCCGTAGCACGGTGCACACAGTAGGTACTTAATAGATGTTTGTGGAATTGAGTAGACATAGTTTTATGATATTTTTGACTCAGAACTTAAAAAATACTATTTTAAATTTGACCTGTGTTAAAGAATGGGAGAGATGCCGTATGTGTTAGGTTCTGCCCATCTGAGTGCAGCCTATTCATTAGTGCTGTGACCTGGTTGGCTCAGCTCAGTCCTTTATTGCTGTTTAGAGTGTCTGGTGATTTCCGTTCACTGTTTAATCTGGGAAATGAGACTTTTCCCCTCTCCTTACTAAACATTTCTCAGTGGCCATCAGGATTTATGATGTGACTTAAGATCAATTTGGGAGCCAGATTTTTCTCCAAACTTAGGAAGTTTGACTTTTTACTAGCATCCTTAGTTAATAGATTTTGCTGTCAGTTAACAGACATTTATTAATTGCTTACTATGTGCCAGGCCCTTATTATGTGCTGGAGTTACAAAGAAAGGCCAAACCCTGGCCCTGGCCTCCGGGCACTCCCATTCTCAAGTGGAGTGACCACATGGAAATAATCAGACCCTACATGATAAATATGACACTGGAAAGGTTCTCTGAGGGAGGGGCCTGGGTCAGACCTCAAGCTTGGGCCTGGCCCTCTCAGCTCCTTCTTGGACTCTGAACTGGCCAAAAACCTGTTATAACAATCCCGCTAGCAGCTTCTGTGGAGGTGAAAGATCCACCCACAGCCAGCACCCAGAAAGCTGCCGGACATCACAGGTTCTTTTGATCTGCTTAACTAAGGAAATCAAGGTGAAGGGGTTGGCAAGCTTAATTTAATTCAGCACACAAATATCATTCACTTAGTTCAGGGGAAAAAGCCGGCACGCTGAATTTCAGAGCAAATTACAAACAAATTACAAACATCAACACACAGACCCAATACAATTCATAGTTACCAACATCTAGGTTCAGCCCAGGGGGCTCAGAACAAGGGCTGGCCCAGAGTCACACGCCACCACTGCTGCAGCAAAAAGCTCCAAAAAGGAGGAGGACAACCCCTGGTTTTTATATCTTTGTCAGGGTCAGGGGTGAGTCATATGCGACTCACCCACTTGACCTAAAATTGTCACAAAGAGGCAGACTTAAACCCATGTGGTCTAAGAGCCTCTGCTGTTCCAGACATGTAAACTAGGCCCTTCCTGGAGTTAGCCCCACCTTGGGCCCCACCTTAGTCATCAATCCACACCCACATAGGTTCCACACCTAATGGGGCTTTGGGCCTGGGGCTTAGCACCTAGTAAGGCTTAGTGAAATACACCGAGTTACTCAAAGAAAACAAAGGCCATTTGGCTTACCAACACACTCCACCCCTTGTTCCAGGATACATAATTTAATCAGCCATGTATCCTAGAACATACATTGACCCATTATACATTGTGATCCAATTACTTGTTAAAACAGGACAGGACAGGTCTGGAGGGCTCTTGAGATGGTGTTGATGAGGAGACTCCGGGCAGCTGTAGCTAAGGAGCCCTCCAGTTTGTAAACCCGGATGCTGAGACTTTGTTGAACTCTGGTAACTATGTATTGGGATTTGAATCAGACAAGGTCTGTCTGTTGATGTTTGTAATTTGCTTGTATTTTGCTCTGAAGTTCAGGGTGCTGGTCTTTTTCCCCGAACTAAGCGAATTGTATTTGTGTGCTGAATTAAAGTAAACGTGCCAATCCCTTAACCTTGCTTTCCTTATTAAGGCAGATCAAAAGAACCTATGTTTTTGTGGCATGCTGGCAGCTTTCTGGGTGCTGGCTGTGGGTGGATCTTACACCCCCACAGAAGCTTCTAGCCAGATGGTGGAAACAAAGCCTCACTGTAGGAGGTGAGCCCCTCTGTTCTCATGGGTTTTTCAGCTGTCCAGGATTAGTACTTGATTGTTTGAGAGTATGCTTTAGTGAATCCTTGTGTCTCTCCCTTGATGTTCAGTTGTGAGTATCGACTAAGTGGCCTAACCAGCTAAATGACATGTTGTTTCTGGGAGGTCCAGGGTTCACACTGTGCAAGAAAATGATGCCGTGGGTTTGTCACTCAGTTTCCCAAAGGCTGCCTCCACCATCTTGGCTTGGTTCTCCATTGTCAGTCTACGTGTGTCACTGGACATCGAGCTGCCCACATGGCAGCCTTGAATGGGTTTCCAGTGAAATCATACATTGTGGTAGAAGTTTCAGTGGTGTGGTATGATCTAGACCAGATCATGAGTCTGAGACTTGGGCTGATGTTGCAAAGTAACTTCATAGTGGGTATTTTCAACTTGGGCCCCATAAAGTTAGTTTATTTAGCTTTTCTTTTCTCCCCTAATGTTTTTCATAGCACGATACTTAGTCTAGACTTGGTCTTATTTCCTTAAACCCTTATTTCTTTCCTGCTCATTCCTTTTTAGCAGATAATCTCACCTCTGACCTTGGAAAATACTACAATTTTTGTGAGCTCCTTTAAAGAATCTCCAGCTTTCACTCTACATTTTGCTGGTTCTGCCACGGTTTTGTCATCATTTTCTTTAGTCTCAGAGGAATAGATTGTCTTAGCCAATGCTAAAGTCTGCACCACCCTGAGCATCCTTTCCCACTTTTCTAGACTTTAGGCCATCTCATCTCTTCTGGTTCTAACATCTGTAATTTTTTTTCCTTCAAATCTTTTAACATGTTTAGGTTTTCCCCATCACTAAAATAAACTCATTTGATTCTGCTGCCCTTTCTAGTGACCATCTAGTCATTTCCTTCCTTCCTTCCTTCCTTCCTTCTTTCCTTTTTTCCTCTCTCCTTCCTTTTTTTTTTTTGCTGTCAAACACCTGAAATGTGGGGTGTACACTTACTGCCTCAACTTTCTTTTCACACAGTTCTGTGTACTATGGCCCCTCTTCCCACTTTGATAATGGAACCGTTTTCTTGGGGGTTGGCACTGATCTTGGGTTTTGTCCCTAATTCTTTAACATTTTTCTTTAAAGTTTTGAGTTCCAAATTGTATCCTTTCCTCCCTCCCCCCCACCCCTCTGTCTTCCCTGAGATGATGAGCAGCCAGATGTAGGTTATACACGAGCAACTTTGTAAGACATCTCCATATTAGTCATTTTGCTCAAGACAACTCAAATAAAAGAAAAAAAAAAAGAAAGAAAGAAAGTGAAAAATAGCCTGCTTCCATCTGTATTCAGTCAGTGTCAGTTCTTTCTCTGGAGGCAGATAGCATGCTTCATCATTAGTCCTTTGGGAATGTTTTGGATCATTGTGTTTCTGAGAATAGCCAGGTCATTCACACGCTGCTACCATGTACAACATTCTCCTGGGTCTGTTCGCTTCAGTCTGCATCAGTTCATGTAAGTCTTTCTAGGTTTTTCTGCTTGTCATTTCTTACAGCACAATTATATTCCACTACAATCATAAACCACAGCTTATTTAGGCATTCCTCTTTTAATGGGCATCTCTTTGATTTCTAATTCTTAGCCACCACAAAAAGAGCTGCTACAAATATTTTTGTACAAATAGGTCCTTCCCCTGCCCCTTTTCTTGGAAGTCTTTGGGATATAGACCTAGCAGTGGTATTGTTAGATCAAAGGATGGGCACAGTTTTATAGCCCTTCGAGCCTAGTTCCAAATTGTTCTCCAGAATGGTTGGCTCAGTTCACAGCTCCACCAACAGTACATCAGTGTGCCAATTTTCCCCATATACTCTCCAACATTTGTCGTTTTCCTTTTCTGTCATGTTAGCCAACCTGATCAATATGAGGTGGTACCTCAGATTTGTTTTAATTTGCATTTCTCTGATCAGGAGTGATTTAGAGTTTGTTTTTTTTATATGACTGTAGATCACTTTCTTTGTCTGAAAACTGCCTGTTCATATCATTTGACCACTTATCAGTTGAGGAATGACTTGTATTTTTATAAATTGGATTCATTTCTCTGTATATTTGAGAAATGAAGCCTTTAGCAGAGATTGTTGCAAAAATTTTCCCTGTTTTCTGCTTCTCTTATAATTTTGGTTGCATTGGTTTCATTTATGCAAAAACTTTTGAATTTTACATAATTAGAATTATCTGTTTTACATTTTGTAATGCTCTCTATATCTTCTTTGGTCCTAAATTCTTTCCTTATCCATAAATCTGAGATAAACTATTCCATGCTCTCATAATTTGCCCATGTTATCAACCTTTATATGTAAATAATGTACCTATTTTGACATTTATCTTGGTATATGGTGTGAGATGTTGGTCTATACCTAGTTTCTGCCATACTGTTTTCCAGCTTTCCTGGCAATTTTTGTCAAATAGTGAGTTTTTGTTCCAAAAGTTTGGATCTTTTGGTTTATCGTATACTAGATTACTACAGTCTTTTGCTATAATGTAATTTGTACCTAATCTACTCCACTGATCCACCACTCTAGGCAATGGCCTTTTTGCAAGATAAATAAATGCTTCCTGAGATCCAGGGCTCCTTGGTCTTCCTACAGTTTTCCACCCTGATGGCTGACGGCTTCTGACAAATCTGTCCTCCAGAGGTGGCTGTTCCAGTGCTTTTTCTAATCCTGTCTCTCTGTAGTGCCTCACTTCTGCCTGTCTCCAGCCTGCCCGGCTTCCAAAGACGGCCTACAGTTCTCTCTCTATTTCTGCTCAAGCTCATTTCTTCTCTGAGTTCATAGAGCCCTACAACTTCAGCTGATGTTTCTACCTTGGGCTTCAGAACGTCTAACATGCAGGGCTCTGATCTCTGTGTGTCTTCTTGTGCTGGTATCTCTGGTTCTTCTTCCTTGCTCACAAAGTGTCCCAGCTCCTTTTCTAATTGACGCTCGCCGTGTCTGCCTGGAGACCAGCAGCGGGCAGGACCTCCCTCCCTCCCCGGTTTGGCTGGTTGGTGGCACTTCAGCCAGAGAGCTTTCCTGATGAAGACAAAGCGAAAGGCCTCACTTCTAGAAGGAGTTTGTCCACACAGCAAGCCTACGTCTGCATTTTGCCACTTTGTTCTCTCACACGAAGGCCGGCCTCTGGGTCCCACCTGAAGAGGCTTGGGGAAGCCTCATTATTGTCTGAGATAAACTATTCCATGCTCTCTTAATTTGCCCTCGTTGTGGTTGTACTAGGCACTTCCGTACCTTGATGGGGGAGCCATCAGTGAGACCCCTGGTCATTCAGTCAGTCCTGTACCCCCCTCTACAGGAAACCTTTCCTAATCCCCAATGATTCCTACTTTATCCTGGATATAGCATTTCTGTCCATGCCTGTTTGCATGTTCTCTCCTTTCTTGGGAACAAAGATTGTCTTTTGACTTCTTCTGTAACCCCAGTGCTTAGCACAGGGCTTGGCACATAGTAGGCCCTTAATAAATGTTTCTTGGCTGTCTGACTGGATCCAGCTGTCACTGGGCTAGCCCACGCCCTTCATCCTGGGTCAGGTGAACTGAGAGCCTTTGTGAACACTGTTCTGGTCTAGGCTGTGTGCTAATGCTGGGAAGGCAAAGACAGAAGTCAAAGTCTTCGTCCATAAAGAGCGCCATGTTCTTTTGGGGGAGATAAAGTGTGTCTGCATAGAGCATATACCAAATAAAGACCTGCTAAGTTGGGGGGGCAGCTGCCCCCAGCCGAGAAGGCCTCACGTAGAAGGTGGTTCTTGAGGTGAGCATCAGTAGGCACCGGAATCTAAGCAGTGGGAGCCCCAGGGGGTACAGAGGCTGAGGAACAGCCTAGACCAGCCCGGCTGGGCAGTGGCAGCCGGGAAGGGGCATGGCGGATGATGGAAGATGTGGCAGAAGTGTCGAGGCACGAGATGGCGTTTGGTTCTAGAGATAACAGGGAGCCCCTGGAGTTTGAGGAAGACAGTGATGTGGCTTTCCCTAGTTAAGGAAAACCATGGTCACTGTGAGGACGATGGATCAGAGTGGGGAAGGACGAGGCTGGGAGACCAGTGGGGAGGACAGTTGTTAGCTGCTGCTGCTGCTGTTATAGCAGTGAGCTGTTCGCATGGCGGCGCTAGGGGAAAGAGAAGGACCAGGCTGTGCCAAGTCACCTAGGTGCGAAATGGCTGAGCTTGGCAGCAGAATTTCCACAGGGACTTTGCTTGTCTGCACATTTTTATCTTGGGGGACCCTGGCCTCCGGTCTCTGCATTAATCTCTGACTGGTCTGTCACAAGGCACGCCCCACTCCAGCCAAACCGCCCCCCCCAGCTGTTGGGGGGACCTTCCCAAAGCAGAAGCCTGACCCTATGACACCCCTCCCACCTCCACCCCATGCACTGCAGTGGCTCCCAGCGTCCGTCCTCTGCTGGCACTCAAAGCCCTTCATGTTCTATCTCTTTGCCTCCTCCCACATCCCCCTTGTCCTTTGCAGTCTGGTTCATCGACCTCCTGGCTGATCCTCCCCAAGACCCTCCATCTCCTCTGGCTGCGTGTCCGCCATGCCTGGACCCCGCCTCCTCACTGCTGCCTTCTTCCAGTCCTCAGCTCATACCCCACCTTCTCCAGGAAGCCTTTCACAGCTCCTCCTAGTTCTAGGGCCTTTCCTTTTTGGATTACTTCCAGTTTATCCACCTGTAGCTCGCTTGCCTATAGATCCTGAGCTTCTCCAGGACAGGGAAGTCTTTTGCCTTCCTTTGTTTACTCAGGGCCTAGCACACAGTAGGTGATTAATAGATGTTTAATGATCGACCAATGGGTAGAGATTGATGTATTTGAAACTAAGGACCTCTCTGTATAAATGGACCATTGGACTTTGTCCCGAGAATGACTGAAAGAAGCAACATTTACGCACGCTTCCTGTGTGCTGGGAAGAGTTCTAAGGCACTGGGGGTTCAGATATGAGAGACAGCCCTTGCCCACAAAGAGCTTAACCAGCCCTTTTTTGGCACTGGCCCCTTTGGCTGTCCGGTGGTGCCTGCAGACCCCTGCTTCGAATCTTAGGATCGCAGAGTAAACCAATTCTATGGAAGTACAGTCATCAAAACTTTTTTTTTTTTTTTAAGTTAAGAGGGACCAAGAGGACGGGACATAACCATGGTATTGTTGACTGACTTCAGCTAAATGGGAAAAGAAGGATAAATGCAGAAAACAGTCATTTTGTGGAATCCTTAAAATAGAGAAAACCAAACACTGAGCACGTGTCCAAGGAAGCTGGCTCTTCCACCTCTGCTCTGACTCCTTTTCACCCGTGGTCTGAGCCCTGGGCTCCCACTGTACATCAGGCTCCTCCCAAGCGCTGGGAAAGGCACAGACTTTTTCCAAGTTTAAACAGCCCTTGGCATTTTTCTAGTTCTCTTGGTTTCTGAACATGGGCCATCTGGGAACCTAATGCCATTCACACTTTGAAACGTGTCCTCTGTCATCTGCTCCTTACGTGTGAGTGAGTGAAACGTCGGCTTTATCTTTTTCCACTTTTTTAAAACAGCCATTTTCTGACATCGGCTCACAAATGTGGAGTGCTTTTAAGGCTTTCCCATCTTTTTACAGATGGCATCTTAATTGATCCTCTTATAACATAGAAAAACTACTAAACATAAACAGTTCTCAAATCTTGCTTTATTTGGTATGAGTAAGGAGTGGGATTTAGCAAAAAAAAATTCATCTCAAATTCTGGAACTGAATATTTTAAGAGTGGAATTTCTTTAGTGTGTTATTTTTTCAGATACCAATGACAAATGCCTTTAGCGTGTCAAATTGTAAAATTTTAAACTCTCCCATTACTTGCATGTTTAGTTTCAAAAAATTATTTACTATGTGCAGTGGATTAGGGCTCAGTAATGTCATAGTTTTCAAGGTAAAAAAAAATTGACAGAAGAAAGTTAGAAGATGTTTAAGTCACACTGTTAACAAGGGATTCAATGCACAGATTCAGGCTTTAGATGCCTCTTACAATGCTCCCCATTCACTTGACTGTCACCTTGTATGTTGGCCAACAGCAGTGTCTCCAAGATCCAAGATGCATCCTTGACACCACATAAACATGGACCTTGTTATTGGTGATCAGTGTCTGTGAGACCTCCTTTGGGGCTTTCTAATTGGCCGCGAATCAGATGCCTTTCCTCATTCAGTCTCCTGTGGTTGGCAGTGACCTGATGGAGCTGCTGCTGGTAACATGTTTTTTCCAGTTTAAAAGTAGCCCCCCAAAAGCAAAAAGGTGACCACCCAAAAGCTAGCCAAAAAGGAGGGAATTTCATTCGTGAGCCTGTGAGTGACATCCTGGGGGAAGGATGGGGTCCCTGACGCTGCAGCGGCATTTTCCTTGGAATGACAGGATGGAGGCATTTTAGCATTTTCAGTGAAACTCCAACCACATGACTTAGCCTGAGTTTCAGAATAGGTGGTAATTCAGGAGAGTGAGGAATGCTTCTGTTTCACGGGACTTTGCTGATCTTAAATTCTGATTTGGGAAGCTCTCCCCTAGAAATATTCACGGCTCACTCCTCAGTCTATTCCTATGTCCTTGTTTCTGTTCATTCGTGAGTTTCTCAGCTAAAGTAGATTCTGAGAAAAGTCTCTGCATTTAGAGGCTGACAACCATCTTTCACTTGATTTTTCTTTTTTGGCTGATTCCCATCTTGAAGCTTCTCATTTCTCTCTCATCTCACCCTGACCTGATTTTCTAAGTCGGGAGATGGAAGCTGGCTCTGTGTCTGCCCTTGGCAGCCTTGGTGTGCTGTGGGAGCCTTTCTGTTGGAGGGAAGCCTCCTCCACCATGGGGATGCTGCCTGGGCTGTTTGGAAAGGAGTGCCTGCAAGTGCTGGTCGTGGGGGAGGAAATAAAAAGGGTTCTGTTGTGGGGGTGCTGGGAAGGCACGAGACTGAGGACGCGGTAGGTAGCAGCTCTTTTCCAGGACGTCAGCCAGGTAATAGTTTAATTGCCTGATTATGAAACTGGTGCAGACTGGGGTCTTAGAGGAGTATCCGTGTCTGTGTCTCAATAATAATAATAGCTCATATTTATACAGCACTTGAAGGTTTCCCAAGCGCTTTCCATATATCATCTCATTTGAATCTCAATAAGCCTCTTAATTTAACAAGCATTTATTAAATTTTTTTTGTTATAGATAGACCGAAAGGGCTGGCTGGTTGGGTGACCTCAGATCTGGTACCACACCTGTGCAGCGTCAGGTGACTCCAGCACACCGGTCTGCTTGCTTGGGGTCCCTTCAGAGCTCTGTTAACACCAGGACACAGGGTGGCCCAGGGAAAGAGTTGGGGAGCCGAGGGCGAAGCCTGCCGCTGCCCCGGTGACCTGGTGACCTGGGGAGCACCCCACGTGCCAGGTGCTTCCTAGGCACTGGGGACACAGATACAAGAGAGAAGGCCTCGCTGCCCTCAGGCGACATGTACAGCTAGGCGGATGAGGCCGCATGCCCCATCGTCTTGTAGTCTTAGTCACCGAGGG
>CM053626.1:322683749-322709923 GCA_028646595.1 Phalanger gymnotis | reverse complement strand
GGGGTCATAATAAAGACAGCCCTGATATAGAAAGCTGCCCAGCCCTTGAGCTTTGAAAGGAAAAGACAAGTGCCAGCTGCCTGTCTTAAGGATGTTCAGTAAGAAACCATGAATGACCACAGCACTTTTCCTTGACTGGCTCCATCATTGTTTTGTGCTTGAGGTTAGAAAAAACCTTGCTAGCAAGGGATTCTCCTTTAAGGTGTCATTGCTTCTGGCCAATGCTCCCGGCCACCCAGAACCCCATGAATTCCACAGCAAAGGCGTTGAAGTTGGCTACATGCCACCTAGCACAAGGTCTCCCATTCAGCCTCTTGATCAGAGGGTAATAAGGACATTTCAGGCACACCACACAAGCTACTCAAGGTTATTTTTAAAAATGTCTTTTGTGGTACATTCCGTATGTTCAGTATCATTCTCAAATTTGTTTCGTTTTTTAAAACATTTTCTTATTTCATATTTTTAAAATTTCTTTTTCATACACTATTTTTGACCTACATATAGCCTATGACCAAATAGTTAACCCAGATTTTACAATAAGATTCTGTAAACACCCCATAAAAGAAAAAGAAAAAATTCAGACTGCTCTCTGGTATGAAGAGAGGGCCAAAAAATTTGACGTGGATATTCCAGATTGCAGGGGCTGCACCTCTGACCCTACTGATGTGTGCTGAAAATGGTCATACTAATGGAATTTAAGAAAAAAACCCAAAAAAATGAAAAATAATTTTTTTTAAGCTAGAGATAAACCATTGAACCAGCCTTACAAACTGGCCTACCATTTGCAGAAATACTAGACTAAGTCTCATAGTTCAGCTCTGAATTATTTGGAATTGTAATAAATATGTAACCTCTAGAACTCCTTGTATACTTATATAGCTGTGAGATTGATTATTCTTGTGACATAGTTACTGTAAATCAGATGTGTCCAAAATCTGTTTGCCCCTAGCCTTTTGCAGGAGGAAAAGTGTTTTCAGTTTTGGGAACTTGTCTAACCAAATCTTCATTTCTTTTTCTTCCAATCTCCTACATATACATGTATCATCTCTGCAAGGACCAGAGACTGACCTTTATTCATCTCTGCATCCCCCCTACTGTCTCAAGTGCTCGTGTACTAGTTACCCAATAAGGGTTTATTGAATCAGTGAATGAATGAATGATACCTTTAGAGGCTGAACTTTTCATTGGCGGGAAGATGAGAAAAATACCTAATCTGTAGTATTTGTACACACCCATCTGTGTTTGTGCGGAATGTGAGGTTGCCGAATCCATTTGAGTCCCTGTAGGGGGCTGGTCTCTGCATGGCCTCAGTGCAGTTATGGCCAGTGCTGGAGATTCTTAGCCTGCTCTGGAGGACTCTCTCAGGTGATCGCTTCTGGACCTCTTCTAGCATAGTAATAGAACATGTAGCCTTTTCTGCTTGTTTTCTCAGAACAAAGAAAAGCTGGAGAAGCTGAGGAGCCAAGCAGACCAGTTTTGTCAAAGACTGGGGAAGTACCGCATGCCTTTTGCTTGGACAGCGATACACCTGATGAATATCGTCAGCAGCGCTGGGAGTTTGGAAAGAGATTCCACCGACGTGGAAATCAGTACGGGAGGTACGGGAGCGGCCCATCTCTTGCGGATGACCCTTTCTCCTGGCCTTTCTAGTCCTTGGAATCTGAGTCAGAGATGATAAAGTGTTGTTCAGTAGTAAATCGTATAGCCCCTGGGCTGCTTGGAAGAAGTTGGCTGCTTTTGTTTCAGTTCACACTGTTAAGGCTGAGGGTGCGTTCCCAGTGGAGAATTGCCAGCTGTACATCTCTTTAGCTAATTTTGAGCATCTTTCAAACCGGGAACTTCATCTCCCCCCACAGGAGCCACATATAAATCTTGCACGATAAAGACTTAGGCTAGTTAATAGCACTTCTGTGAGATTGTGGTAAAACAACCACAGATCTCTCTCTTACTTTGCAGGAATAATAGTAATAACTGCCATTTCGATAGTTCTGTAAGATTTGTCAAGTGCTCTAAATACGCCATCTCCTTTGATCCTCTCTCTGACCCTAGGCCCTGCACGCCTCCATTTCAGAGATGAGAAAACTGAAGTTCCTCAGAGTTCCTTGTCTGTGCTCACACACTCAGTAAGGGTCAGGGGGACTGCTCATATCTAAGCCTTCTCCTCCTGAGCCCTGTCCCCTCTCTCTGATGTGTGACCTTGCCTCTTGGCAGGTTCTGGTGCTTCAGGAATATGGGCTCTTGAGCATAACTATGTGCTTTTTGGTTTTTCACTACCGAGAATACTTCTGTATTTAGAATTATCGGCTTAAAACTGATTTTAATTCACTGGACATTCTATTTTCTTCCCTTGGTAGAACGCAAAGGATCATGGTCCGAGAGGAGAAATTCCAGTGTTGTTGGCAGACGGTCCTTAGAAAGGACAACAAGTGGAGATGAGACTTGTAGCCTTACGACCTTTCGACCGGCAACCCTCACAGTGACAAACTTTTTTAAGCAGGTATTTTTTGGTGACCCGCATCAGGAAGTTTGAGTGACAATGTAACCTCCTTGAGTTGTGGCTTCACAAAGGCTAAACAGACTATAACTGTGATCGAATGCATACAGAAGATTGAGAGATAGAAGAATAAGAGCAGGGAACAAGCAGTGCTAATTCATAATCTTACTTCTGTTGACTTAGGAACCACTTCACCCATTCCAGTAGGGCAGCAGGAAGTCCGAATTTTTCTTCTCTTAGTTGCGTATTCCCAATAAAACATGTGTTTTCTTTTTTCAAAACAGGAAGGAGACCGCTTAAGTGATGAGGATCTATACAAGTTTCTTGCTGATATGAGAAGACCCTCTTCTGTCTTACGGAGATTAAGACCCATCACAGGTACATGTTGATCTTGGAGGAACAGGATTAGAAGCATTTTTGTTTTGTTTCCTAGGCATTCAGATTGCCATGTTATTTATTTCTGCTGTTTCACAGATGTGCCCTATGTCCTTAGGTGTTCCATATGACAATAATGCCTCACCTTCACCTCATTAAACTTTTAAAATACATGGCTTGAACCCAAGGGAATTGGGAAACCGATTCTTTACGTGCTGAAATGGGGAGATAGCTTCACGCAATGTCTAAAAATAGATTTTCCGCCCCCCCCCATAGGAAAAAGCAGTAATTTTTCAGTAAGTTTTTATAATAATTAAAAACAGTGAACATAATAGTTATTAAAAATAGTATTGACTTGAGGCCACATTTCAGAGTAAAATTTTGCTTATTCCTTCCAAAGTCAACGTCAACTTATCTACTTTGGCTACTGAGAGCAAAGTACTTTAAGAGTCCGTTGCCAATGTGGGAAGTCTTATCTGATTTTTGAAACATTGAGTGTCTTCTTCTAGAGCCCTTGGGACTCAATAGATGGCTTTCCCAGCTGTTTGTAAATTCTTTGCAAATACTAGTCACTTACCAAATGGTTGGTGAATTTCTCAACATGTTCAGTTTTGGATTAGTTTGGGTCGTGAATGAGAAACGTGAAATGAAGAGAATTAGATGGTTACTCATTTTGTTCCTTTTGGAGGTTCTCCAGGTTTCCAGATAAGGAACTCTGTACACATTCAGGTCACCCCTTTGTCCAAAGCAGTTTGAATACAGATTCTGAACTCTGTTTTCTTTTCATTGTTATAGTAATCCTTTTTTAATGTGCAGCTCAGCTGAAGATCGACATTTCTCCTGCACCAGAGAATCCCCACTACTGCCTGACCCCCGAATTGCTGCAAGTCAAACTCTACCCTGACAGTAGAGTTAGACCTACTAGGGAAATTCTGGAATTTCCTGCCAGAGATGTGTATGTTCCGAACACGACTTACAGGTAAGAGCTTTTCATCTGACATCAAGGAAGGGGCATTAAAGATTAGCTGCCTAAAGATCCAATCGTAGAACCTGGCGTGAAGGAAGAGCCAAAGATGTGTGGACTCACAGTGCGAAGAAACCTAGTACCCCCTCATCCAGCCTTCTGGCCCTCCCAGAACCCCTTAACACAGCCTTTAGAAGTAATGAAAGAAACCTTCATAAAATCTTAGTAATAGACGCAGATGTTGAGAGGTCAGGAATTACGAAATTTTTAAACCCCCTTTGCCCGGATAATTCCAGAATCTATTTTTTAATCCATTTCAATCTTTAAAAATGTCCTATCCCAAGAAATGCTTTCAAATAGCTAACCTAAAGATATTGTTTCATGTTTAAATTCATTTCCTTGTGTTCAGTTTTGACCAGATGAGTGAAACGGCTTTTTACTGTCCTTTGTATAACTCCTCATATATTGGAAGACCATTCAATCATTCTGCATATTTTCCTTTGCCAGGTGAAATGACTGCAGCATCTTAACCTTTCTTCTTGAGCCTTTTTTTTTTAACCATTTCATTGTCTTTTGTCTCTTCTCTGAAACCCCTTATGAATTCTTCTATCACCTCTTGGTATGAGTCATAGAATTTTACATCTAGAAAGGACATAGAAATCTTCTATTCCAATTTGCTCATTTTATAGATAAGAGAGTCACTTAGTTAAGCTCAGTAGATGTTTGATCTGAGGCTTAGACTTGAAACCCTGCTTGTTTGGGGCATGGACCCAGTCATTAAACTCTGTTTGCACATGGCATTCTGCACTATTTTAGCAGATCAATACTGTATCTGTTTTGGATTAAGTTTTCTATTTGTTACTCAAAAGGTCATATATTGCTGAGTGTGCTTTTCATTGACTTCAGTGTTCCACGGATGAGCGTGTATTATTACTGTTGTTAGTAATTATAAGTGTTGGGGCAGGTGGTATAGTGGACGAGATGCCTACTTGCTTTTCAATGAAAAAGTCTTCAGAGATTCCATTCAGCCTTTGTTTTATTATTGGAAAATCTGAAACATTGTTAAAGTGCTCTTGAGAAACACTGACATTTTCTTTAAATGTTAAGAATAGTATCAACAGTTACGACCGGTTAATTACTATAATTTTAAACGAATAGTTCCACAGCCCCCATCACCAGTGAAGATGGATGAGTCCGAGGGGGGATAGGCTGGCTTTTAAATAACAGAGTCATTCTGACTGTATATAAAACACATGGATTCCTTAGTCTCCTATGCGGAGGTTCTGTTCTCTTGTTCCTGATTGAAAAACAGCTAGTTGTTTGACTAAGTGTGATTTTTGCTAAGATTAGATGTTAAAATATTTAAGAAATGTTTATTATAGTAGAGGTAACACTCAGAATGTGTAGTAAGGTGTCTTTTTTACATTGATATCAGAGTGCAAATGTTATTACTCGTTGGCCTCGTTTACTTTTCTCGCCATCATTTCACAGCATGTCACTGTGGCACTCGGAGTGCTAAAAACATCCAGCAGCAATGGTGGCGCGACGAAGTGACCGCCAGGAAGGCCAGCGAGGCCAGTGATCAGTAACATTTCCTCTCCCGTATTGATCTCAGTGTGGCTGATCAGATGGGACAGCTCAAGGGTGTGCGCACGAATGGTCTACGGGGGCTTGGGCCTTGCCTTCGTTGACAGCTTGGAAAGATCTGCGTGGCAGAATGGTTGGAATGCTTTTGATTTTGATTTATTTGATACTTATCTATCATTCGTTTGATAAACTTGATGTGAATGCATGCCATGCGGGAGCTTACTTGTTAGATCAGTACCTTGAGGTGCCGTTTCTTTCATCCTACACTGTTTTATTAAAGGTCTACACAATTCTGAAAATAAACCGTTCAGCTTTAGGAATAGATTTATGGAAATTGAGCGTGAGAGTAGGCCGTGAAAGGTCACCTAGACTATCCCACTGTATTTGGCAATGGCTGCCTCTAAATCGTCCTGCTAATTACAGAACCCGACATTCATCCCAAGCATTAAATAGTGAGTGTAATAGAAGAGCCAAAATTTTTTTTCTTAGGTTCGTTAAAATTCTCACAGAAGGGTTCATTCTTCTCCCATGAGTGAGCAGTTTATTCCCAGGGAACAGCAGCCCCATCTATGCTCATCAATAAGATTAGGCGTGTTCCTTTTAAACATTTATTGAACACGAGCCCATGCCATAGACTTTAATAGTTTTCATCTGGGTAAATTGGTTTCAGGTTAAAATTGTGCCTAACCATATTCCTTCTTGTATTTTGTGCAGCCCTATAAAAAATTCTCCAGTAAAACGCTCATAACCTGTTAACAAACCTTACCATTGATAAATTGTGGTAAGTGACGTGAAGGTTATTAAGTTTCATATTTTATGGAGATGATCGTGCTGCTGCGTGAGTAATATGTTACCAGAGAGAGCTGTCGAAGCAAGGAGGATACACTATTTTCTTCCAGAAAGAGATTAATTAGTTTCTAGATGAAAGGTGTCCTCGAGGAAGTGAACAAAGTTTGGGAAATGGAAGTAGTGAAGTCAGGTTAGTCTCCTTCTCCTTGGTAGTCCTTTTCCCTACTGCTGCATTTTCCAGAAAATAAGTTGTATTCTTACTCAAATACGTGATGAGGAGAAAGATGTCAATCACATATTTTTATTAAAGTCTACCTCAAGTTTCATTGGAAATGCATATCTGAAAATACCATGTAGCATGTGACCAGAGGTGGTATGTTAAATTTTGAAACATACGGGCCCATGATCAAGATTTGATAGCCTGATTTATTATGAATTAATAAATAACTGGAAAAACATTTATTAAGCCTTTACTCTGTGCCAAGCACTGTTTTTGGTGCTGGGAATATAAATATAAGTAAGCGAGTCAGTCTCTACCCTCAAGGAGCTTATATGCTAATACGGAAACACAACAGATGTTGGGGACGAAAGGAGAGGGAGAGGAGTTTTGGGCACCAGAGCTGCGCAGTAGGGAAGGGGGAAGGTAGTATCATCCACAGATGGCGAGTGAAGTGACTGGGAAGGAAGAAGCAAACGCTGGGAGCGTGGAGCTGATGGTCTCTTAATTAAAATCGCACACTCAGCACCAGGATATGCTTGTGATGGGTGATGTCAACTCTCAGGACAACATATGGAAGCCTTATTCCTCTGAGAGCTGAGAATCGGATGTTTTTGATTCGCACTCTTGATAGTTTCCATCTGTAGGAAGGTGGAGGACTTAATTCTGACCCCTGAGGAAAAGCTAATTGCTAAATTGGAAGTGATGAGAACTACAGGCAAGAGTAACCATATAACTTGTAACATCCAAGGAAGGAGATGCTGAGCAGAGTCAGAAGTGGAGTGTAGGAAAGTAGATTTCACAACACTTGAGAAAGAAGCGACCATTCCAGGGTCCCTTACTACTCTGGCAGGAAGTATCAGAGAAGAAATCTGGCACCTCTGGTGATCCCATCAATAAAGAAGGGTGTGAGTAAGGCACAGAGAGTTCTGGAGGACAGAGCGCAGACCGGATTGGCTGGAGTAGAGAGCATGCATGCAGTGTGGTCTAGAGGAACGTTAGAAAGGCCATTTGGCATCAGCTTGGGGAGGGAGGACTTTCAGTGCAGGACAGAGGAGCTCCCACTGACTCCGCAGCCAGGAGGACTGCTGAAGCTTTTTGAACAGGGGCGTGACCATAATCGGGGCAAGTCTGGTTACAGAAATAAGGATAGATTAGAGTTTAGAGACAGTGGAATCAGGGAGAAGAGGAAGGACATCCAGGAAGTCACTGGGATTTAGCATCAGAAAACCTGGCTTAAACCACCCCACCCCACCCGCCTCAGACTTACCAACTGTGACTTTGGGTAGGAACCTGTCTCCCACCAGCGTGGCTGTCTTCCCCTATGTGGTTATCTTCTACCTGCTCGTATATAAACCTAGAAATTTCCATGTTTCCTCCCTCATAAGAATGTAAACTCCTTGAGGGCAGGGGCTGTTTTTACCTTTCTTTGGATCCTTAGTGTTTAGTGCAGGTGGCACATAGTAGGTGCTTCATAATGCTTTTTGGTTGATTGGAAAAGATGAGCTGGTCATATAGCAGGAAGAAGGCTAGAACAATGCAGGAAGTCATGAAAAAAGTCAAGAACTTGGGAAAGGAGACACAAAAAATACTGAAGAAAATAACAACTTGAAAAACAGAATTGGCCAAATGGAAAAAGAGGCACAAAAATTCACTGAAAAGAGAAGCTCCTTAAAAAGCAACATTGACCACATGGAAAAAAGATATACATGAATGCACTGAAGAAAAGAACTTCTTAAAAAGCAGAATGAGCCAAATGGAAAAGAAGGTGCAAAAACTCACTGAAGAAGATAATTACTTAAAAATTAGAATTCGGCAAGTGGAAGGCAATGACTCCATGTGATATTAAGAAACAAGAAAACAAAATCAAGAGAATGAAGAAAAAGGGAGAAAATGTGAAATGTCTCATTGGAAAAACAACTGACTTGGAAAATAGGTTGAAGAGAGATAATTTAAGTATTATTGGACTTCCTGAAAGCCCTGATTAAAAAAAACAGCCTAAGGGGCACCTAGGTGGTACAGTGAGTAGAGCACCAGCCCTGGAGTCAGGAGGACCTGAGTTCAAATCCAGCCTCAGACTCTTGACACACTAGCTGTGTGACCTTGGGCAAGTCACTTACCTCCAGTTGCTTCTTCTTCCCCCTCCCCCCGTCCAAAACACAAACAAACAAAAAAGAGCATCATCTTTTAAGAAATTATCAAGGAAAACTGCCCTGATAGTCTAGAACCAGAGGGTAAAATAGAAATTGAAAGGATCTACCATTCACCTCCTAAAAGAGATCCCCAGATGAAAACTTCCAGGAACATTATAGCCAAATTCCAGAGCTCCCAGGTCAAGGAGAAAATATAGCAAGCAGCCAGAAAGAAAGAATTCAAGTATCATGGAGCCACAGTCGGGATAACACAAGATTTAGCAGTTTCTACATTAAAGGAGTGGGAGGTCTGGAATATGATATTCCAGAGGGCAAAAGAGCTAGGATGACAGCCACAAATCACCTACCCAGAAAAACTGAGTGTAATCCTTCAGGGGAAAAATGGGTATTCAGTGAAATAGAGGATTTTCAAGCATTCTTAATGAAAAGACCAGAGTCAAATAGAAAATTTGTTTTCAAATACAAGACTCAAGAGAAGCATAGAAAAGTAAACAGGAAAGAGAAATCATGAGAGATTTAATAAGGTTAAACTGTTTACATTCCAACATGAGAAGATGATAATTATAAGGCCTAAGAAGTTACTTATTATTAGAGCAGTTAGAAAGAGTACACACAGACAGTGGGCACAGGTG
This sequence comes from Phalanger gymnotis, assembly GCA_028646595.1. Taxonomy (NCBI): domain Eukaryota; kingdom Metazoa; phylum Chordata; class Mammalia; order Diprotodontia; family Phalangeridae; genus Phalanger; species Phalanger gymnotis. Next base: position 322,700,712 of record CM053626.1, on the reverse strand, counting down.
AGAGTTAAAAATGATGGGATGATATCTAAAAGAATAAAATTAAGGGGTGAGAAAGAGGAGTGCACCGAGAGGTGAGGAAAGAGAAAGGTAGAATGGGGTCAACTGTCTCACACAGGAGAGATGCAAAAGAATTTTTACAGTGGAGGGGAAGTTGGGGAACATGGGGGGGGATGCTTGAACTTTATTTTCATTGGAATTGGCTCAAAGAAAGGGATAACTCACATGGGTATAGAAATCTATTTTACCCTACAGGAAAGTAGGAGAGGAAGAGCATAGAAAAAGAGAGAGGGCAGCTGATGGAAAGGAGGGTGGATTAGGGGAGGTGGTGGTCAGAAGGAAAATATTTTTGAGTAGGGACAGATTTAAAGGAGAGAGTGAGTACGATAAGCAGATAGAGGGAAATGCACAATAATCATCATTGTGAAAAAAAATTATAAGAAGTTTCTCTGATAACTGCCTCATTTCTAAATAAATAAAAATTGAGTCAAATTTACAAGAATACAAGCCATTTCCTAATTGATAAATGATCAAAGGATATGAACAGGCAGTTTTCAGATTAAGTAATCAAAGTCATGAGAAAAAATGCTCTAAATCACTATTAAGGAATGCAAATTACAACAACTCTGAGGTGCCACCCCACATCTATCAGATTGGTTAATAAGGCAGAGAAAAATGACAGATGTTGGAAGGGATGTGAGAAAATTGAGACACTCATGCACTGTTGGAGTTGTGAACTGATAGAACCATTCTGGAGAGCAATTTGGAATTATGCTCAAAGGGACATAAAACAATGCATACCCTTCGACCTAGCAATACCACTACTGGGTCTGTATCCAAAGGGATTAAAAAAAAAAAAGAAAAAGAACCTCTGTATAACCAAAATATTTCTTGCAGCTCTTTTTGTGGTGGCAAAGAATTGAAAATTGAGGGGATACCCATCAATGGGGAAATGGCTTAACAAGTTGTGGTATATGATTGTGAAGAAATGCTATTGTGCTGTAAGAAATGACAAGCAGGATACTTTCAGAAAAACCTGGAAAAACTTACATGAACTGATGCAAAGTCAGCAGAACCAGGAGAACATTCCACACAGTAACAGCAATATTACATGATGTTCACCTGTGAATGACTTAGCTGTTCTCAGCAATCCAATGATCCATGACAATTCCAAAAGACTCATGGTGAAAAATGCTATCTACCTCCAAGAAGTGATGGAGTCTGAATGCAAATTGAAACATACTCTTTTTTTAGTTGGGTTTTTCTTTCATAGCTTGACTAATCTGGAAATATGTTTTGCAGGACTGCACATGTAAAGACTAAATCAGATTGCTTTTCCTTCTCAAGGAGGGAGAAGGGAGAGAATTTGGAACTCAAAATTTTAAAAAATAAAAAAATTTGTTTTTACATATAATTGGAGAAAAATAAAACGATGCATCAAAAATTTTTTTTTAGAAAGGAAGAGGATCCTATGGCAGAGGATGCTTACACAGGGATGGGCTGCACCACTGTGCAAGCCATCTCATCTCCCCTAACCTTGGTTTTTTTTCATTTTTAAGTGATAGCAATAACAGCTTCATCAAAGATTCGTTGTGAGGATCAAAGAGACAATGTCCGATAAAGTGCTGTTTCAAGTTCATCCTTGGATTCTGTTTATCTGTGTAGCCCTCTTACTCCTCTGCTAGCTAAGAAGCCCCTCAAGGGGCAGGATTGTGTTGTTTCTCATCCTTATATTCCCAACCTCTAGCTTAATGCTTTATGACTATGGTAGGTGCTTAGCAAATGTTTAGTGTTGAAGGCCATGAAATTAGAGGAGATTCGCTTGTCAAAATAACAACGAATTCATTTGTAGGAGACAAAAGCCTGGAATCTAGAGCAAGCAGTGACAGAAGGGAGGGATGAAGAGGGCTTAGCCCTTCTAGCCACCAAGCTGCACTATAAAGCGGAACTCATTCCAACTCCCTGGTCCTGCTTTCAAAATATAAGCCAACTAAATTGGGGAGGAAACCAAATGAGCAAGACCCGGGAAGAGTCCAGCCTAGCTGCCCATGAGTCAGTAAATCCCACAATAGAAATGACTCATGGAAGGGGTCCTCATTTGACAGGAACAGCACATTCCCCATGGTCTACCACAAGAAGCTCCGAATGCTGGTGTAAATAGATGTCAGCAGTCATAGCTCTTGTTTCTCTTTAAAGAGAACAGAAAGAGGTTCCTTTCACAACTGTGGCTAGTCAGAATATTCTTAATTAAAGGATCAAAATGATCATTTTAGACAATTTTCTTTTTGTAAAATTTGAAAGCTTTTGCACAGACAAAATCAGTCCATGTAGAATCACGAGAGACTCTTGAATGGGGAGAACAATCTTTGCCTTAAATATTGCTGCTAACTGTGTAGTATCCAAGGTATACAACAGGGAATTGCCTCAGAAACCAAGAGTCACTTCTCATGGTGGCTGGGAGCAGAGGGAAAGACGCGGAAAGTAGAGCCGGCAGTTACTAGAATGTAGGAACAAAAGGCATGAATACACATTTCTCACACACACACACACACACACACACACACACACACACACACACACACACACACACACACACACACACACACATAGGGGCATTTTTTAAAAAATAGAATGAGTTTCCTAAGAAAAGACCCAGAAGTGAAAGGGCTGAAGTCTGGTTCTCCAGGAACCTAAGGAAGTGAGTGGAATCGGCAAAGGAGCCACTCTCCAATCAGTGGAGAGATGGAACCACATCGTGTCTGTAGGAGCAAAGTGGGGTAGGCGGAGCAATTGGTATGGTGAGGAAGACTTGTCATAACCAACAGAGAGGTCAAAGGATAAGGACTAAACCAAGGTCTCTAGAGTTGGCATTTTGGACTTCATTGGTAGCTATAGAGCATGTATGCAGCAGGTGCTTAATAAGTGCTTGCTGATTGTCGGGGACAGAATCCATTCTAACTTCGTCGCATCCCAGTAATGCATCCCACAGAGCCACTACACTGTCTATTCAAGCTGGACTTAATAGACTTAATGGAATGAAGAGAAATGCTCTACTTCTATAGTGTCACAAGGTAGAAGATGAGAAAAAAGATTCAGGAAAAGTTAAGAGTGAATTCAATGATAAATAATTTGCATTATAATAGTGGCTGAATTTATATAACATTTTAAGGTTTGTAAACTGCTTTAGAAGTGTTATCTCATTTCATCATCACAGCCCTGGGAAATAAATGCTTTGATTATTGCCCTTCTACAGGTGAGGAAATGAACACTGAGAGCAAGTGACTTGGCCAGGGTTAATGAATTAAGAATCATTTATTAAGCACCTACTGTGTGCCAGGTACTGTGCTAAGCACCAGGGATACAAAAAGAGGTGAAGGACAGTACCTGCCCTCATAGAACCTCTAGCCTAGTTGGGGAGACAAGATGCAGGCCAGAGGAGGGTTGGGGAAGGCGTCCCTTAGGAGGCAGGTTTTAGATGGCCCTTCAGAGAAGCCAGTGAGGTCAGTAGTTGGAGTGGCGGAGCCACGAGAGGGAGGCTCTTGTTTGTGGGATAGCCAGGGGGCCAGTGGAGGGTATGTTTGGGAGAGGGAGGTATAGAAGACTGGAATGGGAGGAGGGGGCGGATTAGAAAGGGCTCTGAATGTCAGGCAGAGCATTTGATGTTTGCTTCTGGAGTCAGTGGGGGGCCACTGGAGTTTATTGAGTAGAGGGGTGACACGGTCGGACCTGCACTTTAGAAAGTCACTTTGGTAACTGAAGGAAGGATGGATTCGAGTGGGGGGAGCCTCGAGTCAGGTGACCCTCCCAGCAGCGATCGCAGTGATCCAGGCATGAGGTGAGGAAGGTCTGCATCCAAGTTGGGGCAGCATCAGAGGGGAGAAGGATGCGGATTTGAGATGTTATCAATGTGAAATTGACAAACCTTGGCAACAGCTGGATCTGGGGGGTGAGAGATGGTGAAGGATGCAGGATGCCTCCTGCGTTGTGAGCCCCAAGGGCTGGGAGGATGGGAAGCAGGAGGGGGGAAGAGGTAATGAGTTCAGTTTTGGACATTGAGTTTAAGATGTCTACTGGGGGCGGGGGGGTGCGCAGCTAGATGCCAAAGTGAACAGAGCACTAGCCCTGGACTCGGGAGGACCTGAGTTCAAATACAGCCTCAGACACTTGACCCACGTACTAGCTGTATGACCTTGGGCAAGTCACTTAACCCCAACTGCCCTGCCTTCCCCCTTCCAAAAAATAAACAAAAGATGTCTACTGGGCATCTAGCTCAAGGTGTCTGAAAGGCAGATGGAAGTGTGACATTAGAGTTAGTGTCTAAGGTTACATTTGAAGTCAGATCTTCCTGCCTCCTGGCCCTACACTCAAACTGTTGAGTCACCTGGCTAGCTGTTTGTCTGTTTTGGGGGTAGTTATTTGTAGTATCAACAAAAAAATCAATAAATTAATAAATGACAAATCTGCTGTTATCCTGAATATTGAAAAGGCAGTATAAAGATCATTCCTTAGTTACAAAAGAAGGCTTTTTCTTTTTTAAAAAATCATTTGTTGCAAAATGATTTCATTTTTGTGGGATCTGTTAAAGCAACACCGGACTTCTGGTTAAATGGTGATGAAATGAGGGCCCTATTGCCTTTAAAAACTACATTTAGGTAAACATTTGGCTTTGTGGCTTGCTACTGCAAAGACTCTTAGAAAGCTCAGATCAGTCGCTGGCGATTGGCTCCATTTCTGTGCTTGCTTGTGGTTTAGTGATCTCTCCGGCCTCAGTGTTTGAGCTTCTAGTCATGGTCTTATAGGATCCATTTTCCTAGGCTTGTTTATCTTTGGGCTAAAGTGTCCCAGAAGGAGCAAAAGTAAAGAAGGCTTCGTGAATGGAGAGGGAGTAATTATGAGGCCCACCCCTTTTAGTGAAGGGTACACCATCCAGTGTTTAAGAGAGATTCTTTAGACATGTTACAGTCATTTTAGACATAGAGATTTTATTTATTGAATTGCAAAATATACATACAGGCCTGTCAGGGTTACTGCTTCAGTTCAAGGTCATTTATTCATTTCTTTCTCAGATTTTAATTTTTCATTTTTACTTGGAAATTCCCAACAGTATCATTTCTTGTACCTGTTTTAGGGGACTGAGGTCCCTGTTACGCTGTCTTTGGTGCAGCCCTTATATTTATCCGTTTGGTACATTCTGACAAGATAATTTTTAAAGTATTTTTACAGGTGCCAGAGCCAAAGTGCTATAAAATTAACACACTCCTATAAAGTACAAAAGATACAGTGATATAAAATGTGAAAGTCAATATGACTTAGTAATGATGGTCAGCTGCATTTATTTAACGACCATAAGCCAATTTAAATACAGTAATTTATCCTGCTGCTTTTGGTTTCATAAATAAAGTATAAAAACATGTGACATGAATTTTTCTCCAGCAAGGTATAATATAAATTTTAAGTTTTACATTATGGATTTTCATATATGCTGCTGAACAGATTGAGTTCAAGTTTTAAATTAATAATTTGACAATATTTCATAAATGCAAAAGTATCTGACCTTCACATTTATTCATGTTTATATTTTTAAAGAACTTGGTGAAACTGTGAAATCAGATTGCATTAGGAATATTGAAAACAAAATACTTTTTGTAAGTTTCCAGTTAATGGGGTAGTCCTTAAATGGAAAATAAAAGTGCCTTTGCCATGGTGTTCAAGGTTGCTTAAAAAAGTCCATCTAAAATTGATTACAACATCATAAAATATTTGCACATTCGATGTCAGAAGGCATCTGATTGAGAAAGGTAAAGTTCATGAGGTGGTGTGATGACAGTTTTGACCTTGAAATAAATTTATAATCATTTTAAACTCCAGATAAATTCTTATTAAAGAAGAAAAGGCTATGTGGAAGTGACCTAGCAAACACCCCAGAACATCAGTTTGCTCTTAATGCCTTTTTAAGGTCTTTCTTGCTGATTATTAAACCACAGTAACTTGGGTTGAGTTTAACGTTCAGTTTATTGTTTTCTGGAAACTTGCCTGTGTTCATTCAAAGCTTTCTAGGTCTGTTGGGTGGATTAACATTTTGGTTGTCTTGAGGGAATAAAGCCTTCCTTTGGGAGACTTCCAGTACAGGCCTCTTCTGCTCTCGGGTTTACCCTTCAGCCGTGCCTTGTTGTATTTGCCGTTCAGATTGGTTTCTCCGCATACGTCGTCGTCCCACCACCAGCCACCTAGGGAAGAGAGACTGCCTGAACCACAAGAGCACGTTTTCCATTCCTGCCCTGCCTCCCATTCTTGGCTCCCCAGTGACCAGACGGCCTCGCTGGTTTGGGGCACTCAGTGGCCCTTAGCTGGCCTGGTTGGCCTCTCTGCTTCTCCCAGGCTGTGTCCCGCCAAGAAGCCTGGTTACTCTGGGGCCACGTTTGGGGCCCGGCGGCTCGAGGGGTGAGGAAGGCCTCATGCCGCTAGTTCTGCATCATTCTTGCTCTACGCCTAGCTACACTCTCCACGCAGTTCAGATGCAGGCACTGTTCTCATTGGGGCAGAAAAGTAAGGTGACCTTCTGAAGCGTATGCAAAGGTGATCCTGCTCAGAACGGGCTCTGGGCCTCAGCCCAGCCAACGCCGCCTCGTTTATCTACACTTGCCTCTTCTAGATGCTATTACCAAGTCTCCTGGGAGCCCGCTTTTATTTTCTCTAAGTAAGATAGTGTCTCACACGGTACGAACTGGAACGCATTGGTGAACGTTGCTTGTTTCACCAAGTGTGCTAACGGGGCGTTCCTGGGGCTGAAAAAAGGCAAAACTCCTCGTTCAGCCGGCACCGGAGGAGCTTCTTTGTTCATGACAGCTGCGAGACGTTGCTGATAGAAGGTCACATGGACCCTTGTTTGTTACATTGTTGCATGTGAGCAGCATTTACTTACATATTATTATTTTTATCCGGTCACTTAGCACAGTGTTTCTCACACATACAGCTAAAGTGTGACCGTTGGTCTGCACTAGAATACCTGAGTAGCTTTCTGGGCAGCTTAGATGGGTCTTTGCATTGTGGTCCCAAGTGGCAAACGCGAGGTCTTTGTGCTCGGGGATTGCGCTGGGGATGTTGCCCAGGATCTCAGACAGGTGCAGCGTGTAGTCTGTGTCTTTGCTGCCCAGGCTAAACGAGTACTCAATGGAACGCTTGTTGTCTTTCCAGTCCTCCATCTCGATGCGTAAAATATAATCGGATTGCTTAACGATGGTGTAGATCTTCTCTAGGCCCAGCCAAAATTCTCCTGCAAAGGAAAGTTTCGTGAATCCGTAAATATGAAGTGCAGGTAGGGCAATTATTTAAAAGACTTTGATCTGCTGATTTAATTAAATCAGTATTATTAATATTCCGACCATTTTAGACGGTCTCTTAAAGCGATCCTCCCAGTTTACTTTCGTGAAGAGTAAACTGAGAGGTCGGAATAAGAATGCAACCTCTTACATTTTAGAACAAATTAAAATCTGCAGGTTGATTTGAAAACTTAATTTTTAAAAGGGACCACCTATGACATGTGAACCTTGCCAGGTGTTTCCCTTTGTAGAAAACTGTTTAGGTCAGCTCTGTGTTAGATCATTTCATTTCATTTCCAAATTCATTGTTGGACTCAGTTACATGTGACATTGAGTTTTTATTAAGAGAGATTAAATATTTCAAGCACCATCAGAAGGTTGGTTTTTTTAAACTTAGCAGCAATATAAGTTGGTTTCTAAATGACTTAAATTGAAACCATTGTTACCTCTTCAGATGTAGACTTGGTCTTTTCTTTCTGCTTGATGTCTTCCAAAATGATATAATATGTGTTTTGTCTAGTCAAAACTCAATATGGGAATACATTTTTATACTTTTTTAAAATGAAAAGTTCACAAACCTTCCTGTTCCTTTAGTCGGCGCAGCATACTTAATACATGTACAAATCTAGACATTTGGCCTTGAAAATGCACATTTCACATACATAGTTGGGTCTCTGGGCAGAGGTTTGTTCCATATAATTTTGAGAGTAAACAAAGCATTTGATGGCAGCAGGAGGAGGGAGGCCAGGATTCTCTGTGATTGTTGGCTGGTTTCTTTACGCATGAACCTCAGAGGAGAAAGGCTGCCATTTAAGGATAAGGAACCTGCAGACGCTGCCCGTTTGCTTTTAACATGACAGCCGGGGGAGCGATAGGCATTATTGGCCATTCATTCTCAGAGTTAAACCTACTTAGCAGAGGGTACAGAGGGTCACTAGTATCTTAAATGCGCATAAGGTCATAGATCTAGGGCTCGATGGGGCCTCCAAGACCATCTAGTTCAACCCCTTTTATAGATGTGGAAACTGAGGCCCAGTCACCCAGTAGTGAGCATCAGAGGCAGGATTGGAACCCGGGTCCTCTGACTCCAGAGCCAGGATTCTCTCTGCCTTACCTTCCTCATCTGTCATGCTGACGCCTTAGGAATGGACTTGATGAGACTAGGAAATCAGTGGGGAATCACATTAATAATCATCCATTTTAAATTATAAATATGATATTTAGGGGAAAGATTCATTTTAGGATAGGGTAGGTGACAATGTATCCAATTTGGCATTTTTTTAAAAGGAAGCTTGAATTTCAATGAATATTTTCATGATTTCTTCCAAGAGATGAAAGGTGGTGTCTACAAAATCCTTGGTCACCAGAAACAGGTTTAGTATTTTTGTTCATAGAAACTGTGTCTCAGACAGATGCTTCTGATAAATTTATTAGCTGTCAGCCAACACTCTCTGTTGTTCTAATCCTTCTAATCCTTCAATACAGTATTAGACTTTCTGTGTTAACTTTTTTCCACCTGCATATCTGTGTGAGACTGGATTCTTTGTAGACTCAGCTGAAACATTCTCTTGGAACAGATTGGATATGGGAGAATCCAGCCGTTTTCTACTATAGACACTAAAAAGATTTTCAAAAAGAATCTCACTAGATGTTTATTTTTTTTGAAAAAATATTTACCTCTCATAAAAATATACTATTTATGTTACTATGTAATTTGTTGTTATCTTTAAATGAATTAATGTATTTCAGAAATTGATCAGTGTCAATTTCCAACATGGTAGATATCGAGATGTAACCACAGAAACAAATGCTCTCGGAAGTGATCCTTCTTTCTTAAGAGTATAAAGGGAACCTGAGACTAAAAGTCTGAGAATTGTTGCTCACGTTAAGCCGCTAAGATCATAAGCTGCAGTGAAGGGCCGTCCTGATGTGAGAATTCATTGCACACCAGCGAAGTGCCGCATCCAAGCCCATGGCTCTTGGTCTGAATGCACACATCCTGAGGGTCTGGCTGGCGCTTGTACAGCTGCCCCAAAAGCTCTTTGCAGTTCTGGGGGTTAATAAGAACACTGGTGACCTTACCATCGAGACTCCCGAAACCACGCTGATAGTTCTCCCAGGTTTCGTTGAAATTTTGTGATCCATTCATTCGGTGTTGAATGACTGTCCATGAGCTGCCTGAGAAGGACGAAGAGACGTTTTCAGTGACTTGTGGTGATTTAACGCTAACAAATAGAGAACATATGTGCAAAATATTTATTTTTATGTTCAGTTGCCATGTACAATAATTTATAAGTGCTCTGTGCAGTTTTTCTGATGGGCGGTCCAGTGAGTAGAACGCTGGGCCTGGAGTCGGGAAGACCCGAGTTCAAATAAGACCTCGGACACTTACCAGCTGCGCGAGTTTCCTCAACTGTAAAATAGGGATAATAATAGCGTCTACTTCCCGGGGCTGTTGTGAGGCTTGGATGAGATGTAAAGGGCACAGGGCCCGGCACATAGCAGGCCATATAAATGCCTGTTCCCTTCCCCCTCGCTCATTGTGAGTTATAGAAATCTAGAAAAGCCCAACCAAGACCACCCGGAGGACCCTCTCATCACATCGCACTCTTCTCATTTTGAGCCGATACATTTTAGTTAGGGTGTGCTTGGTATCTGCTGGCATTTCAGTTCGATTCCGTAAGCGTTTGCTAATTGCTCACTCTGTGGCCGGCGCCGCGCTTGTTGCTGGGGTGCCAAGACTGAGGTGGGCACGGGCCCCTGCTCACTGGTGAGCCTCTCCTTCTGGAGGGGTATCTGGAGCCCCCGTCAGGCTGTGGTCAAAGACGGAAACAGAGTTTTCTAAGAAGAAATCCAAGCTATCAGTAGCCATCTAAGAATGCTTCGGTCACGACTAATGAGAGGAATGGAAATGAAAGCTGTTCTCAGGTTCCAGCTCCTCCTCATCCAGTGAGCAAAGCTGGCTGAAAAGGAAGTGGTGGATGCTGAAGGGTCTGCAGAAGTCAGGTGCTGGCAGCGTGCAGGCTGGGCACGCTGGGAGAGCAGCTGGGCATGAAGCCCACGAGGTTACCTAGCTGGCACACCTGGGACCTGCCGGAGACTCCTAGGCCTGCGTGCCGAGAGGGTGAATGCAAGAGGAAACAGAGCTGAAAATCCAGGAGTGGCTATCGGGGGGAGGGGGGAGAGCCTGGACAAGAAAGGGACTTCAGATGGGAGAGAATGCTTCCTGCTGTAGATGTGATGAAGGAGGGTTTCAGGGAAGCCTGGGAAGACGTGTGAACTGAGCAATCCACAGTGAAGGGAGCAGAGCTGGGAGAAGCATTTCTGCAGGAGCGACGGCTCTGTTCAGACAAAGCACTTTGAAAGTGCCAAGGCCTCTGGTCAGTGCAGTGACCACCTGTGATTCCAGAGCATCAAGGAAGCGCGCTCTATCCTCCTGATAGGAGGGAATTGATTCAGGTGGCAGAGTGAGGCAAAAGGCTTGGGTATGGGGCCATGTGCAAATTTGTTTGGCTCTCCTATGGTTTTTGTTACAAGGATTTTGTCTTTTTTTTTTTTAATAGTGGGTACAGTGGGAGGAGATGAAAAAATCAATTTGTTTATTAAAAAAATAAAATCTAAAAAGAATCAAACAAAAAAAATTCCCAGTAGACTGTAAGCTCTTCAAGACAGGAACTATATTAGTTTTTAGCTCTGTATCACCAGTGCCTCAGACACTAAATGTTTGTTGATTTGAATTAGATTTTCTAAATAAACAAACATACAACTCTGGGAGGTAGGTGTCGTTATTATCCCTATTTTATAGATGGGAAAATGAAGGCAGAAGGAGATTAAGTGATTTGCCCAGAAACACACAGCTAGGAAGCATCTGAGGTGAACTCAGGTCTTCCTGGCTTCAAGTCAGACTAACCACTGTGCGCCCGATCCTTCTTACCCCCACTGGCTTTTGCTATTACTCCTGAAGAGCCACTAGGCCTTTCCACGTGACTCAGCTAAAATCTTCCACATGCGTTATTTCTCCATCTTAGAGTTCAACCTCTGAGGCCAGGGGCCGCCTGTCTTTTAGCCTTCTATCCCCAGCACTTATCAAAGTGCTTTCCATCAAAAGCTTAATAAATGCCTGAATAGTTGATTCACTTTAGCATTGGGCCTGCTGCATGGTACACAGTAGGCATTCTTAAATATTTAATTAGTGAATGAAACACTGCAGAGGAGTCGCAAAGGTGAGAGCTAGGAGGAAAGGTCATTGGACTGGACGCTTAGGGAATAGGGGGAGTTGAGGAACAGCTCTTGGTTGTGCCATTGGCCTTAGAGAGGGTCCCCTCCTGCCCAGTCACTCAGACACCCCCCCCCACTTCTCCTTTGCTATATCTTTTTACCTGATTTCATTTCACAGTAGACATTGAAGACTTCAGACTGGCTGGGCTTGATGGGGTATATGCCGCTTGAACGCAGACCTCTATCATGAAGGGCAGCACAGTCAGCCGGGCCGTCTAGAATTGGGGTGGAGCAGAGTCAGTAAGGACTTGGGGAGGTGGCGGGATTAGGCCTAGAACCAGAGCTGTTTGTCTGTGGCTTTTCTATGTCTTTGCTTACAAAATGGTTGGTTACCAGGGCTCCTTCTACAGCTCACTGGTATGCAGTGACTGTATTAGGTAGGGTTTTAAAGCCAGGAAATGTGCCTGAGGAAAGGCATTGAACCTTGTGGGGGATGCAGGAAAGATGGAAATGGTCAAAGGCCAGTTTCTCAGATCGCTTGGGTTTGGGGTCAGAAGACCTGACTCCCAGCTCTGAGCCTGGACCTCGTTACTTGTGTAACCTCGGGAAATCAGACTCCGGGCTTAAGCTGCTTCATGTGCCACGTGATGGGCTTGGACTCAGTCATTTCTAATGTTGCTTCCCACACTAACTCTGTTCCTCGCCTATTGTGGTAGATTGGGAAAAGTTCCCACGGCTTGTGAAGCCTCTGCATGGGCAGTGTTATAGCTGGACACGCTTGGGACCCCTGTCAGCCACACTGGCTTTGTGTTGTTCCGACTCTTCATCCCTCAGCTTAGTAGAACATTTCTAGTTTAGAAGCGTTTGTGGGGGATCCTGCCCGACAGGTTTTACAGAACAGTTGGTGGTCTTACCGGCGTGCTCTGCAAACTTTGTTCCATTGGGCCGAAGAGAAGGAATGGTCCTTGGCGCTCTTTGCTTTAAAGACAGGGAATTGTCTGGGGCTTCTTGAAGACCCATCCTTCTTAGCTGATAGAGAAACATGGACATATGGTTAATCTCCCAAAAACTGCTTGGGCAGGCCGGGGAGGGTGGGGTGAGTGCCGGGCTGATTCAGCTGAGGACAAGGAACACATATGATGTTCCCATTTTTCACAGCCAAGAAGGGACGGCTCGATTTCTCTGGCCTCCCTGTTCTGTGTCCAGAGGTCCCATGTGCTTTGGAAACCTGCTGGGACCTCGGAGCCCTCTGCTTGGCACTGGGGGATGAAAGCCCAGATCCAGCTACCTCTGCCCCCACCCCTGCCCGCCAGGGCGTCCTCAGTAGCACACTCTGCCATTTATACAGCGCCATGTAGGGTGGTTTCCTTTGCTGTCCACTAATGACGGAGGATGTGTGGGGCCATCCCCCTCAGCACACGAAGGCAATGCTCAAATGCTCCCATTCTTTCCTCACAACAACCCTATTAAGCAAGTGATGCAAGTCCTCATTCTTATTTGACAGATGAGGCTCAGAGAGCCCAACCCCTGGCTGCCAGCGAGGGTCCCAGCAGCCTCAGCCCTCCTCTCCTCCTTTCCCTCCTTGTCAGGTGGGGCCTGCCGCTCACAGCTAACAGACGTCAGAGCTACCTTTTGCTCCTTCCTGCCTCAGTCCATGCCCAGAACTCTGCCCACTCCAGTTCTCAAGAAAGGTGGGTGACTGAGGCACCATGGTCCTTCTTCCACTGACCCGATGATAACAGTGTAGGCACTTATGTCAGCATCTAAAGGGCTGTCACAAGAGTTGCCGGATGCAGCCAGACATTGCTTAGGGGCCGTTGCAGCAGAGAAGGCCCCCTTCCTGCCTGCCCCCTTGGAGGGAAGCACTGGTCCAGGAGCTCAGGAGGCCCTCAGACAGCTGGCCTACAGGCTGCCCACCCCCACCCCTCTTGGAGCAGCCTCCACCCACTGAGGAGGCAGCGAAGGATACCCTAGTGGAGAATAGGAATACATTTAATAATACGTTTTGTGGCTTAAAGGATTGCTTCCTTCACAGTAGCCCTGTGACATAGGTGGTACCAGCGATCACATCCCCATTTTACAAACCAGAAAACGGAGTCTTGCTGAGATCAAGGGACTTTTCTAGACAGGAGCTTCCTTTCCTGAGCACCTGTCCGGTGCTTTCTGCTCCCAATGGCAGAGCCTTGGGATGGGCTTTTCGCTACGGCCTTACCTGATTTTCCATCTCCTTTATTTGGTCGTGCTGCTTGGTAAGCTGCTGGTACTGCTCTTGGACCGTTTGGAAAAGCTCTTTGATGCTGTGATCTTGCTGCTCTACAAAAGTCTGGAGATGAGTCTGGTTAGAGGTCATCCCAGCCTGCCGCTCCCACCCTGACCCTCCAACCCCAGAGCCCTCGTCCACCATTTCTCCCTGGGTGTTTCCTGTAACAACCTGTATGTGTGTTTCTATGTTGGATTTTAAGTCGATATTCTTTATAGCTTTTACTGAATTGATTTTTTAACAAGATTTTGTAGATGGATATGGTAAAATACAGTATTTCAATAGGAGAGGATTTTTTAAAAATTCCTTTTTTTAAAAAAAAAAGCAAACCTGCCTTTTAGTCATGGGCAATAGTCCTGAGTGTTTCCCATTTAGTACTCATTTAAAATTTCTATTTCATAATTTGGTTTTCTAATTATTTGATCTTATATTTTGCTGATAAATGACTAATGATTTCAAAGACATTTTGCTTTGATGTTTTTCAATTTCATAATGAAGTTTGGAAAACACAGATCTGATTTGAAACACTACATGAGCTTTGATTGTGCCAAAGCTCTTTTCCTCCAGAGCTTGTTTGCAGATCCAGCCTATTTCAGATTACACTTTTCAGAACCCTGGGACAGAAGAAAAGCTCTCCAGTAGAGACGGTTAGTCATTGCCCAGGTTGTCCTTACCTTAAGGAAGGTCACCTCCTGCTGTTCCTGGCCTTCGGGCTGGCTGTGAACTAACGTGGCCAGCTTCTCCTCTAATGTCCTCACTTTCTGTTGGAGTCGAATCTTTTCTTCGAAGAGATCTTCAAGCTTTGAGTTCAGTTCAAAGGATAAATTTTTCATTTCTTCATTTTTGGCCTGCAGATTGGATGTTGTTTTGCGGAGTTCTCTTTCTTCTTCTTTGATTTCATTGGTTTGTAGTGAGAGATCATAGAAAGATTTGTCAAATATGTTAAGTTTTTGAAATATGTCATTAATTTGACTCTTAGTCTTGTGAACAAAGTCCTTAAGACCGTGTCCTAACTGAAGAAGGCCATTGGCCAAGATCTTGACATCATCCAGCATAGCAAATCTTGATTTGGGCTCTGGAGGGGGAGAGTCAAGGGGGGGATATTCCTGGTCAGTTCTAGAGGAAATAACAAGAGGGATAATTAAAAAAAGGAGGGAAATTGGTCTCATTTTTTTCCGATTTGCGTTATTTGTAAGAGGTTTGGAAGTACTTTTCTCTTGTAACTGACCTAGATTGCTGAACTCTATATATACCCCTAGTTGCTTCAGAAAAGGTGAGCTGCAGAGAGAAAGATAGTTGATCATTAAACTGTGTAAACCTGAACAAAGGTAACCCCTTTCTGCTCAGTTTTACTGAGCAGTAGTTTTAGGAAATTATAAAATAAGTGTGTTAGAAGTTGAACATGTAAGGATGTGTGGCTGCCTTTTATTGTAATTAATTTATTTTAAACTTAAATACACAGTAAGAAACATTTTATAAACTTAAATATTAAAACTTAAATACAAAATAAGAAAAGAAAAAAAGCATTGCCATGTGCCCAGCAGAATGTGAGAGGATTCAAAATATACAGCAATAAATTTCCATTTCAAGAGAGCCCGTAAGAGGAATACTACGCGTTGAGTTCAGTGTGTCTGTCTTTTCTTTGCTTCTTTGTAAGTTTTCTTTTGTTATCTGCTGTGCATTTTGTACTTTGTTCTTTTGTCTCCCTTCCTCCCCCACCCCCAGAAGGCTACATTTAAGTGTGGATATATACCCCCACACACATGCATGTACACACATATAGACATATACCCCCCCTACGTACATTCATAATCCATACACATGCATGTATACACATTTATATATGCCCACATATACCTGTACACACGTATGTACATATATCCATATACACATACATGTACGCGCATATATGCATTTATCCACATGCACATGTATACACACATACCTACATATATAAGCTTAGATATCTATAATCATACTCCGCATTCGTACACATCTACATGCTACACTTGTTTGTCCTCTGTCTCTCTGAGGGTGGATACCCTCTCCCTTTAGAAGTCCAAGTCTTTCCATATTTTTCTGTTTCCCTGATTTCTTACACCACAATGATATTCCAACCCTTTAATGTCTAGTTATTTTAAATAATCTAAAACAATATTAATTAATATGGCTGATATATAATGTAGTTTCCCTGTTTTTCTCTTTGGATTAAATCTTGCCTTTTTTACTCTTCTGTTTTCCAAAGCTACTTTTAGGTTATGGTGATATTAAAGCAAATTATGAAGCAGAAATGAGCCCCTTTATCTCACAGAAAATGGAATGCAGTTGACATTGAGGAAGTAATGGATAAAACTTAGATGTTTACCTGTGCTTTTGGAAATATTGAGATTTTAAAAATTATTTAGCAGTTATGAAGGTTTATATTTATTTTTGTAATAAATATATTTATAATTGCCATAAAAAGGCTTTCCTAGGTGAGGTAGATGGACCCTTGATGCCAAGAATGAGAGGCCTTTCCTAGAGAGCCATTTTAATTTTCAAAACAACTGCAACAGAACCAACCACTTGTAACCTAACTTGAGATTCCCAGGGGCCTGTTGGGTTGGGAGGAAAGGAAAAAGCTGCTTCTCCCTGGGGGATGGTGCCACCAGGGGTGACCTTTGCCTTCCCCACCCTGCAAAGTTTGTGTTCCTTTTCCTCATGCTTGCCCTCTGACCCTCTCACACTCCTATAGTACTGGGTTCTTCTTCCCTGTCCCAGTAGAGTGTAGGGACATCTGTGTTCAGTCATAGACATGGGGGTGTCCAGCTCTGCAGAAGAGTGCTTGGTCCCTTTCTAGCCTCTGATGTCACCAGCAGGGAGGGGCCACTTATTGGCCAAGAGGCTCCCTTGAGCACAGCAGGAGGCTGAAAATGTAGAACTGTGTAGATACCCAGAGGGTTCCAGAAAAGGGAGAATGGCTGGACCACAGGCAGCTTTTTTTTTCTAGTCCAACGTCTTTATTTTTTTTAATTTTTTTTTCAGTTTATTATTTAATATATTTAGTTTTCAGCATTGATTTTCATAAGAGTTTGAATTACAATTTTTCTCCCCATTTCTACTCTCCCCCTCACTCCAAGGTGGCGTATATTCTGGTTGCCCTGTTCCCCAGTCTGCCCTCTCTTCTGTC
>CM053626.1:322659092-322683249 GCA_028646595.1 Phalanger gymnotis | reverse complement strand
GCACCACACTTAGCACCCTGCTTGGGACGTAGTAACTGCTTAATGAATGCTCTGTCCCTTCGTCCCTCTTACGTGCCTTCTTATCTTCTTCAGCTAGATGATGCTGAGCTAAACAAAAGCAGCAGCTTCCAAGGCAGACAGGTGGTCCCTGGCAGATTCATCATTTCTGCTGCAGTTGCCAGAGGAGGAGGAAGTACTCCTTGAGGGTGCTTACCAACAGCATTTCTGGGTGTTCACAAACTGGAGGAGGCTCCAGAGTAAAACGTATCTGACAGTCTGAAATTTAAGTTTATGCTCTTGGCGTTGATATGTGCACAGAATTAACTGTTGTATATGTATGCCTTGTTAAATTATTTCATCTAGCAGCATTATTTGTCTGTCTTAATTTGCTTATTAGATTTTTATAACAACCATTTTTAAAGGACTTTTACTTTTTTATCTCAATTAATTTTAATCCCTGGAATATTCTATAAGCACAACTGATACCATCATCTTTATTTTACAGATGTTAAAACATTGACTCAAAGAGAATAGTTGGCTAAAAATTCCTGACTTATAAGAGCAAGAATGGAGATTTTATCCATGATTGTCTGACTTCTGGTTTGGCAAAGCTCACTGCTTCTTGGACCATGTTAGCACTTAGGGCCAGAGACACTTTTGGTTGACCTCTAGCACAGAGTTTCAATTTGGAAGAGACTAGAGAGGCCACTTGGTCCAGTCTGGCCCCGAATGGAACGTCCTCTTCAGCACCCCAAGA
The DNA here is from genome assembly GCA_028646595.1 of Phalanger gymnotis. Lineage (NCBI taxonomy): Eukaryota > Metazoa > Chordata > Mammalia > Diprotodontia > Phalangeridae > Phalanger > Phalanger gymnotis. The sequence goes on along the minus strand of CM053626.1, from coordinate 322,682,492 downwards.
AGTGCTCAGTTAGGCTTCATTTGACTACTTGCCATAAGGAGGAACCCAAACACCTCCAAAGGCAACCCGTTCCTCTTCATTTAATATCTAACATCAAATTTAATTTGTCTGTTTGCAGTCTCTACCCATTACACCTACTTCTTCCCTCTGAGACCATGCAGAAGAAAGATACAATCCCCTTTCTGTGTACTGGCCATTCAGACAGTTGTAGATAACTCTAGTGACTTCCCTAAATCTCCTCTTCCCCGAGTTCAAGCATCCCCGTTCCTTGGGATGATGTCCCAGTTCTTCATCGTTTCCAGTGCCCTCCTCTGGACACTCGCTCACTTACGCAGATTCTTCCTAGAACTGGAGCATCATTTGCAGATATGTTCTGCCACGGCTGACCATAATGAGAATATTGCCTTTCTCCTTTAGTCTTTACCTACCTTAATTCTGTAACTTTCTTGACCGACATATCTTGTGGAGTCAACTCATTTTGACCTTCAGTGTGCTAAAGTACCAGGTCTTTTTCAGACATGCTTCCTCCGGCTGCGCTTTCTCCATCTTAGAATTGTGAAGTTGATTTTTTGAACTTGCCTATGAAATTTTCTGCTTAACTCAGTTGAATTTCATCATATTAGCTGTGGCTCAGTATTCTAGTCTGTCGAGATCATTTTAAATATTGACTGTCATACAGTGTGTTGGTGGTTCTTCCCACCCTCGTGTCATCTGCAGATTTGCTGGGCACACCATTTATGTAACTGTTAAACAGCCTCGGGTGAAGTGAGGACAGATCTCTGGGGCACTGCATTGGAGACCTCTTGTGATTCTTCTGTTCAGTGAGATCCAGGGATAGAAATGTGAAGGTCTGTATCAATACATGCCTTGCTGCTGTAAGGTCCACATCTCCACGTTGTCCACAGGAAGGCCAGGAGAGAGTTTTTTCTATTGAATACTTTACTAAACCCCATTTAATATTTATTTGTAGCATTCCCTTGAACTGCCAATCTTGTAATTCTGCTGAAAGAGGAAATCACACGATTCTGCACGGCCTGCCCTTGATGGAGCCGTAGTGGTTCTCCGGGACAGTTGCTTTCTCTTCTCGGTGCTCATGGAGCAGTTCTTTAAGGATGCCTTTTAGAATTTTCTAGGAATCAGTTAGGATGACTATCCGTAGCCTTCGTTCTCTTACCACCCCCTGGCCTTCCGCAGTCTCGCGGTGCTGCTCCCATTCTCCGCTGACTCCCAGCGATACCAGCAGTTGCTTAGCAATCATCCCTGCCAGTTTTTTCAGTGCCTAAGAATATGGCTCACTAACTGTTTGTTGATTGAAAATAGTTGTGAAGCATTTGTGAACCGTTCAATGCCGTGTAAATCATTATTTTTATAGAAGAAGGTGTTCAGGGATGGCTCTGCAGGGGGTTTGATGTGTGAATTCGAGTTTTGCAGAATTTTAGGGAGGAGGGTGAGGGGAAGACCTTCTAGGTGCAGGGGAAGGTCTTGGCACAGACTTGGAGGCAGCAGGCACACGTCTGGCTTGTTTCTGGAGCCAGGGAATTGCTGGATTTGGTGGATGTGTGGAATGTGCAGGGAGCACAAAGAGGACGCAAGGCTGTGCACGCAACCATGGATCATGGAGCATTTTGAAAGCCCAGCATTTCAGCTCAGTACATGCGGGGCTGCACACACACCTCCAGCTGTCCATTTAGCACTTGGCGGATGGGGCCAGAAGGTCCGTCCTGGGGCTGGGCTGAGACGTAGAGGGCTATGACAAAGGCAAGTGCCAGGATTCATCAGAAACTCCTCTGCCGTGGACGACTGGCCTTCCAGAGCCTCTGCTGCCTTTGGCAGAGGCAGCAGCTGCTATCAGCTCTTTCCTCATGGAGGAGAAGGGCTTTGTGATCTGCCCTTCCACCCACCATTTTATTAAGTGGGAATTGCTGGGTCTTGGGGGCTTTTAATTTTAAAGAATTTTAAAGAAGCTTTGTTCAGTTTGTAGGGCCAGGGGCTTCTGGAGGCCCAGAGGCAGATGTTTGTATTACTGTAATAGGAGCTATTTCACAGATGACGGGTGCTTGGACAAGGTGCCCTGCCCTGCTCCTGCCTGGTCTTGGAAACCCTTGCTCTACCCTGATGGACAAGCCCTTTAGGTGCAGACACACGTGGCCTGATCCCATGGTGACAGTGGGTGTGTCCGCCGGCCTTGTAAATTGGAAGGGAAGTCAGTGGCCAGCTAGTCCACCCCAAAGCCTGATATACCAAGAGGTCATCCAGCTTGAAGACCACAGATGATGAGGGAGTTGTGAGGTGTTTCCCGCCAATGAATCAAACTTAAATGACCTCTTTACATCATCTGTCCCTTGTCCCTGGTTCTGCCCTCAAGCCAAACAGTCCCCACTAGCCTTCCCTCACTGCCCAGAACTCGAGGTGCTTGAAGGCAGCTGTCCCGTTCCCTCGGGGCTGACCATCCCTGTCATGCATGCTACATCACATCACTGTTTGGTGCCCTCCTCTGCACATTCTCAAACTTAAAAATGGACTTCCTTCCTAAAATGTAGAGTTTAGAACATTCTCTTCCACGTGCAGTCTGGAAGAGACCATGCCATAGGACTGTCACCGCTCTGCTTCACAAAGGACACCTTCCCGCCAGCATTCTTGCCATTAATTTTCTTGAGGATCGCCTCTGGTGTCTGACGGGGTACTCGAAGGAGGCGATTGACCAATTTAGCCAAAGCTAGAAAAACGACTTCAGGACGGGAGGCTTGGATAAAAGCAGCATTTTTAGAAATTGTTTTCATTTGTCTTTTTAATTTCTTTTATCTGACTTAAACTATATGTTGAGGGGAACAGAACTCCTGTTTTCCTTGAACTTCTCTTTATACAAATAAAACTGATGGAATTAATTATGTTGTAGCATAGCCCAATTACTAAAAAGATCAGCTTTCAAGAATACTAGGAAATTTGCTGAGCAAGTTAAAAGAGAATTCTTTAAATTCAGAAACCTTAGAACAACCAAAAGCTTTCAGCCCTTTAAAATACGTGGATGCTTTTTAGCCTTGTTTGAAGTAGCAGAGAAGCAAAGTCCTTTATCTTCCCTCGATTGTTGAGGGGGTGGTGATTGTGAAATCCCATGGAGGCGCGATTTCCTAATGTCACACAGGGCATTTTGGGATATCATTTCTTTTCATGTTCTAGCACGCTTCCTTATTTTGTCTTGTAACCTCTTTAATTTGTGTTTGGCCCACACATTCCTTCTGCAGCCACTAATACTCATTGACAGAGGCCTGATTAAACTATTGCAAAGTAATTTTCCATTCGAAATCTACACATGCCCATTGACCTGCATGATCATGTGATAAAAGAAGCCAAAAAGAAGCCAGATTTCACTCCCTCTCCTTGCTCGGAAAGAGATAATGCTTAGCACTTGACAATCCCCCAGTCAATAGTCATTTATTAAGTGTTGTTTACTGTGTTCCGGGAGACTTATAAGAAGTGAAGGCTGCTAAGAACTTGTTAACGTTTGTATTTTAAGGAAGAAAATCACAAGTGTATCAGTGCTTATTCTTTTTGAACGACTGAAAGACTGAAAAGAGCATTTAGTAAGCACTTACCATGTTTCAAGTATGGTGCTAAGTTCTGGAAATACAAGTGGATTATTTTTTTTTAAGACTGGTTCCTCTTATCTTGCCCAGGCTGAGAGTTTAGGGGCCACTTGTGGGCCTGATCCTGCCACTGATGGGCACCAGAGCTTTGTCCTGCCCTGTTTCTGGCTCGGGTGAGTCCATCCCTCCTTAGGCAGCCTAGAGGACCACCCCCAGTAGGACACTCTATTGGCAGAACGCCTTTCAGTTCAAAACTACCAAACTGAAGAATCTGTGTGCCATAGCCTCCTGGGGAGCTGGATTATAAACACATATCACCAGAGCATGCTCGCTTTCCAAGAAGCTCGTATTCTGATTAGAAGAGACAGTACATGTGGGAGGGCTCCATTGAGGGCTCACTGGCAAGGCCCAGGAATCCTGAGGGCTCAGTTGCAGGGCCTCCAGCATGAGGCCCAGTGGTCCAGAGAGTGCTACAGAAGGGTAGATGGCAGTGCCTGGGCTCCAGATGGTTAGAGGGTCAGGCGTGGTGGCCCATTCCCCTCCTGGAAGGATGTATCAAGAAAGTCCTATATCCAGCAGGCTATCATTGATAAATACTGTGTAGTAAAATATGACCAAAGTAACCGACTCAGAATCTAACCAGGGATTCATTTTTACCAGTCTGTTTTAATGTCCTATTTCGTTTCCACTCATCCCTCCCCTTTTTGTGAACTCTATCATAAGAAAGGCAGCAAAAACAAAAATTGTGCTTAGCAGTTAAACTGAGGTTGGAACTTGCCCTTTCTCCTGCCTCTTCCCTGCCCCCCAACCTGAGAGAAAGGAGGTGCACTGCCTCAGCTCCCCTGGGCCTGCCACAGCTCCCCTATACTGCCACGGTCCCCCTGCACCCACCACAGCCCCCCTGCATCCGCCACCACCCTCTGTGTCTGCTATCGCTGCCCTGCACTCATATTGATCATTGTCTCCAAGCTGGGGTCTGCTGATGGGGAGGGACACCTTCATTTACATCCTTGTCGTCTTGCGCTGTGTGTTTTCCTCCCATTTCTACCTTCATCCCTCACATCCGTTCATTTGGCTCTTCTCATGTTGCTCTGAATTTCTCCTAGTAGGTATTATATCACGCTGTTATTTGTCTATCCTACAATTAATTGTCTCCCTCCTTAATCACAATTTTCTGCTACAGAAAGTGCCAGCTTTCTCTCTGAAAGCCGCTCATTTTTTTGATAACTTGTCTCCTAGAGGAGTGGTTCTTCACTTCCTCTGTGTCAGTCGCCTATACGTCTCAGATTCTCTGCTTTTGTCAGTGAAACTTTATGTCCGGATTTGTCTCTGCTTGCTAGTTTGTCTTCATATTTAGTTGATTTTGCATCAGTTTTGTGGTACAAAAGCATCTGGATTTTATGTCATTTAAATTGTCCATTTTGTCTAAACAAAAATTCTTTAACTTAATGTTCGTGTCAGCTGAGCCTTGTGAAAGATAGGAAAGATGAACAGGAAATTGGAAGATCAGATTCTGTCGTTCAGTTCCTGTAGAGACTGGGGAAAAAATGAAATCCTGTGGAGTCCTCTGTGCCAACGTGTCCTCACTATGATTTCTGGAGGGTTTTGTTATGCTCATGAAAAGCTAGGAGAATAAGGAAGAGCTTCTTTGTTTACCTAACAGATGGTCCAGTGGGCAGTGATGGGTTTGATTTGATTCGGAAAAAGGCTACTAAAGTTTAGATGTAGAACAGGTTACTCTTGTCATCTCTTTGGAAAGCTAATTGTCTCACTGTTCTCTACAGAGCATTACTGATAGCACTATGAATAGCAATAGGGGAGGTCAGCATAGCTTTGCATTTAATGAAATCGTGATGAATCTTGACTGTGTTGTGGCCTCCACTTCGTTCTCAGACCTCCTCAGTCCTTCCCCTCTTTACCCCAGTTTGACAACCTAAAAATAGTATAAGGAAAACCTGTAGCTATTTTTTTTTCATTCTTTGCAAATCTGTTCAGTATAGAAGTTTCTTCACAAATGGAGAAATATATTTTCTGTGTTACTGAGGACAACAGTTTCCATGAGACATTCTGTTCCTACGTGGGGGTGTAATATCTTGGCCACTCAACTGGCTAATGTTTGTCACCTGAGATGAAGCCTGGGTGAGACAGCTAAACTCGTAAGGGAAGGCCTGTGCCCCTCAGCTATATATCTGCTTCATGAGACTATCAGCATGTATTCAGCACCTCTGTGCAAGGTCCTTGGGATGAAAGGTCTGAAGTGTGCTCAGTGGTAGATTTAGGGATTCATGTGCAAACGATATCTACCTGTTTATCTACCTGGATTTGGACAAGAGTTGGCGATATCCTTGTCAGCATGCAGATGGCGCAGCGCCAGGAGGAATCCCTAACGTGGTGGATGATGGCCACCCAGTGGACGCGGATCGAGTAAGATGGAATCGTTACCACAGCAACATGGGAAGGTTTACCTTTGATTTTAAAAAGCCAGCTCTGCAATATAAAATGGGGAGCCGTAGATAGGCAGTAGTTTCCCTGAAAAAGACCTGGGGGTTTTAGTGGCCTCACTAGAGGCTCGTTGTGACTCATCAGTGTGGTACGGCAAGCAGATCGATGAACGCAGACATTATAATCTACATTTCTCATAGAAGCTGAATGAAGTGGTGACTTGACCTGTGGTCATATAGTTGGTCAGTGGGGAGATAGGATGTGGAGGCAAGGACGTCCTGACTCTAATCCCAGCACTGTGAACGCTGCACCACACCACACTGCCTTGAGCCTACAAGGACGAGGGCCCATCCCAAGGGTGTGTGATGGAAATGTCAAGGACAGGTTCAGGCCCAAGTGCCAGGGGACATCTGAAGAGGGAGCATCTCCTCTGCCCCAAGTTTAGAAGTGGCCAGTGCCCAGCCTGGTGTGGTTCCAGAGCTGTGAGTGTGAAGCCAGCGAGTTGGCAGCTCACCTCAGCTGGACCATGATGGAATTGGGCTGGATGCTTCCTGAGGTCCTTTCAAGGCCCTGGGTTGAGCCCTCGTTGGTATAAAATCAAGGGTCTTTGATTGGAGAAAAGTACATTGTGGCGTGAGAATGAAAAGGGTTCAGTGAAGAACCATCCTGAGCCAACAGCCTTGTCTGATTTGGAGGCCACAGCTTCTGGCAGAGCTGACCCGCCTATGGCACGACAAAGGGTTTAGCAGTTCCTAGGACCAGCCTCTCTACCAGGCAGATGCATACATGTGTTGGGAAGGTTGACACAGTATTGTTTCTCACTCAGGAATTCTTACTTTCTGATTCATGATTCACTATTTCAGCATCTTTGTTCCCGTTCACCTTTGATTTCCTATGAGTAAACTTAGGCACATAGACTGAGCAGCTAATCGTGCATCATCCTGACTTGGTGGCAAGTCTGTCCTTCCAAAGTAGCAGAATCAATGGGAAGAAATTCTGTTGCAGATCTAAGCCTCCTTCCCAAAGAGGAATTGGTTGCTGGCATGGAAATTATAGGAAGCTTGGGAAGAAGTGATCACATCATTGTAGAATTTAGGCTAGAAGAGAGAAAAGCCAAACCAAGTCTAAGAAGCAGCCTAGATTTTCAGAGAGTAGATTTTTAAAGGGTCTGGAGAAAGCCCGAGGGGGATGCCAAGCACTGATACTTTACAAGGGAAGCCATCCTCAAAAAAGACAGGAGGGGGTCACAAGAACAAAGAGAAACCATTTAAAGGAAGAAGGAGATTTATGAAGGAAAGAATGGTGTACATGCAGAGGACACTCATGAGCCAAGTTAAATTTTTAAAAGAGATGTAGAAGATAGCAGCAGGGATGGGTGAGAGGAGGCTGTAAAAGTGTCAGTCAGTCAACCAAGAAGCATTTGGTATTGAGCACCTACTAAGTGCCAGGCACTGTGGGAGGAGCACCTACTAAGTGCCTGGCACTAAGTGCTGGGAGATGTAAGGATGCAAAGACAGAAGGGGCTTCCTGCTTAGCTGGTAGAGATAACTCTGTACAAAATGGATACCAACTAAATAGAAGGTGATTTGGGTAAAAGGCACAAGCAGCTGGTCGGGGTCAGGAAAGACATCCTGGGGAAGGTGAGGCTTAGGCTGAGACTTGAAGGAAACCCGGGATTCCAAGAGATAGAGGCGAGGAGGCTGCGGGCGCAGGCAGGACGCGAGGGGCCGTTCTGAGGTTCAGCCGGAAGGCCGGCGTGACCTGACCCTGACGTTCACGGAGGGCAGCGGTAGGCAGAGGCTGCACGAGTGTTTGGGGGCCGTCTAGGCGGCCGAGGGCCTTGGAACCCGCAGGCCCTGGGGAACTTATTGCACAGACTTGGGATCGCAGTGAGAAAGGATAAAGGAGGAAAAACACAAAATACCCATGTTAACGGGAGGCACAGATTCTAAAAGCTTGATCCTGGACAAATTCAGCCCCCTGACCAGACGGGCCAACAGCTGAACTCTCTGAAGTGAAGGCTCGTCTTGTAAAGGCCCGGGGATGGTCCTCAGGGAATCCACTCACCGCTGTCCTTCCAAACTGGATTCTGCAGCTGTGTTTAACAGAGAGCCCACAAAGGCAGTTTGTCCTTAGAGTCCAAGGATTGTAAACAGAGGTCATAGAATTAGTCAATGTTAGGTCTGGAAGGGACCTGAGAAATCATCTGGTCTTTTACTGATAACAAAGCTGATGCAACTTGAGTTTTTAATATGTCTGAGAAACATCAGAATAACACACACAGGTGTAAGTGTATCTATCTACATGAGGCACACGTATATATGTACATTTACACACTTATATGTATTGCTTTAAGATTTCAGAGTCTGCCGTCATATCCTGAGGGGGATAAGGAGCAAAAGTGTTATTCCCATATCATCAAGGAGGAAAGTGAGGCTTAGAGTTTGTGGTTCTCTCTAGACCACAGAACCGCTGAGCGTCACAGCTTGAACTTGAAGCTGACCTCCCTGCTGCCATTGAATTAGGAAAGAGCCCAAGAGAAATACAGATTTTTAATAGCACTGCATTAACATTTATGTGAATGTTTAATGATAGGAAAATCCTGGCTTTATGAAACCTACAATTGATTTAAATTTAATGAAAGCAACTAATAATTGTTAGAGGCATTTAAAAGTGCTTCAGTCAAAGAATGTGGCTAACAGGAACATGGCCAGTATCATATAAATGACTGCTTTTGTTCTCGTGGACCGCCAGTCACCGGGCATTTATTAAGCACCTACTTTGTGCTGGGTACTCCGTGTTAATTGCTGGGGATACAAAGGAAGGCGGGAACGGTCCCTCTCCCAAGCAGCTCCCAGTCTAACGGGGCAGAGACGACATGCTGGCCATTATGTCTAGATGACAGAAGCTAGAGGAGGGATGGATTGGGGCTGAGGGCGACTGTGGCGGCATGCACCTCAGAAGGAAAGCACTGAGATGCAGGAGGCCCTGGGGCATGGGCTGACACATTGGAGGCAGAGCCCGGAGGCTACGTCGGGGTGTCCTTCCTGAGGACTTTCCTCCATCCCTCCCCCCCTCCAAGTGTTCTCTCCGTCGTGATGCGTGTGCACGCTTCACGAAGGGTCCTCTTCCCTTTTACCACGTCTAACGGCGTCCTGGAGCCGTGTCTAGCAGTCACCCATACGAGGAGATGTTTCTATTTATTCCTTCGAATTTGTATGTAGTTTCTAAGAAACTGCTAGCATCTTGCTCTAAATGCAGAGCAGGAAGCGACCGTGATGGAAGGAGGAGCCCTGCCTTCAGGCTCCAAGGCCCAGGCCTGGCTTGGATGTGGCCCCATCACCTTTATTGTGTTTCTTAGGACCGTTGTCCTCTTTCTTCTCTGAGTCTTGGGTTACCTGTCTCTGAGGGAGGGGGTGACACCAGACCTCCAGTCCTTCAGCTGTGACATTGTGTGGCATAGAAGCCCCTCTTCCACGTCCTTGCAAGTGAGACAGGACCGCCCGATTGCCTCCGATTTCTGAGGCCTTCGATTTGATAAGATGCTAGATCTCTGTACGACTTCAGCTTTATTGTTTTCTCCTCCCAGGGACAGTAGCAGCACTTCTGTTAGGCATGCCCTCTTCCCTTCCCATGTTCCTAGGTTTTCCCTGATATTTTCAGAGTTAACATGATTTTATGACATATCTAATTATTTTATTGACCATGTATCATATGTAATTATGTATCATTAGAACATGTATAAATTTTATAAAATACGATTTATGCAGAAATCAGGCCTGACCTTTGATGACCTATGTCATTATTATGAAAAACTTCTCCTTTCTAGCCTCAAATTTACTGTTTTGAGTGAAATAAGGTGACGACAGTGAGATTTGGATCTCTCTCTGAAGGCCCAAGTTACTGTCTCTTCCTACAAAGTTGTTCATTACTAGTTAGTGTTGGACTCTATAAATAGAACCTTCTGGAAAGTTTGTTTTTAAAAACTTGCAGTGATCTAGAAATACTATAACAGATCAGCGTTCGCTAGATGGAATCAGCTCAAATTTTAGACATCTTTTCAACTTTAATCTGGCATATGAGTCCACACTCACTTTGATTTATTTTTATTCCAGTTATCTTTTTCTTTGAACGATGTTTGCTGATATGTTTTTTCTTTATGTGAAAACTAACTCTTCTGTTTTTTTGCACTCTTGACTTTGCAGGAATCTCCTCTATGTATATCCCCAAAGCCTCAATTTTGCAAATCGCCAAGGTTCTGCCAGAAACATTACTGTAAAGGTCCAGTTTATGTATGGAGAGGATCCAAGCAACGCGATGCCGGTAAGAAATGGGATTTGTTTTTCTTCCTCTCCTATCTAGCTGTGGTTTTGTTTTCTCACACTTGGATAGGAGCCAAAAAAACTCAAATCTGAAATTATCTATTAAAAAAGTCTAAGTATAGAACTTTCTGTGTGGATACAAATGTGTGTATTTCCAAACCAAGTTAAATATTCATTCATTCAACAAATATTTATTGACTGGTGTACATGTTGCAGGGAAGTCCAGCCATGACCAAGATAGATGGTGTCTTATCTAGGCAGTTGATCCTGTAGTTGGGGACAGAGGACATGTCTGCAGATAATTGCAGCATGAGGCAATGTGCGATAGACCCTTCATTTAAGCGCGCTCTAGATGGGTAAGCCGGTAAACTTTTGGCTGGGGAGATCAGGAAGGGCCTGATTTAAATTGGCTTTGCAGGTGTAGAGTCAGTCAAGGGAGCTACAGTGGGAGGGCATTCCCAGACTGAACAAAGGTGTGGCAGTCACTAAGTGAGGAACGTGTTTAGGAGTGGCAGATTCTGTTTGCCTGAACCGAAGGCTTCAGTGTGGAGAACAGAGCTGAGGATGAGGCAATAGTCAGATTGGGAGGGGGGGGCGTCCCTCGGGAAAGGCCGGCTCACCCCTCCACGGGGGGTCTTCAGTCGGATCTGGAATGGCCTCGTGGTGGGTTTGTCGTAGAGAGAGCCCTTACGCAGCTATCTGCCAGACCAAAGAGCTCCGAGGCCGTCGTACCGGGAGTCTGTGATTCCGGACCAAGCGTCAGCTGCATCCCTTTTAAATGAGAGCCTGTGATCCTGGGGGTTCCACTGGATCTTGGGCCTGGAGGAACGCCGTGTACGCACGTGTGTGTGCTGGAGCCGGCTTCAACTGGCCTCCAGCTGCCAGGTTTTCAGTGAGAGCATTTACATCTCAGAAATAGGCAAAAGCTGCAAGTCGGGGCTTCCTTTATTGTTTTCTTGGTTCATTAGACTGAAGAATGTGGTGGAGAAAATGGCAGTATTGCAGCCTAAGTGTGTGTGTGTGTGTGTGTGCACGTGCACACGGGGTGTGTGTGTTTGGGGGGTGGGGTTGTAAGACAACCATCAGTGTTGTGGAGGGATTCGATGGGAAGAAGGAATAACACTGGCAGCCAGCTGCAGTGCAGAAAGTGTTGGCTCTGTGGGCAATTGGCAGTGAGGCTTTTAGACCACGAGTGTAGGGATGGGGGCAGAGACCTGGGTCCAAGGGCTCCTGCTGTCTGGTCTGTACTTCAGTGAGCTTATCTGGAAGATGGGAAAAATCATGCTTCTGAGCCCTCTTCCCTCCTTGTCTGGGGGCTTCTTGGGCATCTCCATGGCTCCTGGGACTGCCGTTCTGTCTATATTCTCTCTGTCCTGGGACCTCTGCTCTGTCTACACACTCTCTCTCTCTCTCCCTGGTCCTCTGTTCTGTCTATTCTCTCTCTCTCTCTCTCTCTCTCTCTCTCTCTCTCTCTCTCTCTCCCTCTCTTCCTCTCTCCCTCTCTCCCTCTCTCCCTCTCTCTCCCTGGTCCTCTGCTCTGTCTATATTCTCTCTCCCCGCCCTCTCCTCTCTCTCTGCTGTCTACAGTCTCCTGAAATACAGTCACCCGCCGCTCCCATATTTCCTGCCTGCCCAGGCCCACGCTGGTGGCATCTGAAATCCTGGCCTTGCCCTCCTGTGGATGCTCTTGCCCTTCATGGGGCAGCGCAGACCAGGGCCCGGCCTCTGGGCCTCAGTTCCCTGTGGTGGTGACAGTTGCTCCAACCTCACCGCATCTTCCTGAAGTTACTCGGTGCATGTGAAGGTGTTGCCAACCTTCAAACACTGTGAGGATGTTAGTGAAGATGTTGGTTCTTTTCAGGCAGGTCGCCTTATAGGAAGCCTAGCTCCTTCCCTTTCCCTGCCTCCAACCTCCCAGTGACGGAGTCTGGTCAGGTCTCCCACGCTGGCCCCTTTTCTCCATGTGGTCCTAGTTCAGGCCTAATCACCTTATAATTGTCTTGCCACTGGGTTCCCTATTTTGGTCTGTCAGGCAACGTTGATTAAGCATCTACTATGTGTCAGATGCCTCTAAGCATAGAGGATACAGAAAGAAGCAGAAGGCAGGCCCCCCCTCGAGGAGCTTCCAGTCTCATGGGGGAGACGCCACACAGGCAGGCAGATACAAAGCAGGTGATACATGGAATCAATAGGACATGAAGAACCAAGGAAAGGCAGGAGAATGAAGAGGGCTGGGGAGGCTTTCGTGAGGAGCTGGGCCTCGAAGGAAGCTAGAGGGGTCGGTCAGGGACGGGGGACACAAGAGAAAGTGCCTAGAGCCGCCACATGGAGGGTCTTGTTTGTGACAGCGCGAGGAGACCAGTGTCATAGGATCCCAGGGCCTGGGTCAAGGGCAGACTGGAAAGGCTGGAGGAGGCAGGTTAGGGAGGCCACGGGGAGCTGCTGAAGGTTGCTGGGTGTGGGCAGAGGTAACATGGTCAGACCTGAGCTTTGGTGGCTGAGGGAGGCTGGCTGCAGGTGAGAGCCTGGGTCGAGCAGAGGGCCAGGTCAGCAGAAAAGGGGGGTAGTTCGAGAGAGAATGCGGAGCTGAGGGCGACGGGCCTGAGCAACAGACTCTCCATCTGTCTCCTCCTCGGTTTCTCCTCCGTGTGACACCCACATGGAGACGCCCAAAGTCTGCATCTGATAGTATTACTGCCCAAAAATCCTCCACGGCTTCCTTTGAGATAAAACTACAAAATCCTCAGCCTGACAGTTAAAGACCCTCACAGTCTAGCCCCCATACACTCTTCTAGTCTTGTTTCTCATTATCTCCCAAGAAGGCAGTGACAAACATCTAACCTATTTGTTGTTGAGGCCGTTCTCAGGCGTATCTGACTCTCTGTGACCCCATTTGGGGTTTTCCTGGCAAAGATACTGGACTCGTTTGCCATTTCCTTTTCCAGCTCATTTTACAGATGAGGAAACTGAGGCAAACAGGGTTAAGTGACTTGTTCAAGGTCACATAGCTAGCGAGTGTCTGAACTCAGGAAAATGAGTCTTCCTGACTCCAGGCCAAGCATTGTATCCGCTGCACCATCATTTATATAATTACTGTAATTCATATTTGCTTATATTATGATAAATATGCCATACAATATGATAAACACCTCGGTAGTGCTGTGGGCAGAGCGCTGGGCCTGGAGTTGGGAGACCCTGTGTTCAGATGTGGCCCCAGACACTTCCTAGTTGTGTGACCTCATTTCACCTCTGCCCGTCTCAGTTTCCTGATCTGTGTCCCGGTTCGTCATGAGGCTAAGAAGAGGTGATATTTGTGAAGTGCTCGGCACGGTGCCTGCACACAGCAGATGCTTAATAAGTGCTTATTCCCTACCTTGTTTTCCCCTTGCCACCCTCATGTACTCTCTTTCCTCTTCCCACCAGCCTGCTTGCTCAGTTACAGCATTCCCCCTCCCTGCACAGCACTTACCCAGCTGTTCCCCAAGTCTAGGGGTGTCCCCATCTTGCTGTGGCCCCTGTGAAGTCTTGGTTTCCTTCCTGGCTCAGCCCATTGCTTAGGCTCCCAATGGCCAGGCTTTCCCTCATGGATCACTTTACCTGGGCTCAAGGTGGGTCCTGGGATCTCTACCAGTGAGGGCGGAGTCTGTTTCCTTTCTGCTTCTGTAATCTGGCCCACTGCATAGAAGGGTAATCAGTATTTGTGGAATTGACTCTAGAGGGTCAGTTCTGGGGGAGATGCCCTCCCTGCTTCACTGGACCTTCTCCTCCCCCTGGCCCTCCTTGGGACAGGTGTGCCACATCTTCCCCTCTGCTTCCCGTTTCTGCTCTGCCTCTGGTCTCTGGGGGTAGGAACTCTCTTGTCATCAGTAGTGATTTGGGGAATGAATGAATGCTAGAGAAAGGCTTGAGAGCATCTGTGTCGTCTGGGCAGGGCATGCTCAGAAGTCGCTTCTCACTCGGGCTGGCCATCAGGCCTCCCTCCTCTTTGCCCAGGCCAGATGCTTCATCATCGTCCACTGAAGCAGAATGCTATGGGCTGAGTGGGGCTGACAGCTCCAGGCTGGACAAGCTGTCCTGGAGAAGGAGCCACAGGCAGGGAGCAGGGCCATCCCACGTCTTCTTGTGTCCGTGGGGAAGGAGCGGGCCATGCTGCGTCTTCTTACGTCCGTGCGGAGACCTGTCACTGGAAATTCTACTTATTCTGGTGCCTCACATGTCTGTCACTTTGCTAAGTTTGCTCAAATGCTTAGGAAGATGTGGGTTAGTGAGAGGTGCAGGCTAAGGGGTCTGTGTTTTCATAGCCGTGGGCGATGATCTTACAGGCATTAAACCCTCAGGCAGAGATCAGGGATTCATTGAGAACCTCCCGGCTGCTTGACCTGAGTAGGGTGAGCCCTGGCACGTCAGCACTTTGCTGCCAAGCAGTCATGCGCATAAGGGGTATGGCACATTTAACGGCATTGTAATTATGGGTAACTTGAGTTTGCATTTTGGGGCATAATATTATTTTTGTACTGGTGAAAACATAATACAGAGGACCTGAGTGTGAATTCTGATTTCTGAGCTTCTTCCTCTTAGTGGTGTGACCGTCACCTCTCCCTGGCTGTGTCCTCCTCTGTAAAACAGGAGTCATCACGCTTGCCCACGCTGCCCAGAGGGCTTTTGTGGGTGAAGTGTTCTCCGTGGCATTATCACGTTATCGTTAGCAGTGGCCTCCCAGAGTGATCCCGACCTGGGAAGCCGTGGGGGAGGCAGGATTGGGAGCCCGAGGGCCTGGGTTTGCGTTCTGGCTCTGCCACCTTCCCCTGTGTGACTTTGGGCCCGTCCTCTCTCCTCTGGGCCTGCCAGTGAAGACGCCGTGCTGAATGCCCACCCTAAGTCACCAGGCTCAGTGGCATCTTCTTCTTCTCTGGCCTATCACAGAGTAGTTTGTGGATTCCCACAGCTTCCAGGGGAGGCAAGTGGTCATTGGTTTACAGAGAGGCTAAGTCTAGGCAGGGTCTGTACCTTGTGGGAGAGATGGACACACACGGACAGCCCCTCTCGTCATCCATTTCCTGCTTGGGCGCTTCCCTGGAGCAGAAGCTCTCTAGCTCCCGGGCACCGAGTCAACCCCTGCCGACGATACGGGGCCATGAGGGGACGTGGGGCGGGGGGGCAGGGTGTGTTGTGCGCCTTCGCAGAGGATACCACGGCATCCTGGCAGCAGCCTTCAGAGAGGGCACGGCCCCTCTCATTCTGTTCCCAGGTTGACTGGGATTAGACAATACAAGTAGGATCTCTCCTTTTGCAGTGGAAGAAGTTTAGGCTCCCATTGCCTGGGGTCACACAGCTAGCAGGGGCAGGACTGCAGCACAGGTCACTGAGCTGAAAAGGGCTTGGGAGGTCATCTGGTCCAGTCCCTTCATTTTGCAGGCCAGGAAGTTGAGGCCCAGGAAAGTTCTGTGCCGTGGATACAGCTTGTCTTCCCAGAGTCACAGGCTCGCCAACAGCCTGTTGCCTCTGAATCCAGGAGCTGGTCTTCTGCATTCCCCTCCTCTCTGTGCTGTTCCTCTTCCCTCCCTAGTGGCCATGTTTGTACTTACTGGGCTCCCAATAGAAACTTTCCTGTCATTTATCATTCTGCCAGTTTGTGCATAGTCTACTCAAATTAATAGTTATTTGGGCTCAGCACCTCAGTGTTACTTCACCAAAACAAGGCACGTTTATCCTCAAGTCGAGGCCGTATTTCAGCGTTTCATAGAGTCTCAGCATTGCAAAATTGGAATTGGCTGTCTACTCAAACCTGTACGTTTATTTACATAATTTATAATTTGCTTTTATAGTAAAATTGAAAATGAAGAAAAGAGGAAGTAGTGTCTTGCCCCTCGTTAGATTTAAATGAGACTTGAAGAATGTTTGGTGGATATTTAAATTACCCTTGGATCAGACATGGAGGAACCTGAATTTCTGAATGGGTTTTGTAAGCAAGTCCGCTGATTCTCCCGTTGGTGCCCAGCAGCTATGGGACAATAAGTTCCTTCTGTGTAAGCGTGAAACGTTCCCCTTTGTGATGACGCAGTTTCAACAACGCACTGTTATTCGTTCCAGGTGATCTTTGGCAAATCCAGCTGTTCAGAATTTTCAAAGGAAGCCTACACAGCTGTAGTGTATCACAACAGGTACCGAATTCGATGATTTCTTTCCACGTCCCCTCTTCCCAAGTACTTTCTCATTAACGTTATTATCGAGCCTTTCTCTGTGTTTTCTGTTCGTTGTGCTCCATTGAGTGTGCCAGATTCTGGAAAGCTGATGTCCTGCTTGTGGTTCTCTTCCTGTAGGTGCACACTGACTCCCTTTTGAACCCCCAGCTCCCTGGTGGCTGAGCACTGCCAGAAGAGATAAACATGGTGCTCACTGAGTCTGCTCCACATCTGCGCCTCGGAGGCTGCGGTCTTGTTTTTCGTTCCTCTCCACTTGACTGCCTATCAGTATCTCACATCTAATATGTCTAAACCCTTATGGTCTTTTTCCCTCTGAGTGACAGGGTGGTGCATTGGATAGAGTGGTGACCTTGGAGCCAGAAAGACCTAGGTTCAAACTCTGACGCTTTCCAGCTGTGTGACCTTGGGCAAGTCACCTTTGTCTGCCCCAGTTTTCTCACCTGTAAAATGGCGAAACTGGATTCAGTGGCCCCAGAGTCTGTCCCACCTCTGAGTCTGTGTTCCTCTGTCCCTGCCTTCCTTGGCTGCTCTCACCAGATGACCTGCTTTGGGGGCAGTGGCAAGAGCAGTGGAGACAAATGGACTTTCCTAAATCTTCCTTTTCATGACGGCATTTTCCCTCATGTCCCCAAGAAAGATGTGCCCTTCACTTCTCCGCATAGCCTTGATGATCTCCAGACTCTTCTGGCTCCTGTGTCTGATGATGCCTCTTCCTTCCTATGGAACCCTTCTGAGACCTCATCCCCCAGCCCTCCTTTAGGCTCAGACCCGCTCTTCCTTCTTCCCCCAGCTCCTGGGCAGAGCTTGGCTCTCCTCTTTCCTATACAGACACGAAGTACAGAAAGAAGGCGTTTGCCCTGTCTGTGCCCAGAGCCTCAGTCCTTCCTCATCACCCCGCCACTTCCTTATCACTCCTCCCCTTCTTTTTTGACCACTCTCTCACTCTGCTTTCCTGGATTGGCATCTCTCTGCCTGCTAACAATGGCTTTTTCTCAAGCTTCTGTCCTCAGGCTCCCTCGGATCATTCTCTTAGGGGCCAGTGCTAACCTCCTCCTGTCTTCTGCCTTCCCATGCCACGGGGCTACCCACCTGTCACACCTCTCAATGGCCAGTGGGTGCATTTACATGGCGTGCTTCACAAACAGTCAGTAAATACTGATTAAGCACCGACTATGTGCCAGACATTGAGCTGAACTCTGGGGAAACAAAGACAAGCAGAAGACATTCCCTGCCTCTGGAACTCCCACTCTGGTGGGGGAGATTGTACATGCAAGTAACCATGTAGAAACAAGCCATAGACAGAATAAGCTGCAAATGATCAGCAAAAGGAAGTCACTAGTGAGTGTTAGGGGGGACCCTGGGAGGGAGGTGCTAGTGTCATCCCTGTTTGACAAATGAAGAGACTGAGGCAGCCAGAGGGACTTGGCCAGAGTCACACAGCTAGTCAGTGTCTGAAGCAGGATTTGAACTCAAGGCGAGCGCTCTACCAACTGAGATGCCAAGCCATTGCCTGTGTGTCCTGGCAGCCCTTTCAATGCAAACTGTCCCATAGCATCCTCATTCTGCATCTTCGCAAGCAGTTCTATATCTGACTTCTTGATTTCCATTCATCTTGCCTTCCTCCCACCAGTTACTTTGGGGTCACCCTTATTTCCTTTCTCCCCCACCTCCTCTCTCCATAGGCAGAAGAGTCCAGTCCTTCCCCGCGCCCCCCCCCCCCCAACCCTCCCGTCTGTGTCTTTAATCTCTCTTGGCCCTGTTCTCTTCCATGGTCAGCATCCCGACTTTGGCCCTCATGGCTTCTTGTCCAGACCAGACCTTCTAGGAGCCTCCAGAGTGGTGCCTGTGCACAGCTTCTTTCTACTTGGTTTCTCCAGCGTGTTGTTATCAGACCGATCTTCCAAGTTACAGCTCTCATTCCTGTCCTTAGTAGATCACTTGTAAAGATTCCCCTTCCATTCTTAGCAAGTGCAGCCCCAGATCCTTAGATTTCGGGTTCAGGAGTTTCCCTTATCTGGTCCCTACTCTGTCCTTCCAGCCTCCTCTCCTTTTTCTAACCTCTGGATCTCCTGTCTTTCAGCTGACGTGGACTATGCCTTGATTCCACTTTAAAGCAGGTGTTGGGCTTTCCTGCCTCCACCTGTTTCTTGCCTAAAGTAACCACTTCTGCATGTCAGAATTCTCATACGTTCAGGCCCATCTCAGAGACCACCCTAGCAAGATGTAGTCTTTCCTTGTCTGAGCACCCGGCACCTGTCTTGTAACCTCTTTGGCCTTCAGTTTGAGTTCTTCGTCTCCATGTCTGAGGTTGTGTAAGGAAAGAGAAAAGATGTGTGAGGAGCGACCAAAGGCAAGTGAATTCCATGATTAGTAGAGAGAGGAGAGGACAGGAGCAAGGGCAGAAACCAGGTTACAGGATGGAAAGGTACCAGCATCAGGTGCAGACGCTGTCTTCAGGAAGGTTTTTCTGTAAAGAGAATGAGACAGATACAATGGCAACTTAAGCGCTATAAGAAGGTCCAGAGAGAACTTTGTTAGAACTGAGCTTGTCTGTGAGCGTGGGAAGGAAACAGCAGAGAGGGAGAAGTTGACTACACCTGAGAGGAGATGATTAGAAATGGGATCCAGAGTCTGGAGCCAGGGCTGCCCTGCAGCGAGCATGGCGGACTGACCTCTGGGCACTGAGATGCTAGGGCTTCTGTCAGTACGTGTCGGGTTCCAGAGCTAGGGTTGGGTGGAAAAGAGAGGAAAAGTTCTGGAGGCTTGTGGGGAGTGACGGAGGGAGGAGATAAATGGAGGGAATAGAAGGATTCGGAAGGCGAGGGCTGCTTCTTGGCTGATTGGTTGGTTTCTCTCTTGCATGATGTCTGCTACTGTTGATGTGAATTAAAGATTGCAGAGCCACTGCAGTGAGGGTTGGCCTCTGTGAAGTCCAGTAGGTTTGTGGCAGGTTTGAATCAAATGCAGTTTGAATACATGACCATTTGCCATGAATGCTCAGCAGCTTGGGAGCCAGAGTGGAGGAAGCCAAGGATGAGGGTTATCCAGAGTAGAGAAATACCGGTTTGGGACAGTGAGGACTTTTAGGATGGTGGCTAGTAAATGACTCAAGGGCATTCCTTCCCGGTTCAGCTTTAGTGTGGAAACACCGAAACCAGGGGGGAACAGAGAAAGGACAAGGAGATGTTCCTGGGGGAGTGTGGTGGGCATTGATCAGTTAGGAGCAGAAATCCTGCTCGAGTCCATAGATTATGTGTAACCCTGAGTGAAATGATTATGGACATTAGGCCCATGATGTTCAGGGTCTGCTTCAAAATCAGGGTCATGGAGGTCAACAAGGCTTCCAAAGATATCCCAAGCTCTACTCATAGACACAGAATCTTGGGCCAGTCACAGTAGGAGCTTAGCAGGAATCTCTGGGATTACCATAGTGACTGAGAACAAGGCTAAACTGGAAGGCCCCCAGAGTTGTTGGGTTTGTTCTCTTTTAACCGTTCATCATAGAAGAAAGAAATGGTTTACAGTAATCACGGGAAGCTGTTTGCGTCCTGGATCCAAGTATGACAATGCTTTTTGTCTTCCAAAAGAAAAAAAGATGACACAGTGTATGTACAGTACAGCACACCTCACCCAATCAGCCTCTTTTCCCCTCTTTCTGAAAGGACCATTGAGGAATAATTTTTAAATTGCAGTGTTCTGTTTTTGTTTTTGTTTTTTTTAATTTTTAGAAGGCTAAAGCGCTGTAGAAATAAAATTTAGGAGTAAAATACCTGCTTGTAGGAAAGTATCTTTCCTCTCGTGTCCTCTGATTGTGTCGAGAACAGCTTGTAATTATAAATATTGTTAAAAACTTTACGAATAACCCAGAGTGACTTTAAAATAGACATTGCATTTTTACCGCATTGCTAACTTTTAATCAAAGCTTCTTTGTTTTTATGTTAAGATCCCCAGATTTCCATGAGGAAATTAAAGTGAAACTTCCTGCCACCTTAACCGACCACCACCACCTGCTTTTTACCTTCTATCATGTGAGCTGTCAGCAGAAGCAAAACACTCCCCTTGAGACTCCAGTCGGCTATACGGTAAGCACGTTTTATTCAGTAGTTATTGACAAGGAGAAAATATTATACATTAATAATTATAAGATTTAAGCTATTACAGGATGTAAATATCATGGTTCTAATAACTACTGTTTTCAAGAAGAAAAAGATTCCTTTTTTTTATGGCCACAAGTCTTATAACTATAACCCACCATATTCTAGGGTCTTGTATTAGGGGATGCCAACTTAGAAGTATCATTTTAGGTTTTCATTAACTAAAGCCCTTTTGGGATCAGACCAAGACAGACCTTTGTACCAGATAACATCCTATCATAAATGGGGTTTTTTGTAACATAGGCCGATATTTAAGCTAATATTTTCTTTTTTTTAAAGTGGATACCAATGCTTCAGAATGGACGATTGAAGACTGGTCAGTTTTGCTTGCCCGTCTCCCTGGAAAAGCCACCACAGGCTTATTCGGTGCTCTCTCCTGAGGTCAGTAACTCTCGTATTTATATTCTGGAGAAATTAAGAGAAAAGTAAAAGTCCACAGAAAATATGGAAAAAATTCTGTTTGGTTGGTTTACGGAGGTAGGTCCTATTCTGAAACAAAATGATTCCAGGCATTTGAAGGCATGAGATTTCGTTTGCCTGAGCAGCCTCTCTGCTGCTAGGGATGACAGCCTCTCCATTCCTTCCTGGGCAGACACTCTCAGGGAGTTTCTGTGGCCAGAAATACACAGAGCCTTTTCAGCATTGAGCCGGGCCGCCCTGGCCAGGGGGTCCGTCGTCGGCCATTTGCCTCGGCCTGGGAGCCGATCCTGCTGAGATGAAGACCCACAGTAGCTTTGCTCTGGCCTCGCCTGCAAGGGTCACAGACTGGCTTTATGCTTCTGGTGTCGTGGATAATGTATGAACACTCCAGCTAGAGAGAACCATCAAAAGCGATTTACTCCAGGCTTCCTTTAGTTCCCCACCTGCCTGCCTAGGTGTTTGTGGCATTCTGAGTCAGCTAAAGCTGGGAAGGCCCAAGGGGCTAGAAGCTCCATTGTGACAAGCCCTGTTCATTGGTCATTGATTCAAAATTGAAACAAATCATTATGAAAATATGCTACGATAAAACAATTATTCACAAAAATCTAATTTCCAGGGATCACCCCTTTGCAGGAAGTGAATTGATAGCTTCCTTTTCATTTAGTAACACGTTCTTCATCAAAAGAGCCCTCAATAGAAAATATATTGTTAAGCGACCTCCAACATCATTCATGCCTATGTTGGGCAATGCCGAGGCAGCTCCAGGAGGGAATGCCGATGATGTCTTCCTTTCCTCTGTATGCCAGGAGGCTGCGAGTCTGAAGGCCTTGGCCTGGCTCCTCTTTCTGTCCTGTTTGGATGACAAGACAGATCGTGGCCTGCTTCTGATCCCATGAACTTTGTTTTCACAAACTCTTCCAAAGAAGAAAAGGAGTCAGTTGGCAAAATGAATTTAAACTTATCTTGCCAAAGTTTTATTTTGATACGTTTTATGTTCATTTCTTTTCCCTCATTCTCTACCCAATGTTATAAAGAAAAAAGAAGAGTTCAGCCAAACTTAATCCATTAGCCAGTTCTGACAGCGTATGCAGTTTCCACACCCATAGACCCCGCTCCCACCATCTTTCCTCCTGTAGAATGAGCACAGTCCTCACACCTGCCTTCCAGGGGCGTCGTGAGGATCCAACGAGATGCTGTTTGCAAAGTGCTCAGCCTGGCCTGGCCGGCACACAGCAGGCGCTTAATGGGTGCTCATCTCCGGGGATGGGCTTGGCCATCACACTTTCATGGGGTTCACTCCCTCTCGTGCACCTTCTCCTGGCTCTACGTCCATCACTTTGCACAGGTTCCTGCATCTCCTAGTTGGACGATCCCAGCCTCCCTCATGGCTTCTTCTCCTCTGTGGGATGGCTGCGCGTCTCAGCATCTCTGGCCATTGAGACGCGTTGGGAGCTCATCCTTGCACAGTCCTTCCAATGTGGAGGATTTCCATTTTCTGACATCTTTGTCCCTTTTCTGGGGTGGAGTGAAACTGCAGAGTTTTGGGTGTTAAGAATCGAAAAAACTAAAAGAACAGTAAGATGAAGTAATAAGGATGATGGTGATGAGAGTATCATCTCCTTTTATCCCCATCACAGTGACTTGCCCAGGGTCACGCAGTTAAGTCTGAGCCCAGGGTTCTGTCCACACGCCACCAAGCTGCCTCTGGTCACAGATTGCTGTGAAATCCTCACACCCAGTGAACGTCTTGGAGAGGTTATATACCTCCCCATTTTCCTTAAAAGAGGCGGGCCTCTGGGAGCGCACTATCAGACTTTGTTCATGTATGGGTTGATTTTACTGACTGTTTTTCTTTGTTTGGTAGAAGGGAGGGCAGATTGGGGGAGGGGGTAGTCAGAAGCAAATACTTTTGAAAAGGGACAGGGTCAAAGGAGAAAATAGAATAAATGGGGAGCAGGATAGGATGGAGGGAACCTTTCACAATATGACTGTTACGGAAATGTTTTGCTTAATGACACATGTATAACCTATATTGAATTGCTTGCCTTCTCAAGGAGGGTGAGTGGAGAAGGAAGAAGGGAGAGAATCTGGAACTCAGAGTTTTAAAAACAAGCATTAAAAAATGTTTTTACATACAACTGGGAAATGAGATATACAGGCAGTGGGGTATAGAAATCTATCTTGCCCTACAGGAAAGTAAGGGGAAAGGGAATGAGAGGGGTAATAGAAGGGAAGGCAAATTGGGGGAGGGGTAATCAGAATGCATGCTGTCCTA
>CM053626.1:322628703-322658592 GCA_028646595.1 Phalanger gymnotis | reverse complement strand
CCTTGTGGCAACCAGCTGATAGGCCAGTACTCTCATAACTCTTTTCTTCCCCTATTGATCTGTTGGCTTAGGTCAGTCAGTCAACATTTATTAAGTGCTTGCTGTGTACTAGGAACTGTGTTAAGTACTGGGAGAACAGAAAAAAGGTAAAAACAGTCCTTGCCCTCAGGGAGCCCTCTTTCTCTTGGGGACATGACTGGAGAACACACTTGGGGCTGAAGATGGAGTGGCCAAGGCCTCTTGCTGAAGGTGGCATTTTAGCTGGAGCTTGAGGGAAGCCCGGAGGTAGAGGGAGGAAGGTGGAGCATTCAGGCTTGAGGGGGAGGTGGGGAATAGCCAGTGAAAGGGCATGTGGTGGAGAGATTGCTGTGCTGCAGAACGGATTTTAAATGTAGCTGAGCATTGCTCTGGTCCCTCGTTACAGGTGCCTCTCCCCGGAATGAAATGGGTTGATAACCACAAGGGCGTTTTTAATGTCGAAGTGGTCGCTGTGTCTTCTATTCATACCCAGGTAAGTGTGCTGTGAATCTGTTATCAGATCTCATTTGTATCCTTATGAGACTCAGCCTTTATAGTAGGATTTCACAGAAGGGATTCTGTCTAAGGAGGTACACCGCTTAAAGGGCCCTGGTTATGGGCTCCATTTGAGTGGCTGAGGTTTCCCCTTGTCCATTTTTCACTTATTTTGTTCTGTCCCATGTGCTGGTTACTGTGCTGTGTTAATGGTCATGAGTTTAATGACCCGATTGCCATAGGACTGTGAAAGCGAGCGGTATTCTGATTCCGGTGGACCACAGTAGAGTACTTTACCATAATTCAGTCCTATGGCTCCTTCCAGTAGGCCTGGACGTGCCACAAAATTGGGGTTGGTATGCCAGATTTGTGACTCTGGACAAGTCTCTGACCCTCTCGGTGGCTCAGGGAATTAACTCTTTGAGATTGCAAGTTGTAGAATTTGAATCTTTCTGCATTGGTAGATGGAGCGCTTCACTGGCACTGATGGATTCATAGCTCTGGTTTAAAACAAACAACACTGTACCTTTGGTACCTTTAAGATACTATTATGAAAATAATGCACCCCTTGGAAAGAAACTCTTTTATGATGAAGAAAACAGTATTTTAATAAAATTATTGACCTAGATTATGTAGGGGCAGCCAGGCACTTAGCGCACTGGGCTTGGAATCAGGAATCTTCCTGAGACACTTACCAACTGTGTGACCCTCGGCAAGTCACTTAACCCTGTTTGCCTCAGTTTCCTCATCTGTAAAATGAACTGGAGACAGAAATGGCAAACCAGCCCAGTACCTTTGCAGAGAAAACCCCAAATGGGATCATGAAGAATCAGACGTCACTGAGCAACAACAGAAGATGATATCAAATAATATTGGTTTGTCCCACGTACTGGACAAGTAGCACCTCCTTTTTAGTGGCATGTGGTCTATGAGCAGAGTTGTGACTTCTAGTCAGTTCACCCAGCACTTTCACTGCGCAAGGCGCTGTCCAGGCTGGGCTCTAGGAATGCAGGGATGAAAGAGAAGACAGTCCATGCCCTCAAGTAGCTTACAGTTTAACGAGGAGGAAGATTATGGACAAGGCTAAGCCAATTGAAATATATAAAAATAAATAAAAAGTCGTTTGGGGCCAGGAAGAGCTAACCAACCACTCAAGGGCTCAACACATGAGCAGTCAGAGGTGAGGTAGTGGGGCATCCGGGCATTGGATGCCGCATGTCCGTTTGAGAGTGTGGAGGTAAGAGGTGGAATACACAATTCACAGGGAGAGTAATGGGAAATCAGACCAGACAGAGTTTGAGGCTGGAGGAAGCCATTGGGGCTTTTTGCCCAAGGAAGGGACACGCAGTCATTTCTGGGAACCAAGAACATTGGGTTGGCAGCTTCACAGAGGAAGGATTGGAGGAAGGAAGGACGGTTTTCACCTCCCCAACTCCAGCCCTCATACTTGGGGACTTTCCTTCAACCTCCTCAACCTCTCACTTTCTACCCCTCAGCCCCTCCTTGGCCACACATAAAGGCGGTCACGCTCTGGATCTTGCCGTCACCCGTGAATGTGCCACCTCCGTGTTCAAGGATCTCGAGATCTCCTCCTCCATCTATTGGCTGTGTCTTTGTCTCTTGCTGCGTTTTTTCTTACGGAGCTCTACTCTTCAGCCGCATTGTGACCTCCGCTCCCTCGCCCCCTCAATCCTTTCCCAGGCCATCTGCCCTGTCCTAGTTTGCCAGAGCTTTGTTTACCCGCTGCCTGTGCAGGTGATCCCCGTCCTGTCTCCTGCCACAGACTGCCCCGCCTCTCTCCCTTCTCTCCAGGGGCTCCTTCCCTACTGCCTGCAAACATGCTCTCGTCTCCCCATCTTCCAGAAACGCGCAGTCCATCCTTCTATCCCTGTTAACTCTTGTCTCAGGTCTCTTCTACCCTTTGTGGCTGAACTTGGTGGGAAGTCATCTACACTGGGTGCTTCCACTTTCTCCCCCTCCCTCTCTTCTTAACCCCTCTTAATCTGACTTCCATTGAAACTGCTCCTTCCCAAGTGATCAAGGATCTCTTGTTGGCCTTTCCCGTGACCTTTCCTCAGTCTTCCTTCTCCTTGGCCTCTCTGAAGCTTCTGACACTGTCCATCACTCTCTCCTCCTGGACCTTCTCTTCTCCCTCCTGGTTCTCCTCCTCCCTCTCTGATGGCTCCTCTGTCCCCTTGCTGGATCCTCCTCCAGGTCACGCCCCCTAAGCACAGGTGTCCCCCCAGGACTCCATCCTGGCTCTCTTCTCTTCTCTTTTGGTCCTACTTCGCTTGGTGAGCTCATTAGCTCCCAGGGCTTCAATGACCATCCCCATGCTGAAGATCCTCAGATCCACCTTCCTACCCTAATCTCTCATCTCCACCTGCCTTTCAGAGTTCCAGAGTGATATCCTGTAGACATCTTTCATTTAACGTTTGTAAAACTAAACTCATTAACCCTCCCCTCCTGCCCTCTCCTCACTAACTTGCACTCCTCATAGCCAGTCTATTGCCAAGGCCCATGGATTTCTCATCTCTTCTCTGATGCTGACCTCACCTCGCATCTCTGGCTGCCTTTCAGAACCTTAAACCGAACATGTGCCAGACTGACCTCTCCCCCTGCACCTTCCTTCCCTAGCGCTCTGCCCGAGCCTTCTGAGTACACAGCGTGAAACCCCAGGGAGGTGCCAGCAGAGGGAGGCCTGCGTGTCTGTCACCTGCTCCTCTCGTGTTCTCTCTTTCAGGATCCTTACCTGGACAAGTTCTTTGCTCTGGTTAATGCTCTGGATGAGCACATGTTCCCAGTGCGAATAGGAGACATGAGGATCATGGAAAATAACTTGGAAAGCGAATTGAAAGGCAGTATTTCAGCGTTGAGTTCATCTCAGTTGGAGCCGGTGGTGCGATTTCTTCACCTCCTGCTCGATAAGCTGATTCTTCTTGTTGTACGGCCGCCTGTCATTGCTGGCCAAATAGGTAACGTACCCCTGTGTGAGCGGGCCTCAGCCTGACAAACCAACATCTGGGCAGCCTGGGGCAAGTTACAGGCCTGTTGTGAGGGCAGTTATGTCCATGCCTCAAGGGGAAATCTATTTACCTTCTGGATTGGGCGTGGAGGAACAGGATGCATGGATGAGTAATTTTAATACAAAATAATACAGTATAAGTGCATAAGAAAGTGCTCCCTGAGGCTTGAGGGGGAAGAACTTTGCTGATCAGACTTCAGGGAAAGCTTATATGAAAGATGTGCTTTTCCTTTGGGCTTAAAAGATGAGATAGGTCTGAATGAGCAAAGGGACGGGGAAGGACAGAAAGACTGAGAGAATGGAATGTGCCTGGATACCAGGGCATGTTCATCAAGAGAGAAGAATTTAGGCAACTGAAATAAGGCTGGAAAGATAGGGTTAGAGAGTAGGCATTAATAAACGCTCCTTGGCTGACCACGGTGGTAGCCGTGTGAATGGGGTGCAAAGTTTGGTAGCTGGTCTGCAGAGTGAGGAGTTGGAAATGATGCCAGTGTTACAAACCCAGGAGACTAAAAGAGGGGCATAGCCATTCACAGGCGTGAAGCCCATGAGTTCTATTCTGAATAGGCTGCATTTAGGGTGTCTCCATTGGTGTGGCAATGGCACTCAGATGATGAGGCGCTGCCTAGGGATGATAAGCAAATCCGTGGGAACTGAGGAGATCCCCAAGAGAGAGCGAGTGCCTGCTGTGTGCCGGGCGGATGCAAAGAAAGCAAAAGATATACCCTGCCTTCGAGGATCTCCTGATCTGGTGAGACAGGCAGGATGTGAGCGATGAAGGCGATGTGTGGCGCAGAGTGCTGGACCAATCATAGATTTATCTGCTCTAAGCTACACATTAGATTCCATAAAAGCAGTTGCCCCAAGGCAAGACGACTACCAGAAGATTTAATGTCAGCAGATTAGAGCACATCTCTGAGTGGGAACAGTTTATTGCTAACTTGAGCCAACACAGAACTGGCAGCAGCGGAGCAGAAAGAGTGGGCAGCTTTCAGATATTTAGTGGGCAGCACTGCATTTACTCATCTGGCCAGAACACTCATAGACATCAAGACTGATTTGACCAAAATGATGGAGAAATTCAGAAGAAATGAGAATTCCGCAAGGTTTATGAGCAGAATCTGTCTCTAAGAAGGCAGCATTTGACTCCATCCAAAGTAAAGTACAAGCAAAGCTTAGAGAGATGCAGGATTCTTGGCTGAGTAAAAAGGCAGATGGAATTTGGTTTTATACTCATAGTAACAATCCAAAGCACTTTTATGATGCCCTGAAGGCTATTTATGGGCCAGAGACCTGTGGTGCATCTCAGCTACTGGGTGCTGATGGAGCCACATTGAGTAGAGATAAGGATGTGATCCTAGAGAGGGCTGAATGCTTTCCTAGTGAACTCGAAAGACCATCATCAGTCAGTGCCGAAGCCACTAACCGTATACATCAGGCTGAAGTCAGGCCCTCTTTAGCCGAACTTCCAACTGAAGAAAAGGTTTTGAATGCCGTTAGGCTCCTCTTGTGGCAAGGCACGTGGTGATGATTCCATTCCAGCTGACATTTAAAGGCAGAGAGTCCGCTGCTCGTATAAAAGCTGACTGAAATGTTCCAGGTTAGGTGACAAGAGGAGGTTCAAAGACGCCTCCATTGTCCACGTTTGTAAAGGTAAAGGAAATAGATGGTCCCGTGACAATCACGGGGAGGTCTCTCTCTTGGTCTTGCCAGAGTCCTCCTGAGTGGTCTGATGCTCCACCTGAAAGATGATCATCTACCTGAGAGCCAGGTGGCTTCAGAAAGGGCCGAGGAATCACAGATTCGGTGTTTGCTGGCAGACGGCTCCAGGAGAAACGCCAGCAGCAGAAAGAGGTCTGTCGATCCAGCCAAGGCCTTTGATGCCATCGGTCACGAGGGCTCGTGGAAAATTACGTCAAAGCTCGGTTGCTCGCAGAAGTTCCTCAGTGTTGTACGTCAGTTCCATGGCAGCGCGCTTGCCCAGGTTCTGGATGGTGGATGACGCTCTTGCGCTTTCCCAGGCGCCAGTGGAGGGACTCGTGTGACTTGAGTATGGGCTCGCTCCCACGCTTTTTAGCCGGATGTTTTCAGACTCCTTCAACAAGGATGAGAACAGCTTCCGGGTCAGCTACCACACTGATGGTAAATTACTTAACTTGAAAAGGCTGCAAACCGAGACTAACGTGCAGGGCGCATGACTGCGATTGTGCCCTTGGTGCAGCTTCTGCAGCTGAGATGTATGGATCGTCTCTGTGCTTCTTGTGCTCATTTTGGCCTAACGATTAACACCCAGGAAACACAGGTGCTCCATTGGCCCGCACCACGCCATCCGTACGTGGAAGCGTTGGTTACGGCGAGTGGAGGAATGTTGAATGCTGTGGATAAGTTCACTTCCCTTGGCAGTGTCCTTTCCAGGGATGTACATACTGATAGTGAGGCTGGCGCACGCATTTCCAGAGCTAGCTCAGTGTTGGGAGGCTCCAAGGGAAAGTGTGGGAGAGAAGAGGTGTTAGACTGGCTACCAAACTGAAGGTCTACAGAGCCGTTATGCTGACCTCATGGTGGTGTGTCTGTGAAAACTGGACAGTCTGCCGGCACCATGCCAGGAAACCCAGTTGCTTCCATTCAAATCGTCTTAGGAAGATTCTGAAGATCACCTGGCAGTATGAGGTGCCAGATATTGAGGTTCTTTCCTGAACTAAACTGCCAAGCATTCAGACTCTGCTGCAGGGAGTGTGGAGCAGATGGGCCGGCCACGCCATTCTAGTGCTCCAAAGTACATTTGCCTAAAAGACTGTTCTACAGAGACTTCGAACAAGGCAAAGTCTCACACAGAGGTCAGAAGAAGCCATACAAGGACACTAAAGGTCTCTGAAGAACTTTGGGATCTGTCGTGAGAGGTGGGAGACACTGGCACAGGACCGCCCAGTGCTGTGTGCCTTCGTCAGAGAAGGAGTGCTCTGTGAGCGAAACAGAATTGCAGCAGCTCAAAAGAGACACGAGATGCACCAATTCAGAGCCACGTGGACTGTCTGTGCCCTCCACGTAGGAGAGCCTCCCAAGCTCGTTTTGGTTGGGTCGGCCACAGTTGGACACGCTCGCTTGACCCCGATGTAGCAGCGTCATTCTGGTCCTCATGAAAACGAAGGACGAGCAGACAACAATCCAGCGGGGGAGACGACACAGAAGCATCTATGTAGAAACGAAGTATGTCTAAGAAAAATTGGAAGTCTTCTCTGTGGGAAGGCCCCAGATTTAGGGAAGACCAGGAGGCTTGTAGACATGAGGATATGAGGAAGGAGTGAGAAGGGGCCACTGAGATTGGCAATGTAGCGATGGTGCAGTTCCTTTGGAGGGAGCAGCTTCTGCCAAGTGACGAAGGTAGAAGCCCGATTGCCAAGGGCAGAAGAGTGAATGGGAGGATGAAGGAAGGCAGCCTTCTCCAGTTGGGCTGAGAAAGAGAGGAGAGATGTAGGTCTGTAGCGAGAGGGAATGGTAGATTCTGGTGAACATTTTTTTAAGAATTAAGGAGACTTGGGCATTTGTAAAGACTGCCACGTAGTGCAGTGGCTAGAACACCAGATTTGGAATTGGGAAGACCCGAATTCAAATCCTGTCTCAGGTACTTCCTAGTTGGATGACCTTGGGCAAGTCACTTAACCTCCACCTGCCTCAGTTTCCTCATCTGTAAGAGGCTATTAATAGCATGTGCTTCAGATAACAGCCATAAAGTGCTTTACAAACCTCAAAACACTATAAGTGCCAAATGTTGTTAAAGGAGGTTCTTGTTCAGGTATCAGCTAGACTCATGGCTTTTGAGATTCTTTCTAGTTCTGAGATTCTGTGACTGTTTCATTAGGGGTTGAAATATGCACAAGTTTGAGAAATGATGTTAATTTTTCCTTGCAGTGAGTTTTGAGATTTTGGACTTTGAAGAGATTTTTCAGTATTCTCTTTTAAATGAAACAGATGCTCTGTGTTCAGAGACCCAGTAAGGATGTCTTTTTCTGTGTGCCTGTGGTAGCTGTTGTGGCCGGCGTTTGTGAGTATAGAAACCTATGGATCGTGAGCTCTGGAAGGACAGGGGCTGTTTTTGCCTTTCTTGTATCCCCAGCGCTTACCTCTGTGCCTGGCACGCAGTGGGCTCTTGATATAGGAATGATGACTGGACCACATGTGCCCATTGGGGCGAGACAGCTGATCTAGTTAGAAAAGCCTCCTTCCTGTCGTTACCATTGACATCCTAGAGGTAGAGAGGGCAGAGATTCAACCTTGACTGCCCAAATAACACAAAGCTTTCTTCCTTTTCTTCTCAAGTGAACCTTGGACAGGCATCTTTCGAAGCCATGGCTTCCATTGTCAATCGACTGCACAAAAACTTGGAAGGGAATCAGGACCAGCATGGCAGAAACAGCCTTCTGACATCATACATCTATTATGTTTTTCGCCTGCCCAATACCTATCCCAACTCGCCATCACCAGGTACTTGCTCCTGTGGTGCTGACAGTGGGTCGAGCTCAGTGTGATTCACTGCCGCTGTTCTTGGTGGGTGGGGTGCCTGGATGACGGTCTGGGAGGCCAGACAGTAGGCAGTGCGCCTTGCTGGCCATGCCCGGGACTCCTCATCTGGGATTTTTGTCTCACTTTTTGCAGACAAGGCTAAATATAACCTGATCCTGGGCTAGACGGGCCCATTCGCTTACTCGGTCCTGATCAGACTATTTGAATTTTTGGTTTGCCTTTCACTAAAGATACTTATATTCATAAGAAAAGAAGATGTTCAGCCCCAGGTCTTTGAGAACCATTTATTGTCTGTAGAGGCGTGATCTCCTGAAGGTCAGAAACAGCCCTTTAGGGTTGCCTACGATGTGAGAATCGAGCCTCAAGTTTGGCCTGCTCCTGCCCTTTCCCTCCATCTAAATGAGGCATATACTGTTCATACTGTCAGTGTGCACCTGGTTTTTTACCCAGGTGATCTATGATTCCCTGCTAGTGCCTGTTATGATTGACCCTTTCTAGGTATCGATAATGCTAGGCACAGTGCTCTGTAGTTACAGCGGGCTTCCTATTGGTAGGCCTCGAGCCAGCAAATTTTAGTCTGTTCAGCTGGAAAGATCTTCATAGGTCTCTTTTTTAATGAAGGAGAAGGGCCTTTGGCAGCCTTTTTATTTTCCTTGAAATCTGAGTGAAATAAAAATTCTTTGCAGCAGGAGACATCTCCTCGGCTGGTTGTGTAGATAGAAAGCGTGAGTGGCAGGAGGGGAGATTCCCTGTGGGTGATGACAGGGCCTGGAGTTGGGAAGATGCTCTGTCCATCCATCAACCAAGAGCTTGTGGTTATAACTGGGCAGACGTGGGCATTTGTGTCCATGGGAGGTCACGGTAGAGTCCTCATGTTTCTGTGGCTCTGCTGAAGCCGTTAAATTGAAGTCTCTTTATCCAGTGGTCATCTGGTCTCGAATATCAAAGATCTATGTTTTCCTTCTCTAGATCTAGTGGTTTTCCTTTAGATGCAGAGGTCATTCATCTTCATGCTGGAATTTGAGGGAAGGGGTAAAAATTTAATCAAGCTTCTTCAGGGTCTGAAGCCTTTTCTGATGGATTTCTGTTTGTGTGATTATGTGCTATTTCATGAATCCCTGAAGGACCTGGGGGTTTGGGAGGGTCCGTGCACTATGCTACAATGGCTCGATCTGCTGTGAGACCTGCCAGCCTTCACTTGAATCGCTCCCGGAGCCTCAGTAACAGTAATCCAGATATATCTGGGACTCCGACATCTCCAGATGATGAAGTCCGCTCCATCATTGGAAGCAAGGTAAGCTGACATACATGTCATGTATTTTCATGAATTTTGTTTGTATTCTGTGAATAGTATGAAGGGGGAGAAATGTCCAGTTGTTTGTAGTCTTATTTCTAAGGTGCTTTGGAGTTGCAAATAGCTGAGAATTATGTGTAGGTGTTGTTCTCTGAGTAGATAATTGAAATTTTTTACGTTAATGGTAAATATCTATTATCATGAATTACCCCATGTACTTTGTGGAACCCAGATCTGTCTGCTAAATCTGGTCATCTGGACCAGGAACACTCAAGCCGATCTAATGCAAACCAACACGTACCAAGCAATCTTTTGTGTGTTGGCCAGATTTCTCCTTTCTCATTTAAAAGCTGTCAGGTAGACCATGCACCTCTCACTCTTCCTCTGTCCACAGCAGCACCTCTGAGCTTGTGGCGCTCCTGAGCCTTAGACAAAGGCACCCTTCTGGGTGCTCTCAGTCCTTTGGAAAAAGGGACCTGCTATAAACTTACTTTGGTTAATAAATGCTTGTTTGATTGCGTTAGATTGAGGTGGGCATTTGTCCCACAGCCAGGCCTGTTTTCTTGGCTTTTTGTCTCCTGTGTGGCCTTTGCTGGCAGGAGTATCATGATTGCCTTGCTCTGGGGAATGACACCTTTATGGGAAGTTTGATGGGGAGGAAGGCACCCCCCCTCCAGGTCCCTGCTCTGCACATTAGGGTCTTAGAGAGGAATTAATAGGTAGGAGGTGCCTACCAATGGCTTGTCTTTGCTGGCTGATGAGACTGGTGTTTAGCGGACCCCAGCTTGTGTGGCTAGAGAACTTAGGAGTGGTTGTGTTGGACCTTGGTCATGGACCTGAGCCACCTGCACATTGCAATACGACACCGTCTCTGGTCAGCCTTCATGATATCTTGTTACATACAACTCTTTTTTAAACTAACCTGTAAGTTCTTAATCAGAAATTCTAGGCAAATTGTTTAACCTAATGATTTTAAAATTACAAAAAACCCCATTAAAACAGGACTCCAAGACTGTAAAGATTCACTGAGATATCTCCTAAGTAAGGCAGCCTTGGCCTTTTGTGAGGGGCCCAAGGGAAGGGTGAGCATGGACTATTCCCCAGCATGCTGCACACACTTGGCCTCCTGGGAGACCGTGCTCATTGTTTTTGCACACACAGTACGGTGAAAAGCGTGCACCTCAGGAAGCTCTTCCAGGGAACAGGCTGAGTTGAGGACTTAATTTCATTTCTGAACTTGAAGGTGGAATTCTCTCAGAAAGTAAGTCTGATCCCTAGGTCCAAAGAATGTTTTCTGCCACCCAGCCAGCTCATTCTAAGCAGAATGTTCTGAATTTCTGCGAAGCTTGCCTCACATTCCCATCGAAGCATCGTGGCACGTTGTCTGCCCAAGACTTGCCCTGCCAAGGAGTGAAAGGTGTTAGGACAAGAAATAGTAAATATTTTAGAATCATTTCATCCTTAACTCAAGTGCTGTTTTAGGAA
This sequence comes from Phalanger gymnotis, assembly GCA_028646595.1. Lineage (NCBI taxonomy): Eukaryota > Metazoa > Chordata > Mammalia > Diprotodontia > Phalangeridae > Phalanger > Phalanger gymnotis. The sequence continues at coordinate 322,647,754 of CM053626.1, read as the reverse complement.
TAAGTATGTTAGGCCTGGATATTCCCTGCTCAGTATCTGTCATTGGCTTAGCGTCAGTGAAGTGACACCACAGGATAAGTGCTGTTTCAGAAGCAGGTGTTATCAGTGGACGATGTCACAGAGGGTGTTGCCCCTTTGTGATGCCTTTTGACTATAGAATATTTAGCAAAATAATTGTGATACAGCATTGGTTGGAGCCGCTTCATGAGTGTCTGTCCACTTTTCCAAAGTGACCACCAGAGATGGGCATTTAAGCCGTGGTAACACGGACCTTTTCTAAAACAATCAAAAAACATTTCTTAAGGCCTAAATGTGCTATGCACCGTGCTAGGAGCTAGGGTTACAAAGACGAAAATGAAACAGTTCCTGCCCTTATGGAGCTTCAGTGCTGTTTCGGGCTCTGTGTCCATAAAAATGAAAGAAACAAGATGCGTGCAAGGTAGCAGGGGCAGCCCTCCGTAGGACGCTGCTGGGAGGGGCTTAAGGAGCACACGGTCTTTGCCTGAGCTTTTAGGTAATGTCGAACTCTGGGATGTTGGAGTGAGGAGCCAGGCCGGGGATCCGGCTTGTACAAAGATGTGGAGCCTGGAGGTGGAGGGTTGGATGCAGGAACCCACAGGGCCATTGGGCTGGTTGAGAGCAGTTGTGAAGGTCTCCAAACCTTTTGTGTGTGCTCCTGCCAGTGCTGGGGAGTCATTGCACTTCCCTGAGCAGGGTGATAAGAAGCATGTTTGGATTGGAGAGGGGAGAAGCAAGGCAGGCAGGCAGATTGAGGCTGCTGTAGAAGTCAGGGCCAAAGGGGAGGGGAGTTCCTTTGGTGGCATTTAAGCTCATCTCTGCTCTCCTCTTAGGCAGGCTAACTTAAGCCACCAATCCAACATGGTTTATAGCACTTTGATGACAGGCGCTTGACAGACAGGCTAATGGGATTGTTCTTTTATGAAGAGAAAAAACAAAACTTTGAGGTTGTTAAAAAACCAAATTTTGTTCTTTTCTGTCACCAAGAATATCATGTATTATCTGTGATTTACATATTTCAAATTCATTGATAAGGAGAAAAAATGTTTTCCTTTTTTAATTCATATAAAATGAATGGAAGACTTTAAAATCAGTTATTAATTAATTTTATCAAAACCATAGAAAATTTGAATCTAAGCCAATATCTTTGTGGCATCAATCAATCAACAAGCATTTATTAATTGCTTCCTGTGTGCCAGGCCCTGTGCTGGGCTCTAGGAATACAGTGATGTAAATAAAGCAGGCTTTTCCACATACCATACAGGTGTATTCAAAACAAGACTCTCCCAACATAGGCTTGTTTCACTAATAGCCCATCTTCTGGGCTGACATCAGGCATTTTGGCCAGGGAGCAAACAGCTGGGCAGGAGGGCTGAGGACAGGCCTGGAAGAAGAAGAGGAGCCAGTGCAGCTTCCTCCTCATGTTCTTGCTTACCTTCAAATCCAGTTCTGCTCCTGCCTGGCTCCAGGATGGGCTTATGGCCTGTAGAGTCGGTTAGGCTCAGGAGAGGCAGGATCAGAGAAGAGGAGGCTAGGTCGGGACATGAGGAGAAGCATTCTGCAGGCCATTTCTTAATCAGCTCTTTAGCAATGCAATGAAATGAAAAGCCTTCCAAAAAGAAAGAGTGGACCTTTATTGAAAGGGAAGAAAAGTAACAGAGGCTCCTGGAAGCACTTTTTAACACCCAGAAGAGAACAGAAGGAAACAAAGACAAGCAGGGCAGCTTTGAAAAGAGTGGCTACAGTCATGTTCTGGGCTGCTTCCTATGTGGAAACAGTCGCCATGTTAAGTTCAGAATAAAAAAATTTAACCAAGCAAGAACTAGAATATCCTTGTTCAGGACTTTCATGCCCCTTGGTCCTGCCAGCTTCGTCCTCATTCATCTGCACATGTACTCTGAGCTCTCGTTTTATATCGCTTAGATTGTGCTCATTTGAAAAATAAAGCTTCAGTCTCTGGTGTCCCAGATTGTTTTTTTTTTCATAAATAAAAATTGAGAACATTATATTATTCCAGGATGGTATTGAATAATTTTTTGTAATGTCTTACATAGTAGGATGTAATCAGATAATTTGAATGAACTAAAATACTTGACAAGTGCCTAGAAAAGTTGGTTCCTTTAACAGTACTAATGAAAGACATGTTTGCATTGAACACTTTAATTCTTAAAAGACTGGATTTCTTTAAGAATTCTCTACAGCATGCAACATGTAATCTTTCTTTCCTTTCCCAACTGCTTTCTATTATATGCTTAGGGCTTAGACCGCTCCAATTCCTGGGTTAACACTGGTGGTCCAAAGGCTGCCCCATGGGGATCCAACCCCAGTCCAAGTGCAGAGTCAACACAGGTGGTGTCTACAGCATCAGAGGTTTCTTTATTGGCTGCTGATATTTCCCTCTAGAACGTTACTTTTTAGTCCATACTATGGTTTCAGTGGCTTGCTTTTCTCAATTTTGGAAAGTTCATGATTTTTTTTAATTAGCACATCTCCCCCACCACGTGCATGCATGAATACCGCCAACATACCAGTGCTGTTCCCTCCCCACCACTCCCCTCCCCCACTCCTGCCTACATTTCTGTGGATGCTGCTTATGGAGTTTGGGTCTTCTTTAGGTCTAGCACCTGTCTGGTGGGCTGGTTCTCAATCCTATCCACAAAATCACAGTTTTCCACTTTGATTTAAAGTCTCTAATCACCTTACCTTTCATAAAATATTTAGTATCTTCTCATATTTGCATAACACTGAAGAGTGAAAATGATATTACACTAAAGCTGAATTTAAACTGAAAGATTAAGAACCAAAAGTAAAGATACGTTTTAATTTGTATTGTGTTGCAAAGGATGAAATTGGTAGTAACTTAATTGAGATAGTTGAAATCACATTTAATTCTAGTTGCCTGCTGCTTTTAGATACTGCATGACAGAACATACATCTCAACTGTCTTTGATCTAGGAAGAAAAGTTAACTTTATCCCCCAAAATGGCTACCTCATAGTTATCATTACAAATGGCATAACCAATCTAGCATGCTGTTCTTATGCAAAGATTTGTAGAATATTGACTGTGCCCCCCCCCAACAAACAGACAAACAAAAAAAAACCCTCCAAACTTTTTTAGTGTTGATTGGGCAAAATTGTTTGAATATTTTGTTCTCTGACCATTGAGAAGTATGTTGCTTTAAAAAAAAAGGTTTTTTTTTTCCTTCCTGGACATGTGCATGTTTACATACTACAACTATGAAAGTTTCATTCTTTGCAGCAATAGCTATCTGTAGTTCCATAAAAATACCCACATTTCCTTAAACCTTTTTTTAATCCATTGAAGGCATTTGAACTTTTTTTTATACATTGTTGTCAATCTGTCTGAAGCAGCTCAAGATGGTGGATAGCATACTGGGAAGAAAAAAAAATGCTGGTTTTTGACAACAGAAATTAAACCATCTCACTGCCAAATATTTAAAGTTGTACATTATCCTTGAGCTGCATAGTCACCCACAGCAGACTTTAATGTTCTGTCATCATTCATTCATCTTCACTCCATAGGCGATGGATCGAAGTTGTAATCGTATGTCTTCGCACACAGAGACGTCAAGTTTCTTACAAACATTAACGGGACGTTTACCAACTAAAAAGGTAGATTCAAGTGAAGACGATTGATCTTTGGGGGAAAACATCAGATTTGTCACTGTTCTTTAGAAGGCTGGCCGATAGGAATGTTTCTACCAGTGCCTCAGGCACCGAAACGCCAGCTCGAGGGCTGCCCTCACTCAGGGGCTGGGGACTGCTCTGCCAGTACCTGCCAAATGTAGATTTTTTTATCTGATGGATAATCCACTGGGGTTGACTCTTTACTCAGAGCCTGGTGAAGTAAAGCTTAGTTGTTTAATTTCACTGCAAAAATGTATCAACCCTTAATACTGCTTCTGTAACTGCTTCTGTTTTGTGTTTAAATCTCCAGGGAAAGGAAGATGAGTTAGAAAAATTATCACTCTTAGTAAGATACGTTAATTTGCTTCCCTCGTGCACAGTTTTGTTAGTCCTTTCTCATATTAATTAATATTCACTAATTTGCAAATTGCTTTGTATGCATATCCATTATGCTATAAGAATGAGGAAGGAATTTGGTATTTTTTGAAAATGAACTTGTTTCTGATAACATGAAAAATAAAGGCCAAATTTTCAAAGCTGTTGCTTAAATTGTACCAGCAAAGTTTATGAAAAATGCTCCGTGCTCTCCGTTTGAAGCCACAGACAAGAGCTTATATCGGTTCATTGCAAGTTTTGGTTTATATTTGCAGGCACAATTTAAGGGCCTTTCCCATCTGGCCTTGTAAAACTCCATTTTATTCCAAGATGCCATGTAATGTCTTCGGCTGCCTGCACCCCATTGTCTTACATGGTCGCACAGTCGTTTCGTTAATGGACATCATCGCTGCATCCCCCAGACTGGTCATGTGCCTCCTCTTGCTTCTTTTCATCGTTTGCGTTGTATCTTCTGTCACAGTGCCGGCATTGCCCCGGAGCTCTGCCTGATGAGGCGCGTGCCCCGTACTGACTCTGCCTTTCCTCCCGGCAGCTTTTCCACGAGGAGCTGGCTTTGCAGTGGGTCGTCTGCAGCGGCAGCGTCCGCGAGGCAGCTTTACAGCAGGCCTGGTTCTTCTTTGAGCTGATGGTGAGCAGGCCGCACACGGGCTTCTCGCGGTGCTTCTTTGCCACCAATCTTTGGGCTTCTCGTTCCTCTGGGGCAGATGGTTGGACGGTCGGGTTGGTTATTTACCAGGTCACAAGGAAACAGGAAACGTCCTCAGTTACTTCCGAAATCGGACAGTGGGAAAGAAAACAGCCCCAGAATTTGTAGCATTTGTAATTATTCATAATAAGTATTTGTGACTGGCAGTTCCCGTTCTCTTCAGGTGAAAAGCATGGTACACCATTTATATTTTACTGATAAACTTGATGCTCCGAGGAAAAACCGCTTCCCAGAGCGCTTCATGGATGACATTGCGGCTCTCGTCAGCACGATTGCCAGCGATGTCGTTTCGCGGTTTCAGAAGGTGAGTATGATTTCGTGCTTGCTCTAAGCCAGCTCTCGGGGAAGCCAAGCCTTTTAGGCAGTATCCTTTTAATTCTGTTTTCCCATCTCCTGTTCTCTAGGACACAGAAATGGTGGAAAGACTCAACATGAGCCTTGCCTTCTTCCTCAATGACTTGTTGTCCGTCATGGACCGAGGCTTCGTGTTCAGCCTTGTCAAGGCCTGCTACAAGCAGGTGAGGCACAACGGGCAGCTGTCTCTGGTGCTGGCCGGGCGTCAGAATGAGGGGCGCCTCAGGAGTTGAGAGTGGGGTGGCTCAGGGTGCCCGGGCCCTTCTCCCACTGATCCCGCGGTTCTCTTCGGCCCACCAGGTGTCTTCAAAGCTTTACTCACTACCAAACCCCAGTCTCCTGGTGTCCTTGAGGTTGGACTTCCTGAGGGTCATTTGCAGCCACGAACATTACGTCACCCTAAACCTGCCCTGCAGCTTGCTCACCCCGCCGGCCTCGCCATCCCCATCTGTTTCTTCTGCTACATCTCAGGCAAGTGAAGGGGAGGAGGGAGTGGGCCAACAGGAGTCAGTCGGTGAGCCTACTGTGCACCAAGAGTTGTGCTGGGGGCCCAGGGCACAAAGACAGACTAAGCAGTCCTGCCTGTGACAAGGTCCTGGACTGGTGAGGAATCAGTGTGTACACATGTAAGATAGGCGGGTGTGCACATGAAGCATTTATTGAGTGCGTAATGCATCCCAAGTGCTGAGAGAAGCCAGGCAGCCCCTGCCTTCCAGGAGGGGAAAGTTTCAGCTACAAACAGATAGAAATAAAGGTTCCCTGGTCCTTACCGTGCAGCCGCAAAGCCAGCGCTCAGGCCTCCTCTCCCATGTCACTTCCACTGACGGGATCATCAGTGTCTCAGGTTTGACCAGGGCTTGGGTGACAGGACCTTTCCCTTCTGGGTCTCTCATAGCAGTGGCTGCAGCCTGTGCGGGAGCAGTCCCCAGGCAGCCTCTCTGGGGCCATGTCCCAGGATGATGGCTGAGGCTCTAGGGTTCAGGGTCCTGGGCTGTCCTCATCGGGATGTGAGGTAGGGAAATAGTGGTCTGACCCACCTGGCCCACGTTGCCTCCTGCCTCTCCCTCAGGGAGCCCTAATGCTTTCGCTAGATAGTGGGCCTGCCCGTGCGTAATGGCTGTCCCCTTGTCCCCAGGACCTGCTTTGCCAGATAATGACTATAAGGCATATGCTGAAAGCAGGACTAGTGGTCTGGGGGCGGGGGTGGGGTGCTGCCGCCATCTGGACTCTCGTGCCCATCTGCCTGTTGGGAATGCACAGTTACACACACACACACACATGTACACACATACACATATACATACGCTCATACGCACACATATACATTACATTATGGAGAAGGATGGATGAACCTCTTGGCTGATCAACACTGGTCTTCTGTGGGAGTCAGCCCTTGATCTGACCTCTGCAGGAAGTTCAGGGCTCTGGGGGTAGGGAGGAAGAGGAGGGAGGGCGTGTTGTGGAAGGGCAGAAGGCCCAGTGGACCTGGATAGGAAAGCATGTGAAGGAGTAGAATCTCAGAAGACAGGAAAGGTTGAATGTCAGATGGGCCTCCAAATGTATCTGATCATGGAGGCAGTGGGGTTCTCTTGGACCTTAGTGACTGGGGAGCGAAATGGCATCCTTTAGGAAGGTGACTTTGGCAGGCGCCTATGGGGATGGGCCAAGTGAGAGGCAGTGAGGAACAAAACCAGGCTGGTTCAGGAACAGTCCTGAAAAAACAAAAGAAAAGTCAGAGCTGGAGAAAGCAAAAAAGAGAAAGGAATGGAAAAAAAAAATTCGTGTTTGTTACCAAGAAGGAAACAGTGGTCCAGGCACATTAACTTCTAAATGCTGGTGGACCTTGAGTTGTCTCTGAAAGAGTTTTAGCATTCCCCAAATCAGAATTTCAAATGCCATATGCATCCTGGAAAACTTGACTTGGAGATTTTGTTTAGAACTCATCGGATCATTATTCTAGAGCTGTTACATGATGATGTGGCCTTTACTGAGCATCCACGTTGGGACAAGATCCATGGTCTGCCTCCTACCTGCTGGTGCTTCCCACATCTCTGCTGGAGCCCTCGTCTCTACTTAGATCTTTCTCTGATCACCTCAGCAATGACCATGGATGGGTTCAATCCCCATCTTTCCACAGCACCCCCCACATCTGGGTACTGACTCCTGCTTTCTCTTCTGAGCCCCCACTCTCCCATGTGCTGCATCAGGTCTCCCAGCGGGATGGTGTTCCATAGGCATCCCACACTCCACGCGTCCAAGATGGAACTTGACGACTTCCCTGACGAAACCTGGCCCTCCTCTAGACGTCCTTATTTCTAATGGGGATACCACCTGTGTTCACTCCTCCCTTTGTGCAAACTCAGAGTCACCCTTATCTCTTCCCTTGCTCTCTCTGATCCCAACATCTAGCAAGTTGCCGAGTGGCTTCTCTCATGCCTCCTCCATACACCTGCCAAAATAATCTCTTTCAAGCACAAATTTGGCCGTGTCATGGCCCTCCTCAAGAAGCTCCAATGGCTTACTACAGCCTCAGAGTTAAAAAACAAACCCTTGTCAGACAGGCTGATTGCACATGACTCCCTTAAAGCACACGAGGGTCCCGCCAAACTGGCTTCCTTCTGTTTTCTGTGCTGGACATTCTGTCTCCCATCTCTGCCACAGCGCCATCCCCTGTGAAACGCCCCCCTGCCCCAGAGACTAGTGCTCACTGTCTGTCCACTCCAGTTATCTAGGATGTGCTTGTCCAGTTACACGCTGCATCCTCCCAGTCAGGTACAAGCTCCTCGAACCAAAGGGTTGTTGTTTTTTTAAAACTGTGTCATCGTGCCACAGGACCTCAGAGTTCCTTGCACTCAGTAGACACTTTAAAAATGTATTTTGGTACCTTTTTGGATATGGTCAATGTGAGGGGTTGTTTTGCTTGGCTGTGAATATTGGTTACAAGGATTTTTTTCCCCCACAATTAGGAAGGAATGGAAAAGATAGAAGATATACTTGTGGATTTTCTTTAAAAGGAAAAAAATGTGTTGGGTTGGCTTTGCATAGAATTTCCATACATTGCAGACCACTGTCTTGGTAGAGGATCACTTTCATGATATTTCTTTGACTTGTTTAGTAAAATGGCATTTTCTTTTCTAACTCTTTCTGCTGGTGGGTATGTGTCTGCTTTGTGGCTAAGCAAAAACAGCCAACCAAAGTTTCCTAGGATGCATACAATATTTGAAATTCTGATTTCAGGAATGCTAGTTTCTGTCACTGTGTCTCCTAAGGCTGTGTTGAGATTGCAAAAATAAACAGAAGAGATGACAGCTGCTCAGGGAATTGAGAAGGACTAATAATCTTGTTTTAATTATCTCAGCTATTTAGATTTTATGTGTGTAGGCATGAATTGTTACAGTTTTTTTTTAATTCCTAAAAGAAGCAAGCCATATTTAATTAATACACATAACTGAGCAGTATTAAAAAGGAAAAACTTGGAGAATCGTCGTAAATTTCTATGTCCTCACTTAAATGAAAGTTAACGTTATTTTACTATTATATAATGTTTTTCTTTCATTAACTAAAATTAGAATATCATATAAATTCCCTTGCAGATCTTCATTTCAAGGGTCACCAGAACACAAACTAAATTTTAATTTTAATGAGGAATGCAGAGACGTCTACTTGTTGAAAATAGTCAATTCTTGATGACAGTTTTCTGTAAATAATATGAAAACCCAGTCATTGAGTTACTCATGGGTTTCACTATCAGAAGCAATAATATGTTTATTAGAAATGAAAAAAAAGTTTACAAATGAGGTCACCTAAAATTCTTTGAAAAATGTATAACCGCTTGCCAAGAAAAAGTAACCATGAGATTTCTTGATCTCTCCCTGCCACACTCTGAAGGGATCAGGAGGTGAACAGGCTTTTGAATGTGTGAGGTTCCCTTTAAACAGTTCACAATTTTTCTAGAAACGATCTCAGGAGTTTACAAGTGTTCCTTTTGCTCTCTGAGGAAAATCAATAAGCAAATCTGGGAGAAAGGGGGTTTGGTGTTTGTTTTTTGTGTGTATATTTACGTGTATCCTTCTATGTGTGTGAGAGGTTGTTCTTAAAAGAGTATTTTTTTTTAAAGTGAAAAACATTCTTAATAAGAACAAAAGAAACTTGAAGATGGATGGGGGCGAGCTCCAGGCCCCTTTACTTTTATTCACCTGGGAGCTAAAAAGTTTAAAGAAGAAAGGAAGAGTTCTTCTCTCCCCTGACGACGAGGGTCCCAGTTCTTTGGCTCAGCCGCTCTTACACAGCCTCTCTGGGTTTTTCCACAGAGCTCTGGATTTTCCACAAACGTCCAAGACCAGAAGACGGCAAACATGTTCGAGCTGTCCCTGCCTTTCCGCCAGCAGCATTACCTGGCGGGACTCGTGTTGACTGAGCTGGCAATCATTTTAGACCCTGATGCAGATGGGTGAGTAAGTCAGTCTTTGCCTGGCACAAAGGGTTTTGCAGCATGGGGCTGCAAAGCAGTGTCCTTCCTGTCTCTTTGTAGTCTGGAGCTGAGTTTGAATTCTGGTTCTGCTGCTGTGTGCCAGGCACGGGCCTAACCACCGAGAATACAAATAGAAGCAAAAAGGTCCCTGCCCTCAAAGAGCTCCCACTCTAATGGGAGAACCTAAAGAGGAAGGAGTGGAAGCTCCCCATGTAGCGGGGCATGGTAGAGAGCCCCCAGAGAGTCTGAGGAGAAGCGGTAGAGAAATGAAGCCCTGGCAGGCCTGGGTTCTTTCCCTAAATAGAGGTTCTGGAAGGAGCCAGCTAATCGGAGGAAGGGGCCAGCAAGACAGCCGGAGTCCAAGGTGAGAAGCCAGGGGCAGAGGAGCCCTGTGGGGAACATCTGAAGAGCCAGGAGCGGAACCTGGAGGGAGAGCGCAGAGAGTTTTCTCACTTGAGTTTCGTCTGCAAAGCAGTATTAATCCTACCCTGCTGTTGGTGAAGACTGACCCCTCCCTCCATTCAGAATTCTTTTCAGGCCAAAAAGAAGAATCATTTCTTTTTGAAAAGGGTCATGTGTGTTCCTCAGGGGCTCTCATCTAGTGGACTGTCAGGTGCCGGAACTTGATGGCACATGGTGACAGCAGTCTGGATCGGCAGGAGCTCTTGTGCAGATGCTGAGATTCAGGGCGAACTCAACAGCTCCATACTGGAGCCACCGATGGGAGGGTGCCCCTTATCTGTTGAGATGCAAAGCACTGGGCCGAGCCCTCCCAACATGCCCCTCAAATCAAATTCTGGAATGGCGAGCCAACAAGAGGTCAAAGTAAGGCATTCTTCCAGCCCAAGACGAGATAGGAGGTCAGAATGAGAGTTCTGTGATAGGGAGGAGGCTGGCCTGGAGCCCCAGTGGATGAAACACCAGTGGTGGGACTAAGTGGTAGAGACAGAAGCAACAGCAGCTTCCCGAGTTCTCAATTAAGAGACGATAAGGAGACCTGGCAGATGCTCAGAAAGAGGTTACAGGGTACCCTTGTGCTAGCACTGGACGTAGGAGCAGATGCTGTTTGGCACCTCCGTTGCCAGCACCACTTCTGGGCCATATTTCAAGGACAGAGAGGAGGAACACCTTCAGTTAAGAGGGAGTGGAAGCCCTCAGGGGCAGCATCACTTCTAGCCCCAAGGAATCAGGGAACGTGAGGGGCATGACCACTTCTGGTTCCGAGGGAGAAGGAGCCCTGAGGAGCCGTATCAAATGTTATCCTTGGGTATCAGGGACTCTTCCTGGGTAAGACCCAGAGTGCAGACCAAACCAGCAGTGACCATACCTCTTCACAGGCCATACTGTTTTGGAAGCACTGAAAACTTCCAGACCCCAAGAAGCAGCTCTGAAACGGTAGTGCAGAAAAGCCTGGAGCTTGAAATAGTGCCCCTCCACCCCCTACATCAAGAAATAGGGTGGGAAAACGAGCAAACAAACAAACAAAAAAAGAACCTGACCATGATAAGTTACTGTAGTGATAGGGAAGATCAAAACACAAACTCATAAGAAGATAATGGGGTCAAAACATCTATAAGCAAAGCATCAAAGAAAAAAATATAGAAAAATATGTGTCACAAGCCCAACAAGAATTCCTAGAAGAGTTAAAAAAATTTTTTCAAAATCAGAGTTATAGGAGGAAAAATTAGGTAAAGAAATGAAAGCAAAGGAAGAAAATTATGAAAAGACAATACATTGGTAAAAGAGTCAAAAAAAAATTGGAGCAGCTAGGTGGTGCGGTGAGTAGAGCACCGGCCCTGGAGTCAGGAGGACCTGAGTTCAAATCTGAGCTCAGACACTTGACACATGTACTAGCTGTGTGACCTTGGGCAAGTCACTTAACCCCAGTTGCCCTGCCAAAAACAAAAAACAAAACCAAAAAAAAAGTTAAAAAAAAATACTAAAAAACAAAAACTAAGGACCAAAAAAAACCTTAAAAAACAGAATTGGCCAAGTGGAAAAAGAGATACAAAAGCTCACTGAAGAAAGTAATACCTTAAAAATTAGAATTGGGCAAGCAGAAGATATTGACTCCATGAGACATCGAGAAACAGTAAAACAAAGTCAAAGGAATGAAGAAATAGAAGAAAATTGAAATATCTCATTGGAAAAACAACTGACCTGGCAAATAGATTAAGGAGAAATAATTTGAAGATTATTGGAATACCTGAAAGCCATGATCAGAGAAGGAGCCTAGACATCATATTTCAAAAAAACTAATTGGAACAATTAACAATTTCATCAGAGTTGGAGGATATAAAAGAAACACACAAAAATCGTCAGTGTTTCTACATACGACCAGAGAAATTTCATTTAAAATAACCGCAGATGATGTAAAATACCTGGGAGTCTACCTGCCAAGACAAACCTTGGGATACATGAACGCAGTTACAAAACACTTTTCATAGAAATAAAGGTAGATCTAAACAAGTGGAGAAATGTTAATTGCTTGTGGTTAGGCCAAGCCAATATAATAAAAATGACATAACAGACTACCAAAGAATTATTTTAGAGAGCCAGAGAAAATAGTAAAATTCATCTGAAAGAATGAAAGGTCCAGAATATCTACAAAATCAATGAAAACATGTGAAGGAAGGTGGCCTCGCCATTCTAGATTTCACATATGATTATAATGTGGCGATCATCAAAACTCTCTGGTGTTGGCTAAGAAAGAGGTACGTCATTGGAATAAATTAGTACACAGTAGTAAATGACCACAGTGATCTAGTGGTTGGGGAATCCATAGATCCAGACTTTTGGGGTAAGAACTCAACACTTGACAAAAAATTGCTGGGAAAACTGGAAAGTGGTTCGGCAGAAACTAGATGCAGACTGACATCTCAAACCATGTACCAAGATAAGGTTAAATGATTCAGTCCTAAAGGGTCATATCATAAGTAAATTAAGGGAACATGAAAAAGTATACCAGTGTATGGATAAGAAGCATTTATGACCAAACGAGGGATAGAGGAAATTAAAGGAAGCAAAAAAGATAATTTTGATTACATAAAATTAAGAAACTTTTGCACAAAGAAAAATAATGCAAATATTATTAATTTTATGAAAATTGATGAAAATATGAAATATTTTTTGATTTATTTTTATGATTTATGAAAATTGAAAATATGAAATATATTAATATGAAAAATATGAAATGAAATTATGAAATGAAAATATGAAAAATTATGAATGTTATGGAAAAATAATACAAAAATTAGAAACTGGTTTAAAAAATTTGCAACAGGCTTTTCTGATAAAAGTCTCATTTCTCAAATATATAGGGAACTAGACCAAATTTATAAAAATAAGAGTCATTCCTCAGCTGATAAATGGTCAGAGGATATAAATTAGCAGTTTTCAGAAGAAGAAATCAAAACTATCAATATTCATATGAAAAAATGCTCTAAACCGTTACTGGTTACAGAAATGTAAATTAAAACAACGCTGAGATACTACATCACATCCATCAGACTGGCTAATATGACGGAAAAGGAAAATGATAAACATTGGAGGAGATATGGAAAAATTAGGACACTAGTGCACTGTTGGTGGAGTTGTGAACTGATCCAGCCATTCTGGAAAGCAATTTGGAACTATGCCCAAAAGACTATAAAATTTTTCATACCCTTTGACCCAGCCCTACCACTACTAGGTCTTATCCCAAAGGGATCAAAGAAAAGGGAAAAGAACCCCTTTGTACAAAAATATTTATAGCAGCTCTTTTTGTGGTGGCAAAAAAATTTGAAATTGAGGGGATGCCAGTCAATTGAAGAATGACTGACCTAGTTGTGATATGTGATTGTAATGGAACACTTTTGCGCTGTGAGTGAAGGCCTGGGCTGGGCCTTGTTGCCTGAGTTAAGCAGATGGAGCCATTCTAGGTTAATGTGATGAAGCCTGTGAGATAGAGACATCTCTGAAATTCCCTTCAATCGGAATGTTTTCTTCCTTTTTCGGATCACAGGCCAGTCCTTGTCATAAACACCTGCTGTAAATAACCTGGAGCTAAATGCTCTCATTATGGTTTTTCTTCTAATTTTTTTTAAATAGGCCTATTTTCATTCTGTATTAGAAATGCTTTATAAGAGTGAGTGTGAATATATATGTATATGGAATGTTAGCTAGGGGAAAATAGGTTTGCTCCTGGCCTTTCTAATAGGCTTCTGTTAAGAAGTATTGTTTGTTTTCCAGATGGCTGCTAATCTCTGTGCCCTCCCTTCCCTTTCTTTAATAGTTTGTTTGGATTGCATAAGAAGGTCATCAACATGGTACACAACTTGCTGTCCAGCCATGACTCAGACCCGAGGTACTCTGACCCCCAGGTAAAGGCCCGGGTGGCCATGCTCTACCTACCTTTGATCGGCATCGTCATGGAAGCTGTGCCCCAGCTGTATGATTTCACAGGTATCTGTCACATGGAAGACTGTCAGGGCGTGCATGTTTCCACCTGGGAGAAAGCAAGCAGTTAATGGGCTCTGAAATTCAGTCTTTCTGTTATGTGGCCCATTAACCTGTTATTACTTGGTGGTGAAGCTCAGAGTTGGGCTTTGCAGTTTAGGAAGGTCATGGAGGTGTGAACACGTATGCCCAAGTGGAGAGTTTGGAGGTGGTTTTTCATACACTACGAAGAGTCTTCACTTTAGAATGAAAAGTTTCTTTAAAAGATCCCATCTGAAATCCCCTTTTGTACTCAGCACTTCAAAAGGCATATATTTGTATCACCTCAAGAAAATCTGAAAGAAAAATGACCCTGGTCATGAAGCCTCTCAGGTTTAACATTGAGCCCTACAGAATAGACAAGTAAAATTGGTATTCTTTGCTTCTGATCCTGGCATTCAATGGCACCCAGAAAAGCAGCTCTGTGCGAGGCTCATTCCTACTTTGAAGACAGAACCGTTTGTTTTACAAGAACTCTGAATGTTCCTGCTTTTATCAGGTGACTCCCACTGCCTGCCCTCACTGGCCCTGAGAGGTGGTATGGCATCATCTGTGGAGGGCCAGGGTCAGAGTCAGGAGCCCTGGTTTAGCTTGCTGCCTTTGTGAGCCTGGGCACGGCTGCTTTGTCAGGGGGGTGGGAGGGCCTTCACCCACCCAGAGCTCCCAACACCAAGAAAATCACTGGTCCAGACCGAAAAGGCCAAGCAAAACCCTCAGAGACTTGTGAAGAGAAAAGGAGATGGTGTCCAGGGTTTTGCCAGCTGAAAAACTATGTAAATGCCAGCATTTGTTGTGGTTGCTGTGTTTCAGGATGACAAAGTTGCATTTAAATGAGAGCAGTGCCCCTTGGGGCCTGAATTCTCACTGGGGCATTCCGACCACCAGACGGGACTCCCTTCCCTAAGAGAGAGAATTCTCCTTTGCTCTCCCTGCACATTTCCTTCGTTCCTCAGTAATTTTAGCTTTGAAGATGAGGCTCCCGTAGTAATTAACGCACACTACGTTCTGTAGAGAAGTAATGCCCAGGGCCAGCACTCAGCATAGACAAGAATGGCATTTAAAGTGGCAGCAGGAGTGAGGAAGAGGAGGAAACAAGAACTTAACGTGTGGTATTTATTTCTTTTGGACTCTCTCCAGAGACTCACAATCAGCGAGGACGGCCGAGCTGTGTGGCAATTGAAGATTATGAGAGTGAGGGCGGAAATATGATAAGCCAGACGGTGGCCATGGCGATCGCCGGCGCACCGGTCCCCCAGCTTGCAAGGCCCAGCAGTTTTCTGCTCACTTCTTCGGTATAAAAACATCACGGGAGCTTCTCTTGTGGAAATACCAGTCTCCAGAGGGAGAGTACAGCCTCCACTGAGTGGCAGAGATGCGGGGGGCGGGGGCTTGGTCCAGCGACTCTGGGAAACATTTCTTGTAGGATCCTGGAGTGAGGCAATTGAGACCTGAGATTTGATACTCTCCAGGCCTGCTTTCAGTCATTTATTAGCTAAAAATACTTTTTTAGGGCCTAGTCTTTATTAGCTTTGAGATTTTTTTGTCTGAGTGAGGGAAGTGTGACAATTATCCTTTCAGTTGTATAAAGAAATAACTTTTTAAGTTTAAAAAAAGGATATATTCACTCTAGGCAGTGTTTTTACCTCCTCTTAAAAAGAGAGCTAAAGCAAATTTTTAAACTTTTTCCCTTTAGAAAAAATACAGTAATATTTACTAAAATTAACATGTTTTGTGGGAGCTGCCCTGGCGTTGGTCTATTCAGGGCTTCTTACATTTTTGCCACTCCGGCCTTTTCACATTTCAGCAGTGCTCGTCCTTTGGTGTTTTGAGGTCTGAGAGCGTGAGCAGCACACGGTGCACATGCTGTGTGTTCAGGCTGCAGGGAAGCTGCGCGATGCATCACGGGCAGGCATTCCAGAAATGCCTCAGATTCGTCACACGATTCATTTTTAATTAGTTTTTGGTGATGGAGTGTTCAGAAACCCTTTATTTTTGCCAGATTTTTCATGACCTCATATGGGGCTGTGACCCACATTTTAAGAAGTGCTGGTGGGCACTATGCCAAGTGTCAGCAATGCAGAGGTGAAAAACCATCCCTCATGTCAAGAAATCTAAGAGGGAAAACATAGCATGTGATCAAAGAAGCATGATCCGAGATGTGAGGGGCCAGGACCAGAGGAAGAATCCAGACCAAATGGTCTCATGTGCGACTTAGTGCTTGTAATGGGGAGGGGGCAGGGGGAGAAGAATGTTTAAGAAACATTAAAAATACACAGGAGAAAATTCAAAGGGCAACAAGTCAAGCAGAAAGGTTCTGTTTGCTCTCAAGTGAAATTCAATACATACTTTCTTTTGAAAAAACAGTGGGTTAGAAGCTTATGGTTCCTCTCTTCTATTCTTTGTATATTAAAATGTTCATTTTTGGTTAGATTTGTAATAAAAAAGATAAGAAAAAGATAAAAGAAGCTCATGGTTTCTCTCTTCTATTCTTTGTATATTAAAAGGTTCATTTTTTGGTTAGATTTGTAATAAAAAAGATAAAAGTCATTAGAGACTTTTCCCTTTATACTTTGAAAGAAGCCAGAGAAAGATGAAAATAAACCTGTGTCTGATGTCCTTAAGTAGTATAAGACTGAAGAGAGAAAACTAAAGAGATCCCCAAAGCTTTGCCCAGATACCAATGAAGCTTTCCAGGTCCAGTTGGAGCAGCTGCAGAGGCAGCGCTCAGCTTAAATGGAAAATCTGTAGGTAAGACAGTTGTTTGGGAATCAGAGTATATTTCCCTTTACAGCTGTGCTGCTGCTGTACGGGTAGATTAGATCCAGCCGCAGACACCCCTGTAATACTGAACAGGTGAGCTGTGGACGTGGCCCATGTAGGGTGATGCGGTGATCTCTGCGAAACGCTTTTATGACTGTATAAAAGCGGCTTTGAGAGATCATCCTTTGCTGTGTTTCCTTGAGCCTAGAAGGAAGAAGGGCTTCAATTTTTATGAAGGGGTAGTTTAACTTAAAGGCAAGGATAGATTCAGATGTTCCAAACTGTCTGATAGCCGAGTACAAGCCAAAGGTTGTGATGAGAGAAGTGTCTACGGTAGGGACCATTGCCTATAGGAATCAGGACTTCTTTCTCTATTTCTCTTTTTTTTTTTTTTTTTGGCAAGGCATTCAGGGTTAAGTGACTTGCCCAAGGTCACACAGCTAAGTGTCTGAGGCTGGATTTGAACTCAGGTCTTCCTGACTCCAGGGCTAGTGCTCTGTCCACTGCCATCTAGCTGCCCCCCCTTTTTTTTTTGCTGTATGTAAAGGGGCTCCTTTGCCTTTACTCCATTCTCTTTTGCTCCTGGACGATGTGTTATATTTATTAGATATTTTTTCATTTCTTGTTTTTTCATTCACTTTCCAGCTATTACGAATTGTTGCCTCAGACTGCCTTAAAGAAAGAAAACAAGGCTCAAACCTAACATACTTACATTCTAAAATGCATATTGCAAACCTAAGTTGTTTCTTCCTTGTGTGACCTTTCATAGGGACATGAAATCCATGGGCCCAAGCCCCTTTGAAAGACTAACATATTATGTTTCTATCTAAATCATAGGATTTTTCAAAGTTCGTCATACCTAGTAGCTTGGGACATAGGAGATGGAGCGCTGGTGTTGGTGTCCAGGAGATCTGGCTTCGCGTGCTGCCTCTGATACCAGCCGTGTGATCCTGGGGAGGTCACTGACTCTCCCGCTGCCATTTTGTATTTCAGTTTCTGACTCTATGATCTGATGATGCTCCAGGGCCATCAGGCAGCTCTCCAAGAACATAAGTTATATAAGAATATAGGTCGCCGTCTGTGGTTGGCAGGGAAGATCCCACCCAGAGAGCTTCCCTGTTGATGAAATCGCAGGACCCGATTGTATTTGTATTGATGTACTTAACTAATCAGAACTTAATTTGGGAAAAGAAAACAGCAAGCTGCCACCGTGATCACGGTCCCTCCCATTTCTCCTTGCTTTCAGACGGGCCGACAGCACTCCGTGTCTTCGGCAGAATCCAGCAGGAGCCTTCTCATCTGCCTGCTGTGGGTCCTCAAGAACGCCGACGAGACGGTCCTGCAGAAGTGGTTCACCGACCTCTCGGTCCTGCAGCTCAACCGACTGCTGGATCTGCTCTACCTCTGTGTGTCTTGCTTTGAGTACAAAGTAGGTGGGGATCGTGCTGTTCTGGGCTCTTTGCAGGGGGGGGGGGGGGGGGGGGGGGGGGGGGGGGGGGGGGGGGGGGGGGGGGGGAGGAAGAAGAGGAGGAGGACTTTCTTTCTCCAGCATATCCCCATCATGTTGTGTTTCCGTTTTAGGGGAAGAAAGCCTTTGAGAGGATGAATAGTTTGACCTTTAAGAAATCAAAAGACATGAGAGCCAAGCTGGAAGAAGCCATTCTCGGAAGCATCGGAGCCAGGCAAGAAATGGTGCGTCGCAGCCGAGGGCAGCTTGGTAGGTAGCCCTGTGGGGGAGGGTCTGTACTCTTGGTTAGGCGAGCATCTCAGGGGGCGCGGCTGGTGTACACAGACATCCTGAGGGTGTTTGCTAAGTATCTCTGTTGAATGTTTGTCTTTCCACAGTAGTTTAGATTGGAACCTTGGACCGAAGCAAAAGGAAGCTCAGATATTGCAAACATACAACTATTAGTATGTGTGTATAGTTGTTATGAATGAATGAAAAAAACATTTCTTGTGTGCTGACTGTGTTAGGGACAGTGCTGAGTGCTGGGGATAAAATAGGAAAAGCAAGGCAGAAAAAAGGCTCAGACTGGGGGAAACAACCAAATTCTGCTTCAGGACAGACAGACGGCCTTGGTGGGTTAGGTGGCAAGGCCCAGGGCCTCCGTCTCCCTGGAAGGAGTGGAGTTGATGGCGCCCGTCTTCTTGTAGCCGTGGGCTCCTCGATGGTCGAGGGTGGGGCGGAGGGGGACGTTGGCACCTTGGGGTGGCGGGCCTT
>CM053626.1:322613529-322628203 GCA_028646595.1 Phalanger gymnotis | reverse complement strand
CACAGACCTGGTTCACCCCCTTTGGTTGCCATGTTCGTCTTACTGCCCTCCATGCTCCCGTCCATCCTGCTAATGGTCCTTCTTCTTGTGTTCATACCCAGCACCCCATCCCCCATCCACGTGCCCCAGGTTTGGCACACGCCCCTCCCTTACTGCCACCTCCTCCAAGCCCTCATTCTCACCCAGATTTAGTTCCAGCACCACCTGCCAGACAAGACCTTTTCTGACCCACGCGGCTTGTCCCCCTCCCCCACATCCTGTATTTATTTTGTATGTGATATAGATATGTGTGTATAATACCAATGTATGTGTCCTGGTTGTCTCCTGAGAAAAGAGGACTATTTTTGTTTTGAACTCCCAGTGCATTACACGGAGGTTGGCACATGATAGGTCTTCATAAATGCCTACTGATTAGATCGATTGGCATGTACAGATAGATTTATTTGGCAACTTCCAGAATTTTTCCTTGTGCATTTTTCTGCTGGATTCGGCTCTTCTGATATTTTTCCCCTTAGATCTTTGATCCAGTCTTTCAAACTCTCTGCCTTATCACTTCCCCAGTCTGCCCCCACCAAATACAGTGCTTGCATCTTCTCATAAAAGCGACTTTTCTCTCCTAGCAAGGGAACAAAAACCTGAGCTCATCCCCTCCCAGCTTGTTGCATGGGCAGAGTCCTTGCTTATGGACTGGCTCACCCCGCACCCATCAGAAGATGCTCTGATCCCTTCTGGGGAAGAAGCCAAAGCTGTTGGTGGTGACTGCTTGGGAAGCCTAAAGCCCACCCCCCATATCTCCCAAGACCCAGCCTTCACCTTGAGTGGTACATGGGGAGCCTCTCCTTGATGCTAGCACTGAGCACTGTGTTAGTGCTAGAAGTGACCAGTAAATTAGACAGGGTCCCTTTTTGCTCATGGAGCTCAGTCCACTGGGGTGGTGTGACTCCTCCCCAAATAACTTACAGAACACACCCTAGAGAGGAGGTGAGTGAATTACCACCAGGTGCTGGGCAGGGTCTCCAGAGGGATCATCAGGGAAGGCTTCCTGGAGGTGTCAGCCTTGGCGCTGGACACTGAAGGGGTCACGGAGGTCACAAAAAGGAAGCTCCCCTGGGTTCAGGTGCCACCTGCCAGACTCCTCAGCCTGTCCAGAGCGCTAGGCCCCTGGGCATCCAGCTGCTCTCCAGACACCTGCCTGACCTGCTTGTCTCTAGTTGGTGTCCCAGCATGACCAAAATGAGACCCATCTTCCTGGCCCTCCCTGTAGCATTTAGTGCGTCCTCTTGACCGCCCCATCCTCCTTTGAGGGCAGCCAGACTGTCTTTGGCTCAAGCCTCTCGGGGATTTACATGGGATCAGTGCATGGCAGTTGGATGGATCCTCTCTGCTTTCTTAACTTCAGAGACCCTGCATTCTCCTAGATCTCCCTCTTCTTTGTGGGACCACTGCCACTTCCTTAGAGCAGGTGGCCCCCAAGATCCTGCCGGTGGTCCTCCTCCTCCTCTGTACATCTGACCACCTGCACTCATAGAGTCTCATTTGGAAGAGACCCAGGCCTCACAAGGGCTCCCATCTCATAGCAGTGGCTGACCTTTACACATGGGTTGGAAGTTTGTGTCCTGCTCTGAACCTCACAACTCCCCTTGGGGGAAGGTATTGTTCTGTCCACATCACAGATGAGGGAACTGAGGCTGAGAGAGGTTCCCAGTCACTCAGTCAGCAGGCATCTCTTAAGTCCCTGCTATGTGTGCCAGGCGCTGTGTTCAGTGCTAGGGATACACAGAAGGACAGCCAGGCCTTGGGGAGCTCACAGCCCTAGTGGGAGAGACAACAGGCTAACAACGTCCAAGCAAGCTCTGCACAGGAAAAATGGGAAAGCATTAGTAGGAATTGGTAAAGGCCTCCTGCAGAAGTGGGGGGGGAGGGGTTCTAGCCAAGAAACAGGCTATTTTAAATGTACTTTAAAATTCTGAGAAGAAATAGTTTAATACCAAAAAAGAGACTTTGACCTTGGTCTGAAGGAAAAAGAAGGATGGAGGTCAAGTTTACTGACCTTTAATTAATATGAATTGCTCTATGTTACTAGGCACTTTCCTCTTAAATATGAAATTATCCAGTTATCATAGTTTGGCTTCCTCTAGATAATTTGACCAAGTGTTTCTTTTTAAAAAGAGTGAAACTAGTAAAGCATGCCATGTGTTACCACTTTGGCAACTGAATACCAGAGAGAGAGAGAGAGAGAGAGAGAGAGAGAGAGAGAGAGAGACAGTTGTGGGTGGCTATCTGTCCTTTGGAGGGGCTCTGCACTGTTCAGCTTCTAACACCAACTGCAGAGAGACCGCGCGTGCTTCGGTAGTATTCTAAAAAACATCACAGTCCTTCTGACTCCCCTCATAATATAGCTAAGGAAGCAACAAGTCTTTACCGAAGGCCTACTAAGTATCCATCAAGACCATAGGTGTGGACACAAGGAGAAGGGTTGGATAGGAACCAGCACAACCACGAGAAACGTTGAGTCTTCTTGACCAAGAGTTGGTCAGATGTGTTACCATGAGATGAGTAAAGGAAATAAACATTGTGATTCACAAAATCGTTCCTGTGGCTGCCTTTAAAAACTGCATTTCGCGTGGTTGTAGAGGTGGTTTTTTAAGTGTAGGGATGACGAGTGTTTAAGCAGAGCTTTCAGGTGTGGAATGCTGAATAAAAAGAATTTTCTAGTGCAGGATTTCTGTATGTTTGCAAGCAAACGTGTCCATGGTTCAAGGGGAAATCCCATTTACAGACTGGTTCTTTCATTCATTCGGCAGAGAGAAGCCCATCGGGAAGTGCCTTCGGAAGCCAAGAAAACCTGAGGTGGAGGAAGGACATGACTCACTGGCGCCAGAACACGGAGAAATTGGACAAGTAATAGAGCCTCGTCTTCTTATGTTACTGATGGGCCAGTCCTGGGACACATGCACCAGGAGCACAATTGATTTGGAGGATGTTGCATTAGAGGCGTTTAATTTTCTGCAATTTCTGTTTTGTTGTTAGGATGCCAGGAAGCCTTGGAAAGGAAAAAAAAAACTTTATCTGTAAGGCCCCCTGTATTATTTTAAAGTAAATAAATTCAGGAGGCGGCAGAGATAGAGGGGGCTGGCCTGACAGTCCTCCAGGCCTGGTTCCGAGGCCTCTCTGGCCACATACGGCCGGATCCCTGTGGACCTGGGCAGCTCCCTGCCGTGTAGGTCACAGGAATGCTGGTCCATGGGGTGAAATCATGGGGCTTGTCCTCCTCGTCCCCACAGGGAATGTCACTGTCTCTAGATAGAGGTAATTATCAGATGATGGGACGTTCTGTTTGAGAACAGATTTTCCCCTTTGACTCTCATCCAAAATCCATTAATTCTGCACATGGTTACTAAGTGTACTGTGAGCCTCGTTCTCCTCTGGGTGCCTTAAGTAATCCAGGAGGAATAGAAAACGTCCCCCCAGTGCTCAAGGACGCTGAAGTTGAGTCTAGGAGAGGAGGGCACACCTGCACAGAGCCCAGGGAGGCCGCGATGAGTTAGAGGAAGCTAGTGGGATTCACAGGTGATGGTGGCAGTGGGCAGAGACGGCCTCGCGGGGATAATGGTAACTGTGCTGAGTCCTGGAAGGGGTGGGGTCTGGAGACACAGAGAAAAGGGGGAGAGCCACAGTAGGAGCAAGCCCCTGTGTGGGGTGCAGTGAGGCCCCAGTTGAGTGGCCCCCCTGGGCAGTAGGGATTGGTGGGTGATGGAAGCTCAGATGGTGGAGGGCCTTGAATGTCGGTGTGAGGGGTCTGTATTTACTTCTGTGGCTATAGGGAGCAGCCTCTTGGGGTCACTGAAATATGTTCAGATTTTTAGGTGTCCCATCTTGATTGAATTTGGCACTCAGGCCTGAAAGCCAAGTACTTGCTACCTGTCAGCAGATGTGTTCTGCTTGGAGAGGATGACCTAGCAAGTATAGAACAAAATTGGAGAATCCTCATTTGAAAAAAACAACAAAAAAAATCAATATACTTGTTGCCTAAATGCTAGTTACATACAACTCCACAGTAGCTTGAATGGTGCTAACAGAAACAGGCGCGTATGCCTATAGCCAGGACCCACTCTGATACCCCATTTTGTGATCTTGGCTTTTCGAAGCCTCTGGTAGAGAGGAAATCCTGCCAGGATGTGTCCTTCCATCTTGGAAGCCTCTAAACAGATCATCCCCACTGCCCAAGGATGTCCTGGTACAGAGATGCTTAGACCCCAGGAGGCCAGAAAGGCTCCAAACCAGTCATCCCCCTGCTGCCTGAGGACTGTTCCGGTACAGAGATGCTCAGACCCAGGGGTCTGGAAAGGTTCTAATTGAAGGTCTGGTTCTGAATTCTTTTACTGAGATTAAAAATATCCTGAGAAAAGAATAAGGGATCTGGGAGTAAGCCTGGGCAACCAGAATGGAGCAGGAGGAGGAGAATGGACTGGATGGTCTGGGAAACTGCAGTTCTTTTGATGATCCCAAGCTTCTCCCTGACGCAAGGTTTGTCTCTTTAATGCCATTATTCTTTGGTGGATGCTGTATGCCTGTGAGCCATGGAAGGTGACGGTTCCTGAAGAATCCAAGTTGTGGGTCTCCCCGAGGTTGTTGGAGCAGTCTTGGCGGCCTGAGCAGGGCACAGTCCCTTAGAAGTGACAGACAGAAAGGACGTCTCCAAAGAAACAGGATAGCAAAAGATGCAGGTGTTGGTCAGGTGGGGAGAGGAAGGGGCCCCACATCCCTCCAGCATCAAGAGCTCTCATGGATGGGCAGCAGGGAAGGTTGTCTTCTGAGGCATGGGACCGAACGTTCACATCACCGAGGCTGGGAGGAAAGTGCCGGCCTTCGAGTCCTTGGGCCAGGTGACCTCAGAGGCGTGGGCAGCTCCAAGTCCGGGACCTTCCTGCGCACTCCTTCTAGTGCCTCAGCTCCTGTCCTGTCAGCTCCAGGTGCCGCCTGTCTTGTTTGTAGTCGGAATAATGATAATGAGGAGGAAGAGGAGGAGAATAGAATCTCTAAGGTCTCTTGTGCCGTCCTGAAGGTACATCATTTGCCCTAATAACAAATCTGCATTAAGGTGTCGTCTCCCTCCAACCCCTCTCCCCACCCCGGGCAGTTCTGAACCGCTTCGATCACCACTCAAGTCAGCTTCTCCAGAGCACAGCCCCGGCGCTTCCTGAGCGCTGATGTGAGGCTGGGGAAGCATGAGGGGCTGCCGCAGGCTGCACCAAGACAGCCGTTAGTCTTGAAGTGGAGGAGAGTGACCAGGGTGCGCCCCCAGCCCTTGGCACTTATTCCTGGGGAGGCTGTCATCCCCACCCCCCAGCTATGGTCTGGAGCATCCTTTAAAAAAACGCCCTCTGAACCTTAACGGGTTGTTGTTTGTTTGTTTTACAAAAGCCAGACCTCCCCAGGCCACCCCTTCTCTTAGCGTTCATTGCCAAGCAGGCTGCGGCGGCTGCAGGTGGGCTTCGGGCCACGCTGCTCCTCTCACGAGGCTGTTCCCTCTTCTGTATTCGTGTCCGGCTGCCTGCCTGCCTCTGTCGATCCGATCCCTCCGCCTTCTTTCTGGTCACTTGGGCAGCTCTTGCTTTTCATCTTCGTCGCTGTCGTTCATGTTTGGACCTTCAGAATTTTATTCTGGAGAAGTTTGCGTCCCTCATGGATCCCACTTGCCGCTTCACCTTACGCTTTGGAGACCTGTGCGTGGCAGCCGAGACTTGGCTTTCCTCTCCCTTCTTGTCATGAATTCCACGATGGAGAAGTCGCCTGTCCCCAAATTTCTCTCATTGCTAGTTAAGCAACCAATGTCCTTGTGGTCAAAACCAAGCCCAGCAGAGGGGCTCCACTGGTCACTTCACCTTTTGAAAGATTTTTTAAAATTTTCATCAAGTCAAATTACTAATTACTAATTCTCCCTCTCCTTGGAGAGAGAGAATGCACGCTCCGGAATATGTCCCAATAATTATCCTATTAGCGCGATACCATGCTTCTGTGTCAGTTTGGGATCGATTTCCCAAGCTCCTCCTCTGATTCTGCCTTCCACCCAAGGGTTCACCGCCAACACTACGGCTTGTGCTCCTCAGTTCAGTTCACCAAATATGTAGCGGTGTCTCGTCAGAGAATATCTTCCTCATACACACTGTTAGGCCCCACACCCCCATTCTGTCTTGGGTTCTTTTCCATAAGGTTCATCCTTCTGAAGCCTTATCACAGTACTGAGAAGTCACAGTAGCAAATGGAAAATTTTCCCCCTTGTATTTTGACATCTAATTCTCCCTGTTTTGGGGACACTTTGTGCATTTTGTTGCTGGTTGTCTTCTGGGATTCTCTCAGGAATTCCTTGCCTACTTTCTCTCTGTTTTTCTGTGTCCCTGTTCACTTCAGTATCAGGCTTGGTCCACGGGGCCAGTTCTTCCGTCCATTCTGTTTTTTGCTCTAAAAACTTCTGCACGTTCGTGTTTTCACCGATTCAATTCAATAGGCTTTTATCGGGCCTTGTTAGATCCAGTGTTTTACAAGTCAAGAAACTGAAGTCTGGAGAGGTCAAGTGATGTACCCCAGATCACATCAAGTAGGAGAGAAAGTGGATCGTTGTCATGAAAGGAAGGAGAAAAACAGGCTGGTTGCTAGGGGCAACATGAGGCTCAGTGGTGGTTCTTTTCAGCATGCACCCTGACTGAGTTCAAGAAGATGTTGTTGGGGGGCACTGAAGAGTCCTGGAAGGGAGGGGAATGAGGGCAGGCAAGGAGCGGGATGTGGAGCATAGCAAGGAGAGGAGCGATAGCTTGTCCCCTAAAAATGAAGAGAAGAACAAGAAAAAAGATGTGATAACAGGAGGCAGAGCTTCCTCAGTCATCGTCACAAAGAGCAATTTAACACAGTGAAGGCATTTTTCATTCTTATTCTCACAAATGACTTTTGTTACTATAAAATTCTAAGTATAATACTAAGTACAATTATGGGTAAATATCTGTGTCCTGATAACAAAGACTACCAACTGCACACAGGACAGATGCACAGGTACAAGAGGAAAGATCTTTCACCAAGATCTCATGATTTGGGGCTTGACGAGCATGAGATTCAGAAAGGTGCAGAGCGCCTTAGAATGTATGAAGTGAGTGATAGAAGGAGGAGATGCTGAGTTTCAGAGAAGACCATCAAGGACCAGGTGAACGTGGGCCAGCCAGAGTGACATCTGTGCTGTGAACAGATTAGAGATCGAAAATCCCCACACTGGAAAATGTGTGCTGGCAGTGACGTTGATAAATACCAACAGCAGCATCTCAGGCTCCCATTTTAATTTAGAAGTCAGTAGGAAAAGAGTATTTTCTGGGCTCTCTTAGGACCCGGTAGATAGGAGCAGAGCCAAGATTACTACTGCCCTAAGACTGGGGAGGGAAGGGACCCCACATAGCTAAGTAGCACAATTCTTTATTGTGCCCATGGCCATCTGTCAAGTCCAAAAAGAGTCGAACTGAGCTACCAGACCTGAGTAGAAGGGAACTTATCCCAAAACCAGCTTAGAGAATGCAAATGTTTATAGAATCATAGAATTTAGAGTTGGAAGGAGGCCCAAGGACCATCTCATTCAGCTTGTCCCCAAAGGGCCCCCTCCCATGACGAACGTGACAGGCCAGTGAGGGGGACCCTGACAGGCGGTCATCCAGACCAGTGAGGGGGAGCCTAAGATGTGAAGTGAGTTACTGCTCTGTTAATACAGGTTGGGGGTGACCTAAAAAAATACTTTTATAGGCTGATTAATGTAGACTATACATTCTCTGCCAGTCCACACTGTTACAAAAGGGCTTTATTTAACTGAGGTGTTAAGGTCTAAGGACACAGCACAGACTTAATCAGAGAGGGAATGAGGGCATGAAAGCTACCTGCCGTAGGTTCCCTTAGTTATTTTTTAACACATTTTCAAAGCCTGAATGTGCTTCCTCCTTCACTCTTTATCCTGATCTCTCCCTCGGGTGGTTTCTTCTCCTAACATGCTTCGTAGAAGCCACCGCATCCCAGGTCTCAGCTTTGGGGTCCCTGCTTTCTGGGTTTTGGTTTTGAACTAAAGGCAGCGAGTCTTACATTTCCTTTCCTGAGGCTCCGCACTGGAAGGTTTAATCATCGCTGTGACGTGTGGCATATTTTCCTGTTTTGTCAAGATAATCATTTAGACACCTTGGCTCTAATGTTTCGTTAACTTTCCTCCCTTTGCTGACATAATAGTAATGATGGGTTGAATGAGAATTCCTAGGCTTTCAGGTGGCAGAGTTTTAGGAATTAGCCATCATGTCAGTGTCCTTTCCTCTTGTACCTGTGCATCTGTCCTGTGTGCAGTTGGTAGTCTTTGTTATCAGGACATAGATATTTACCCATAATTGTACTTAGTATTATACTTAGAATTTTATAGTAACAAAAATCATTTGTGAGAATGAGAATGAAAAATGCCTTCACTGCGTTGTCTTATTGGCTGGTTTGGCGGGTTCACTCCGTAGGCTCACTGAAGATTTAAGTTATCTCTTATGATTAGATGTACCAAATTTTCTGGGGGAATAGATGCAACTTTTATCCCAAAGAAATGCATTGAAAGTCCTTGACATGGTAATAAGCCTGTTAGCAGGCAGGCCCCTCGGGAATGCTACTCCTCTGAGCCTCCTTGGGTCGGGAGAAAGGACTGTGCACGGCCCTTCTCCCGAGTGCAGGTGCCTGCTGCCTGGGGGTGAAGCAGGGAAAGGCAGGGTCCCTAGTGGGCTGCTTCTCCTTAGGTAAAGTCCTGTTTCTTCCCCCTTCTCTTTTTCTGTAGAATAGTTTACATTTTTGGTTGTACCTTTTTGAGAGATTCGTTGAAATGTATTTTTGTCAGGTTTTTTTTTAAAAAAACATTTGGAGGTAATTAACTCTAATACCTTGTTTCATTAGGTCAAGGGCAGAGATCGAGCATGAAGCACTTATTGACGGAAACCTTGCAACGGAAGCAAACCTAATAATTCTGGATACGTTAGAGATAATTGTGCAGGTGAGTGTCACGCAGAGGCAAGGATGAAATTGTGGCCTCAAAGTTCACAAAGATGCTGACCTGTGTCACCGACTCTGAGAGGTGGACGAGACTTCCTCATTCCTTAGTAGGGAGTGACCACAGCCACCTTGAGGAAGAGAAACTTACTGTTTTCTAAAGCAGCTGATTCTGACTTGGGGCAGATCTCCTCCTTTGGAAAGTCTTCCCACTTCTGGGGCAAAATCTGCCCTCTGAGGACTTCTACCAATCTTTGCTCTCTCTAACCTCTACTTCTCTGTCCATGTGACAACCAAAATCTGAAGCCCTTACCACTTACCGGTCTTCAGAGCTGCAGGAGCGTGTTACTGGCTGAACACCGTGCAGCAGAAGTAAATATTTCTATACAGAAACACACACACACACACACACACACACACAAGAGGGGTGCTTGAATGTGCATGTGATATTCCTAAAATGATAGAATAAAGGCCCAATTAGAATAATGCTCATAGATGGGAAGGCCTACAAGCACCTGCCTGGAAACTCCCCAAATCCTCTCCCCACAACTGGCCGCCCCCAGATCACCCTTTTTGGTAGCTGGCCCTGCCAGCTGCAGCGTGTCTGCCTGCCCAGCATGTCTAACCAGGCCAGCCAGCTTCTGTTCCTGGACCTCAAAGGAGAGAGAGCCCAGGGCTCTGCGGCTGCCCGCTCCATTCTGGGTGGCTTGAATCGCTTGTTTTTCTCCACATCCAGCCCGCATTTGCCTTCTTGCAGCTTGTCCCCAGCACTTCTGGCTCTGCTCTCTGGGGCCATGGCCTGCAGAGCTGACTCGTTGAGTCTCACGTGACCCTTCGCCATTCTGGTGCTCCCCTGCAGACCCTTTCCGATGTCCTTCCCAGAAATGGCCTAGAGCCGCTCCAGCTGTGATCTGACCGGGGCACAAGTTCCCCCGGCTCTGGCCAGTGATCTCCCGGTCTTCTGTCCCTGGCCCCCTCCCTGCTTACCCCAGAGGGAGAGGTCTGTGCCACACCTTCCCTTTGTGAGTTGTCTTTCACAAGTGTCTTCCCTGGGATGGCAGCTGGGTGTGGCAGGGAGCAGATGCCTTTGGTTGGGTGTGCTTTCAGCCTCGGCCTCCTTGCCCAGAAGGGAGGGCTGCTCTAAGGGTGTGGAGGCCCAGAGGAAGAGGCGGTGTCCGGGGGGATCCCCGATGTCTCCGTTTCTGTATTTCAGACGGTCTCCCTGGCAGAGTCCAAAGAAAGCATCCTCGGCGGGGTGCTGAAGGTGCTCCTGCACAGCATGGCCTGCCACCAGAGCGCCCTCTACCTGCAGCACTGCTTCGCCACACAGAGAGCCCTGGTCTCCAAGGTGGGCGAGGCACGGGGCCCTTCTTTCTCTCCTTTGCTGCCCTGCCCTTGTCTGCCTCTGCGGCCCCCATCGTCCTTCAGGACTCTGTGTGAACCTGCTGTGTCGCCGGGCCAGTGTTCTGTCCACGCTAGACGGATGAAGGGATTCCTTTTACGGGGGAAGGGTGGGATTCCAGTAGCAGAGAAGAAGCTCAGACTCGTCCCAAGTAAGAGGTTTGAAGGGTGGAAGAGACTGAAGTTAACAGCTAGATTTAACTTGGGGTTTCTTGAGTTTCATTCTTCAGTTATACTCATTCCTCATCAACACAGACCAGCTCTTAAAGTGGGGTCTGCACTAGGTACTCAGGGGTCCTTGGGTGGACTTGAGAGTCTCAAGAACTTGGATGGGCCAGAAAATTACATCTTTATCATATCACTCAGTCTAACTGAAATGTAGCTTTTCCTGCAATTATGAGTATTTTTTGAAAACTGTTTTTCTAATAAGAGGTCCCAGGATGTTACCACCCTGCCAGATGGGCGCATGAGCCCCTGAAGGCTACGAACTCCCAGCCTGGAGGCTCTGGAGCCCAGTGTGGGAGGCTCGCCCCGGGTCAGAGGGCGCGGGGAGGCAGGGCCTGGTTCCTTCGTCGCTACGCGCTATTTCCCGGGGAATATCCTCCAGATGGAAGGCACGCGCAGGTGCATTTCCTCCTCTTCCCGTGGAGCTGGAGCCGTGAGGGCCGCGTCCCCCTCCCAAGCCACCGTCTTGCTTCCTTACAGTTCCCTGAGCTGCTGTTTGAAGAAGAGACGGAGCAGTGTGCAGACCTCTGCCTACGCCTCCTGCGTCATTGCAGCAGCAGCGTCAGCTCCATCCGCTCCCACGCCAGCGCCTCCCTGTACCTCCTGATGAGGCAGAACTTTGAGATCGGCAACGTAAGCGCCACTGGCAGAGGGGAAACCGAGGCCCCGCGCAGGGGAGAGCCCTCTCACACCCTGCTTCCCCACCGCCCCAGGCTCTCAGGGTTACCGGCCGCCGGCCTCCCGCTTAGCGGTCGGCTACGGCCGAGCTGTGGTGGAGGCAGGCGCCACTGCCTGGAGGTGCCTCTTGGACCATGGGGCTCTGACTTAAGGGACATTTGAACCCATCTCCCATTTCATCTGCCAGTCTTTTACTCTCCCGGGAGGAGGCAGCGTGTCCTGCTGGGCTGAATGCGAGCTTGAGATCAGACAGAGCTGAGTTTGAATCTTGGCATGTTTCCTTACTAGCTGCGGGCAGGTGTCCGAGCCCCTCGGCCAGCGTAGAAACATTAACCGCTATTGCGGTGATTGTCTTCCTCCTCCTCTGTTGAATGAGAAGCATGAGCGTGCCCACAGAGCGGGGGATGGGCTTTCCCCTTCCCGACCTCAGCCCTAGAACTGCCTGGCGGTGTGTCGCTTGGATGCCCAGGCTGCCGGCGTTTCCAGGTGTGACGCCAGGCGTTGCCCAGTGTTGGCGCGGGCTGGTGCCTTTGCACCGCCCCAGGCTTCCGTGACCTTTTCTGGGCTGAGAAGGAAGCCGGGAGGGCGAAGAGGAAACTGCAGTTCAGAGACCCTCCCCTTCTCTTGCCTCCTCCCCTCACCCACCTGCCTGTCCTTGACCCCCTTCCTTTTAGCACTTTAGAATGCTGATATCCTAAAATAAATGAGTAGCCCAAAGGAAGAAGGCAGGGCGGGCAGCAGAAGGAGCCCTGGCACAGACCCCGGGTTCAGTCGCTACTTGGGTGACCTTGGGCGCTCACCCCACCTTCCTGGGCCTCAGTTTACACATCGGTAAAGCGGAAGCATTGGGTTGGGTAAGCTCTGAGCTCGTGGACTCGTTTTAGTTAGTTTGCCACGTTCTTCTCCAGCTCATTTTACAGATGAGGAAACTGAGGCAAACAGCTAGGAAGTGTCTGAGGCTGGATTTGAACTCGGGTCTTCCTGACTCTAGGCCTGGGGTTCTGTGCACTGTGGCGCCCCCTGGCTGCCCCTGCTTGTGGTAGCTCTACATCCGTGACTCCCTGAACCTCTGAATCTAATACAGTAAAAACACTAAAACCCAGCCGTGACCCAAGAAGGAGAAGCCGTGGGCAGCTCGGCAGGCGCGTCGTGTCACCCGGGACGAGGCAGCGGAGGCATGGGGGCCGGGGGTGGGCGGGCCCGGCCGGGGTGACCGCAGGCCAGACGTGGTCCATGCTCGTGCGTGGCAAGCGGGCGTGAGTGGGAACGTGTGCGCGGGTCCCAGAGGTCTCCACCCCACGAAGGTGAGCTCTCCGTCCCTCTCGTCCGCTGCAGAATTTTGCTCGCGTCAAGATGCAGGTGACCATGTCGCTGTCGTCCCTGGTGGGCACCTCACAGAGCTTCAACGAGGAGTTCTTGCGGCGCTCCCTCAAGACCATCCTGACCTACGCCGAGGAGGACTTGGAGCTGCGGGAGACCACGTTCCCAGACCAGGTCAGCGGCCGGTCCCCAAAACACTCTTTGGGCAGCGTCTAGACCCTCTGGGGCTCTAGCCTTGGGGGGCCCCCGAGCCGGGTCGGGGGATTGGAAGGGGAGGGGGGAACTGAGGGGTGGGAGGTGCCAGTGGCTGGGGCAGGAGGCCTCCCTCACGCGAGCCGTGGGCTGCAGGTGCAGGACCTCGTCTTCAATCTGCACATGATCCTGTCTGACACGGTGAAGATGAAGGAGCACCAGGAGGACCCCGAGATGCTCATCGACCTCATGTACAGGTAGGGCCGTCTGAGCCGGGACGTCCCCCTCTCGGCCTCTCGGACCGTCCCCCCGGCGCCCCTGGACACCCGGAGGGTGGCGGGCTCCCTTCCCTCCCACTCCCATAGCTCACACTCGTCTTCCTGATGGTAGCCAAGACCCCGCCATCCCCGTTCTGCAGATCGTTGGGACCTCAGAGGTCGCCTTGTCCAGCCTCCCTCATCGGACAGGGAAGACAGTGTCCCCCGCCCCAGGACGTGTTGCCTGTCGTGGGCACCACACTCAGTGCCATAACTGAGATTCGAACTCAGGTCCAGTGGGACTTGGTTGTCCTCAGGGGTGGTTTTTTGCCCAGACATGCCCTGGAGATGCTGCTGTTTTAGTTGCCTTTGTTCTTCAGAGACCTGGAAGCTTCCTCAGGGAAGCCCTTCATGGCCGTTCCCATGGCGCACGTCTAAGCGGCGGCTCCTCGTTCTTTTCCCCTTATTTCCTAGTGTATCAGACTTCATCCTCACCTTAGCCACATAGTCAGTCGGCAGTTGTTAAGTACCTACTATGTGCCGGGCATGGTGCTGGGGCCACAGAAAGAGGCAGAGATAGGCCCTGCCCTC
Source organism: Phalanger gymnotis (assembly GCA_028646595.1). Classification (NCBI taxonomy): domain Eukaryota; kingdom Metazoa; phylum Chordata; class Mammalia; order Diprotodontia; family Phalangeridae; genus Phalanger; species Phalanger gymnotis. The sequence continues at coordinate 322,614,503 of CM053626.1, read as the reverse complement.
GAGGAGCTCACAGTCCAATGGGAAGGAGAGAGACGACAGACAGCTCTGTGGACACTGGCTCTAGAGGAGGGACATGAGGCGGGCGGGGGAGGTCAGGGGTCGAGCGTGGCCTGAGTGGGGATGGCCGCAGAGAACGGCCGGCTCTGCGCACCACGAGGGCAGCCCGCCTCCCTGGAGGGCTTTGGGCATGAGCTGGGCCTCTCTGGGCTCAGCACTGACCTCTGGGGGCCTCTCCCAAGGCCCTCCTGTCCAGCTCTGTGGCCAGCGCTGGCTCAGCGGCATTTCTGCCCCGACCAGAATCGCCAAGGGCTACCAGACGTCGCCGGACCTGCGTCTGACCTGGCTGCAGAACATGGCCGGCAAGCACTCAGAGAGGAGCAACCACGCCGAAGCCGCGCAGTGCTTGGTCCACTCGGCCGCCCTGGTGGCCGAGTACCTGAGCATGCTGGAGGACCGGAAGTACCTGCCCGTGGGATGCGTGACCTTCCAGGTGGTCCCCATGGGGGTCGGGGCCATCCGGGAGTGGGGCGGGGTCTGTTCTGAGCACATTAGCCAAAGAGCCGGGTTCGAGTCCTACCTTTGACTTCCCTGGCCTGTGTGATGCCAGGCCAGGGTCCTGCCCTCTTAGTGCTCAAGGCTACATGGGACAGAGAAGGTGCTGGCCTTCTCTGACTAAGGGAGTGCCTTGTCCCAGTGAGTGGCAGGGCCGGTCCCTCGCCCTGCATGGCTGATCCTGCCTGGGGCCTTGTAGTACAGGTGTTACTAACCCTGTTCGCCCGGGACAAAATGGAGGCTGAAACAAAGGCCGAGGCCTTGCTGTGAGTCTGGGTCAGCTCAGTAGAAGAGGCAAGATTTGAACCCGGTGCTCTATCTCCTCTGCCCGGCTGGAAGCTTCCTCAGGGAAGCCCTTGGGCATGAGCCGGGCCTCTCCTCAGCTGTAGGGTGTGAGCATCAGACCCCTGCATTGGCCAGAT
>CM053626.1:322503496-322613429 GCA_028646595.1 Phalanger gymnotis | reverse complement strand
ACGTGGTGTCTCCCGACGAAGAGGGGATCTGTTCCGGAAAGTACTTCACGGAGGCCGGGCTGGTGGGGCTGCTGGAGCAGGCGGCCGCCTCCTTCTCCATGGTAGGCGAGCGCGACAGCCCTCGGCCCCATTTCCTAAGTCGTCGTCGGGCAGACACGTGGCCGCGTCTCAGTCGGTGCCCTCGGAAATACCTCTCACACGCACGCACACGCTCACGTGCACGCACGTGCACGCATACACACACACACTTCTATGTGCACACTTACAAATCTGCTTTACCGATGGAATCACAGCTTTAAAAGCAGCAGAAAGCCCTGTAGGCTTCATCTCTGGGGTACAGAGCACAATACAGACTCTCCGGTGAATTTTCCCTTGGGTTCAGATCCCTTTCCAAGCCCCTGATTCAGCCGGCTCTGTGCCAGGCTCTGCCGCGGTGCGCTATGCTGTGCGTGCTGGGAGTTGTCGATGACGCGTTTGTTTTCATTGTGTGGAAGGCCCCTCATTAGCCTTGTTCTTGTCGCTCTTCAGGCAGGAATGTATGAAGCGGTGAATGAGGTTTACAAAGTGCTCATTCCTATTCACGAAGCGAATCGGGACGCAAAGAAGCTGTCCGTCATTCATGGTAAACTACAAGAGGCGTTCAGCAAAATTGTGCATCAGGTAAGATCGCCATTCCAACGCTCCATGAACAGAGAGGAACGTTTGAATGCGGTAGCGGGGCTGGGCACCCCGTCAGACCGGGTCCTCTGAACTGACCGTTTTAATTAGGTTATGAATGAACGAGGTCAGAGTCATGGTCTCGGCCAAAGCGAGGCTCTTTCTCGAGTCCAGAATTCAGCCTTGGGAACCCGTGGGCAGATGGACATGAAGCCCCTGGCAATGGGGTGGGGGTGGGATTTGCCCTCCAGTTTTTAAACATGATGACGTGACTTAACCCTTCAGAAAAATTCCTTGTCCTTTAAATAGTTTGGGGTTTCAAATGCCAATTGTATGGTTTGCCATATGCCTGCTGAAAAAAATAGAGCTTTTTGTAGGTAGTTGATTTTCTCTCTGAGTGACAGGAAAAGCTCGTTCAGGTTCTTCATAGTTGAGAGGAGTCACGAGGGGTTTTCAATTTTTTCTAGGGCATCGGTATTCAAATGGTCCTTTGCTTGCTTTCTTCTATGCAAGTACGTGATAGAAAACCTAGGGAGTCCCTAAGGGCTGGGGCCTTGGGCCAGACCAGCTTGTGTTTCATTCTGGTGCCTGCTCTTGAGAATCACCAAATGAAGCCCCCCCACAAGCAGGGTCCCCTTACAAGGCAGGGGCTGCTCCCAGAACTTGGGCAGAGCCTCCCAGCCCCTCCTGCCCTCTGTTCCCCAGCTGCCCATTATGGGCTCCCTCTTGGGAGAAGGGCTCTCTCCCTGGTCCCCTGCCTAGCGCTGACCCTGCCCCATAACTGGCCGGCTCAGCCTCTTGTCTCTGCCAGGGTGGGGGCTGAGAAGCTCCCCTGATATCAGCCCAGCTGGCTGAGCCAGAGCACCGCAGACCCTCGTGGTGAGACACAGATCCACCCCAGATCAGGCCCCAGGTCTGAGCTGGCCTTTGTGCAAATGATGCCCTCCTAATCTTGGCCACCGAAGCTGCATTCCTAAGAAACTTTCATAGCTTCATGTAAGGCTCGGTTGAATGGAGCGATGGTCTGTTCAAGGGCAGTTGGTTGGAAGCAACTGGCCAAGCAGGACCCCGGGCTTGCCCCTCGCCTCTGCCGTCAATGGAGGAGGGGGACAGGGTGAGCAGCAGCGGCTGGAAGGAGGCGTGGGGGGTGCTCGGGGAGGAAGTCAGGGTCTCAGGTGAGCATGGAGACGCAAGGCCATCTGTGTAGTTCCTGATGCTTGTGACTGATTTGGCCCGGGCCCCGAGCTGGCTTGTCTGTGACGTGCCTTTTCTGCTTTTTATCACACAGAGCACGGGCTGGGAGGTAGGTACCATCTTAGCGAGGTAAAGCCGCTCCTAGACTGACCCGATTCCTCGTGCCCGTGCTTGGCCCACATGTGCTAGCTGTGGGCGCTGTGTCGCTGTCTGCTCTTGACCCCATTCATTAACCAAAGACGTTGTTCGGAGCACTGTCCGTTGTAGACACTGACCTGAGGGCGGTCAAGGCCGTGCATGGAGAACAAGACGTGTGACTAATGAGAATCCCTGGCGAATGAGCCCCCCGTGCCACCCCCTCATCTGTTTGCATCTTTCCAACGTTTCCTGTCGTCTGGCACAGAATATCCTCTTTGGTTAAGGCCATGTGGTGCTCCCCCCACCCCCAGAGGTCGATTTATGGGCGTTGTTCAGAGGCACAGAAATGGAAGCAGCCGAGCTAAGCCTGGTTCTAGGGAGAGCGGGAGATGTAAACAGCCACCTTGCTCTCCTCGGCTTCCAGACGTGACAGGGCCTAGGGAAATGCCCATGGGTGTACCTGAAAAGCTGCATGTAACTAAAACTTACTTTAGAATCTATAGAGAAGCTAGCACATTAAAGGAATTCAGCTACGGTTCCTTTCAGTTACAAGCAAAGAATTTCAGATGCCACTTACAAAGGGGAATCAGAGACATGGCCATGCTCGAGGTTTTACCAGTAAAGTGAGCCTGATTTATTAGGTGACGTTCTCTTACTTTGTTATTCATACACACCCAGGTTTAGGATAAGGTAGCTTAGATTTTTCTCTAACCTTATGGCATGACCCTGATTTATGAGTCTAAACATAAATTTTTGGAAAAATTCTGTTGCGTACAGATTTTTTCCTCCACCAAAATCAGTACCTGCCTTTTGTTTTTCTTTCATATGAAGCAACTAAGTTGCCAATTAAGTTAATTCAACAGTTTGATGCCTAAAACTGTATCATCACCTTCAGCCTGAAAAGAAACTCCTTTCTGTGCTTCCAGGGAGTGTCAGTCAAAGGCTTGACTCTGATATTTCTCCCCTGGAGCGCTCAATCAGCTAAAATTAAATCTCGAAGAATGAAAATGAGAACCTCTGAGCTGCCACCGCTGCCAGCCAGCCTGACACTAAATCGACCCCTGAAATTGATCCTTGTCATTAGCTAGAGCATTGATGTCACTCGGTCATCATGTGTTACTGCATGTTCAGAGACACCTCACGTCCTCGTCCTGTCCTAGTTCACTCTGCCGTCCGCCTCTGCTGGACCGTTAGCCTTTTAGCTTCCAAGTTTGTTGCATGTTTGTTTTTTGCTTTTCTTTTGTAAATACTTTAATGGATGCTTGCATTTTTAAATTTATTTGCTACCGTTTGCTGCTTATTTGTTTTGAAATTTTCCTAATTACAATACTTTCTGTTTTCTCTTCTCTTGCCCCTGGTTGCTGACCCTCCTCCCCACTTTTACTATTGTCTGTTGTGGTAAGTTCGTACTTCGTGAATATTTTTCTTTTTGACTCTGTGGAAGCCCCAGTATTTCCATTTTATCAAAGAGCTATGCCAATCGGTTGCCAAAAACTTGACGAAATTCCCTCCCTGGATTGATATCCGGTGAGAGTAATTCTAGCATCTGAACAGGCCAGCCTGAGCGGAGAACTCGCGCCAGGAGGCTGCTGGAGCTGCTCCTCTGCGCTCATTTCCCATCATCCTCTGTGAATTGGTACAAATCACTTTTTGAGTTGGCAAAGCTTTTTGGCTGTGTGTGTGTGTGTGTGTGTGTGTGTGTGTGTGTGTGTGTATCCAAGATAAGTCTTGAGACTTGAATTCTCACAGTTTGGAAAAGTGTTTCCTGTGCATAATAACAAATCCTGAACTCTCCATGAATTGCGGTGGCTGCGATCTGCTCTTCCAAATCTGTACTGGCTACGCAGTCTTCACTTTCATTCTCTCTTCTCTTGAGCCCTATTATTTTTCTCCGAATAATAGAAAAGAAAATGCATTTTAATCACTCCTTTTCTTGTGCCTGCATTTGTTGCTTTTGTTCAAAGACATGAGTTTCCAAGGCATTTGAGTTTTTTCTGAATTTCAGTGTAGAAAACCATGGCATGTGTGCAACATTTCCTGGTGTGTTTTTTTTTTTTTTCCATTGTGAACTGGCCTAATTTTCTAGTGGGATACATACAGAATTTTGTGTCATTCTCCTGTGACTGGTAGAATGTAACTAGATAAAAGCATGTCCAGATTTTCAAATTAACCTTCAGTTTTTAGAGAGAGTAACCCCTAAATATTGACAGCAAACATTCAGCCAGACGTTTTTTCTCATTTCTTGGAAAGAAGAAATGTATTTATTTGAAGAGAATGCCTTCACCTGTGCAAGAGGAAAGGGGCTGGGTTGGTGGCTGCTTGGTCCAGGGGTTGACCAAGGGAAAGAGTAAGGCTAGCCTTGGATAGCTGACCTTTGATATGGGGGTCCTGAGAAAAGGCCAGCCTTCTCTCTCCCCATCACACTGGACCAGGAAGGATGGCGTCTGGCTTTCCTGCTAATACGCCGCAGTGGAGCTAAGAAAGCAACGTTAGCTTCCAAATAAATGACAAGAGAAGCCTGAGATGGATGCAGTGATAGGCCAAGATAGGAGGCCACTTCGCCACTGAAAAATGTCTGAAAGATGCTCTTATTCCAATGCTGTCGTTCTGGAGAATGACGATTTTCTCTCCTGTTTTACTGCGTGACCTAACCCTCCCTGTCCAAAAGTGTTGCTGCTCGCTGCCCTTTTACTGAAGAAAGGCTTTGGCTGCAGCCCCTCCCCGGCAGAAGGGACTTGCCTTTGTGGAGACTCGTCCCTTTGCCTCCCTGTGTGCAGAGTCGCCGCCACGCATCTGGAGACCACCTTATGCTTTGCAGGGGTTTGTATCATTTACATCTAGGGTAGATCCCTGGAGGTCCCTGGTGGTCAGTGACAGAGTCCTGAGGTCCCCCTGGCCTTTCCTGTGGGCCCAGGAGAATGGAATGGACCTGGAAACCCTTTCTGTAACACTGGGGCCAGCCGTGCTTAGCCTGGGGCTGATTAATAAACACTCTGCCTTTGTTTCTTAGGAAACCCGTGATCTGTGTGTGGGACAGGTGCCCAAGCAGAGTGAGCGAGTGCATGTCACTGGCTACTGTGGCAACATTTGGAATCAGAATGAATTTCAAAGACAGAAACACACTTAAGTTCCCTTTCCATTTTTTAGAATAAAACCTCTTTCTCATTCTTCCAAAAATGCTTGTGATGAACCGTGGTGCCCCTCAGGCCTGGAGTTCTGCCAGCATTTCTGGGAGCTCCTGAGCCTCGCCACCCTCGTCAGTGACCGCTGATGTCAAACCTCAACGCAGCCTCGCCCTGGGTGCCTTAGACCTTGAGGCGCAGCATCCAGGCCAGTCCTGATCAGGCCCCAGCCCCAAGCCTGTCCCCCTGCAGAGCTCAAGCCTGGCCTGCTGGGGCTGTCCTGAAAGAAAAGATTTCTGCTCACGTGCCCTTAGGGCTAATTAGCACTTGCTTAAGTCTGGACAAGTCAGCAGAGCTGTCAATCAAGCCTTGATGTTGCTGTTTTCTGAGGAGTAGATGCTCACCTTGAAAATGTAATAGTTGGCTCTCTCCGCCAGGTTAGAACTGGCCCCAGCACCGCCCTGCTGCCAGGCTCCCCTCCTCGCTCTCTGCAGTGCCACCCTCTTGGCCTTCTTGCTCTCCCAGGGGACTTCTCCCCACCACACATCCCTCTTCTCCCTTCTCCTCCTCTGCCTCTTCTTCTCTTCCTCCTCTGCCTCTTCCTCTCCTCCTCCTCCTCTCTCCTCCTCCCCCTTTTTCTCCCTCACCTCCAACTCTTCTGCACTGCCTGCCACTCTAGCCTCCCTCCGAGATCCTCTGGCGCCTGGGCCTTTCTGGGCCTCTCCCAGGAGGGCTCCAGCCCCCCCGAGCAGGGCTGCAGTTTGTTCGGACGTTGGTTGTGGTTCTCTCTCCTTCATGTCCCAAAGACAGGACAGGAAAGTAATGGAATGAAGAAACAGCATGTTGTGCCACAGCTGTGATTTCTTTGGTGTGGGGAAAGGAGTGAGCATTTACATGGTGCCTGCTGTGTGCCAGGTGCAGGCTTAGGGCACATTCTTCCTCATCTGTGCCTGGCAACAACTCTACCAGGGAGGGGCTGTTATTGTCCCCATTTCGTAGTTGAGGAAACTGAGGCAGATGGAGCTTAAGTAGCCTAGGAGCATCAAGGTGGCCCCATAGAGAGAGGACCAGGATAAGTGTGACCCCAGTCAGTCATTTCACCTTCCTGCCTGTTTCCTTACCTGTCAAATGGTGATAATCCCAGCATTCGCCTCCAGGCTTGTTGTGAGGATCCAGTGGGATTAGTTATTGCACAGTGCCGGGCACATAGTAAGCGCTAGAGAAATGCTGTTTTTATTTTTAGCCATTTCCCAGGTCCCACAGCTGCTCAGTGTGAGGCTGGATTTGAACTCAGATCTTCCCGAGTCCAAGCCTGTATGCTTGCCTCCCACTGAGCAGACTTCCTCCACCAATATCAGGCATCACCTTGTAGCCTCAGAGTGGCTGGGGCCAGGGGCCTGAGACCCTGCAGCTGGCCTAGCGCTGGCTTTACATGTGTGAGGTGGGGAGAGGGGGCCCTGGTGAGCTGTGCCCTTCTGTCCTCGCCTATAGAAGCGGGAGGGGGCGGGGCGCAAGCCCTTCCTCCTTGAGGCACCCTGACTTGGGGGAGCAGGTACTGTGAAGCAAAGGGATCCTTAGGTCGGATTCCTCTGTGCTCGGTTTTCTCGCTTTTGTTAGGCCCTTCTCTCAGCTTCTGAGGCACTGGGACAGATGCTTCCAGAACAGAACAGCCTTGGTTGGCTCCAAGCAGTCACTCGTCCATCTTGATGTGGCCACTCTGGGCTGTGATGCCTGAGTAAACATTCCTGGGCTGCCACCTGCCACCTTGTCCGGCCACCTCAGTTCTCCAGAGGATAGCCAACATTGATTAAGCCCCTACTGTGTGCTGGACAGCACCTGCCCTCTGAGGCAGAAGCTGAGGAGCAGGGGGGGAGAGGGGGACAAGGTCATGAAGCCCCAGAGGGAGCCGAGAGCCAATGTTGGTTAAGCCCCTACTGTGTGCTAGGGCAGAAGCTAAGGACCTGGTGGTGGGGAAGAGCTGAGGTCATGAAGGCCCAGAGGGAGCCATGCCCCCTCCATGGAGGGCATGATTAGAGAGGTTTGGGGGGGGGGGCCTTTGGGTGTCTGCGGTCCTTCCTCCTCCCTTCTCTCAGCATTTCCCCTGCCTGTGTCTGTGCCTGTGTCCCCTGCCCCTATCAGTGCATCTACATATCTCTCCAAAACGTCCTCTCTCTTCCTCTGCCGCAGAGGTTTTGTGTGGCCTCTGACCACACCGTGCACATTGCCTGTAAATCTCCAGAAAGACTCAAGTCTGTGTCCTGGCCTATGTGACCAGGGGTCAGTCACTTCCCTGTTTCCTCATCTGTAAAGTGGGGAAGCCTGAAGCAAGCATGGAAACATCAAAAGCAGTTTTTTAAAAGGGCTGCGTTTTTCTTCTCATCTTTAGAAGCTGAGTCGGGGAGAGGGCCATGCTTGGGATTGTTTGGGAACGATGAGGGGGAAGGGCAGGGCGGCTCCCTGTGGGCTTCTCGTCTGTGCCACATACAGGGCAGGAGAGGACCAGACGAGTGTTACCGAAGAGGAGGGATGTCCTCTCCTGGGGGGAATGCCCCTAAGAGGTCCAGGGGGATCCCAACCTGCATGAGGGCACAAGCAACATCAGAGGCCGGTGCCCAAGAAAGGGGCCGGAGGGCTGGGAGGAGGAGACCAGATCTGGGGCTCACCAACAAGGACCACTTGGCTGCTGGCATACAGTGGAAATGACTGATTCATGTTTAATTCTGGGATAAAGAAAGAAAGAAAAAACGGGGACTTCTGAGTTTTGTGAGCCCCCAAGTTAGAAGGCTGGACATTGTCTCAGGTGTCCGTGACCTCCCAGATCTCTCCAGAAGAGACATTAAGAACCAAAGCAGCTGCAGCTGTCTTGGAGACAGCTTGAAAACCAACTTCCCATTACCTAGCACCCACCTCCCACTGCCCAACACCCTGTGAACAGTGGGGCTGCATCAGCCTTCACATGGACTTGACAGACAGACACCCAGCTCCAGGCTGACAGTACTTTTGTCATATGATACAGATGGGCGAAGGATGTGTCCTGTGCCTGGGCTTGAAATCAAGCTCGGCCCTACTACCCCCAGCCCCCACGTCAGAGCCCAACAAGGAAGCCAGACCAGATGTTCTATGTGTGTGAGTGGGGAAGGGGACGCGGTATACAGCCCTCCCCTGAATGTGAGGGAAGGAGCCCAGCACCCACTGGGGCAGTTCTGTGAACCTCCTAGGGTGGGAGGAGACTGAGAGGCTGAGGGAAGCTGCTATCAGGGGAGGGAGTCAGAAAGGGAGTGACGGTGTCCACCCTGAGGAGGTGAAGACTTTCCCAGGAAGATTGGGCGGATGAGAGCAGTTTGTTCCAACGGCCAAGAAGGCGGCCAGAGCGGGAGCCATGGAGCTCTCAGAGCTCCATCAGACACGGAAGATGCCAAGGTCATCCACCATGTCCGGTGCATCGAGTCGTCCTGGCTTTAGTCCTGCCACTGGACTTCAATGACTCTGGAAGAGAGTGAGGCTGATGCCTTGATGCAGCTCTGTCCACTTCAGTCCAGTTCACAGGCAAGTTAATACATCCTCCGTAGTGTCACTGGTCTTCAAAAAGGAACGACAGATTACAATGACATTACTTAATTAATTGACAGACTGGTTTATCAAGAGCCACAGTGAAAAGATGAGCCTGAAAGCTAAAGGATGTCCAGGGAAGTTAAACCCGGGTGGGTGCAGGGTCTAGAAATCTTGTTCTGTGAGGACTGGGCCTGAAGACCCATAGGAGCTCTGCACATTAACAGACTTCCACGTGTGCGTCCATATTCATAGAGAGAGACAGTGGAGACAGCGGCTTTCTTCAGGTATTTGAAGGACGCCATGATGTTGTGCAGGAAAGGTTCCATCCCTTGTGTGGGGCTCTAGGGAGCAGAACTAAGACCCTGGAGTCTCGTGGTGGGGAAGCAGGACAGCTTTGAACAGGTGCTTCCCTCTCTTGCTTTTCAGGAAGATTCTCAGCCAGGTCTCTCTCTGGTTTGTATAAAGAATCCCTCACAGACTTGACACCTCCTTCGTCTCAAGGGGCCTTCACAAGACCTTTCTCGTCCTGCCCCACCCATCATTAGTGCTTCCTCTCGCCAAAAGTTACCTGGCCTATATTTTGTATTGGGCAGCTAGGTGGTGCACTGGTTAGAGCAAGCACCCGGCTCAGAGTCAAGAAGATCTGAGTTCACATCCAGCCTCGGACACTGACTAGCTGGGTGACCCTGGTCAAGTTACTTAACCCTCTTGGCCTCAGTCTCCTCATCTATAAAATGAGCCGGAGAAGGGAATGGCCAACCACTCCAGGATCTCTGCCAAGGATACCCCAAATGGAGGCACAGAGAGTCAGAAATGACTGGTCAGCAACAGCAGCATCTTGTCTTGAGTTTCCTCCCCCAGCAGCGTGCAGACTCCTTGAGGGCAGGGAGTTTCATGTGTGTCTTACGATGTGCAGTGTCTTGTCCACGGGTTCCTTGCTGAATTGCCTGGGGAGGTTGATGCAGTTGCTCCCACATCAAGTAGGACGTTGTACCAGATGATCTCGATGGCCATTCACAGCCCTAAATTTTTAGTTAATGTGTTCGATGAGCTTGCCTCGATCTAAATGGAAGGAGAGCTTTTCTCCTAGTTCAGACTGCACAGATTATCTTTATTGCATTCGATTAGGTTTTTTTTTTTCCCATTATCCTTTCCATCCCACTTCCCCTTGAAATTAAAAAACACAAAAGCAAAACCGTCTCAGCAAGTGAGCGTGGTCAAGCAAAACAAGGCCCTCTGCGGGTCACGTCCACACACCCGTTTCTCCGTCTGGATATTAGCTCCTCTCTGTCCAGAGGGGGCAGCTCGCTTCATCCTTGATGCTTCGGAGTCGTGATTGATTAGAGATCTTCAGTCTTTTAAGTTTTTCCTTTTTACAATGCTGAGAGTATAATATTAACCGTTCTCTTGGTTCTGCTCACTTCCCTCTGCATTGGTTCATGCAAATCTTCTCAAGTTTACTCTTAAACCATCCTTGTCTTCATCTTATACAACACTGTTGTGTTCTGTTATGTTCAGGTGCCATACTTTGGGTTCAGTCATTCCCAATTAGTGGACATCCCCTTAGTTTCCAGTTGTTTGCCATACAAAAAGAGCTGCTGTAAATATGTGTATTTATTAGTAGGTGTGTGTGTGTGCGCGTGCGTGCGTGTGTGTGTGTGTATTTTCCACATAGGTGTATGAGAATGAAAAAGGTTTTTAGGTGAATATCTCTTAAATGTTGAAATGCCAATACTGTTAACAATATTTTTGTTTTTTAACCAGGGAAGTCAGTTGATATGTAGTTTATAATTAGATCCATTAGACCCAAAGAGATGTTTATATCTGTAGTAAAGGAGGGTAGTTATTTGTGTGTTTTATTTGAGGTCACCATCCTTTTGTAGTAGGAGAAGTTAAGATTACAGTCAGTTCAACAAGTGCTTCCCAAGCCCCTGGGCTGGGGACACTGAGCCCAAAATGATCCATCCCAGGAGGAAGATGTTAACACAGATAAGTCACTCTCAACTCTCCAGGTGTTTGGGGCCACTCCTTTACCTGAAGAATTAAACAACACAAAACAGCTTTCCAGGACAGCTTCTGGTCCAGCCTAGTTCTGCGCCATCTCAGAATTAGGCCCAGCAGCGCTGGCAGGAAGGCAGGCAGGCCTTGGCTCCTGGCAGCTGAGCTTATCTGAAGATAGAATGGATGAGCTGCTTTTGTAACTGGTGGAGTCCTCTGTAATCAGCATCTTTGTGCAAAGACTGGGTGATGCTTTGTCTAGGGTGTGTTAACGGGCTCTCCTGGTCAGGTCCGGATTGGCCTAGAACAGTATGTGTCCTGGCCCCCTTTGGCAGTCTGCTGAAACCCAGAGTCCCTTTTCAGAATAACGTGTGTGTTTTCATTTATAATTGAAAGAAATGCTAAATTTCAATGAAAATAAAGATACAATCTCCCCCCATTCCAGTTTATGGAGTGCCCATAAATCTAGCCATGGACCCCAGGTCGAGAACCCCAGTTCTAAAGAGGCTTCGTGATTCCCTCCCCCTCAGAGATTGGGATGCCAGTATAAGGTGTCCTGCAGTCAGCCCATCTGGGTTTCACGTTTTCTCCACATCCTTTAAATTATATACCATTTTTCACGACTGGTTGTGTCGACCCCTCTGACCTGGTATTTGGAGAATAAGAATGATGGATTGTAAAAATGAGATGTGGCTTCGATGTAGCCTTAGTTGGCGGGTGTCTCTATGTCGGCGTATTAGCACACAGTCCTTTCGGGGCCAGGGGGCAGGGAGTGGTGGTGGTTCTGGAGGACACAAAGCACTTCCATCATTTTTTAAACTACTTTGCATTTAGATTCTCGTTTTTGTGAGAGTAAAAGTGAGCTTGTCATACTTTCTTCCTGTGGTGGGTGCACACGTTGGACAGTCTTTGGTCTTTAGAAAAATAAAGCAGTCTTCCTTCCCCTCAGAATGTGATTTTCTTATTTGCATTTTTGAATCACATTCCTCTTTTAAGCATGGGTCACTCTCTTCCCTTTCTCTGAAGGGCTTGTGATATTGTCTGAGACAGACTGTGTAGGAAACACATGCATCACTACTGTTTTAAATACTGATATCATTGATGTGACACATACATAAGAAGCACATGTCACCATGCGCCTCTTCTTTATCTCGGAAAAGAATTATATTCCGTTGCCTGGTTTTAAACCAAGACATCACATGTGACCTGTTCTCTGTATGCTAACCTTAAAAATGCTCATTGCATAGTCATTTAGCAATTTGGGCATAATACTATGTTTTTCTCTATTCTAAATCCTTTCTCAATTAAAAAAAAATACCCAGTCATTTTACCTATAGAATCTGCCATTTTGTAAACTTGCAGTGATGTATTTTGTGAATAGAAACCAGTTAGCCACGATGTGGTTGTAGTGTGTGATGTAAAACAGCCGTTGGTGTTGAGATGGATTCGTTGTCTTCACCTAGGATGGCAAGCGGATGTTTGGGACCTACTTCCGTGTGGGTTTTTATGGGACCAAGTTTGGGGACTTGGATGAGCAGGAGTTTGTATATAAGGAGCCCGCGATAACCAAACTTGCCGAGATCTCACACAGACTGGAGGTGAGTGCTCGGACGGTCCGTCCGGTCTGGTGTTGTTCCCGGTTTGGTCTCTTGTTGCCACTCGGGGTGTCTAGCCTGGATTTTATCATTGAATAAGCTGATGCTGGCAAATGGCCAAGCTGCCACTCAGAGTTCAAGGCATTTGAGGGCTCCTTCATGGCTTTTTTAGCACCATTTAGAATACTAAAATAATAGCCATACTAATCCCACCATTCAGAAGCTATTCAAACCGGCCTCCCATGCAGTATTTCATTGCCCCTCAGGATCCCTGTTAGGTAGTTAGGGATGTATATTACATCCATCTCTTAGATAACAGGGAATGAAGGGCAGAGAAATTAGGTGACCATTATGAATAGAATCGGGACTAGAATCCAGTTCTTCCAGTCACTGGAGCAGCACCCTTTCTGTTAGACGCCGCTGGTTCCCAAAGTAATGCTCCCTGACTTGAAATCAGCCAGCACACCATTGAAAGCGCCTTGTTTACCCAGAGAGTAGCTCACCTGGAAAAAATGGGACCCGCACATTTCGAACTCCTCTTTGATGATTCATCGTAGTCAGTATTTGGCTAACATCCCCTTTCAAATGTTTACTGCACTTACATGGTCTCCGTCTTTCTGAGCCAATAAAAATTAGACCTTAGACATCAAAGAAATTAAATGTGACCTACCCTTCCTTCCTGTTCCCTTGTCATTTGGTTTTCTTGAAAGTCCGTATTGAGAACTGTGTATTTTTTTACTACGTTTGCTTGTGTCCTTTTTTGCTTTTTATAGATTGGGGAAAAAGAGGAAATTTGGAAATTTGAGCAGTCAGTGTTAATTTTGAGGGCCTGTTTTGTTGACACATGAAACAAATGATTTTTTAAAATTATTCACGTGGCTGTTTTACACATCAAAGCCATCTAAATGCTCATGTTCTCTGAGCTCTCTTCACAACAGCTCTTTTCTTGCCTTTTAATTTTGTGTGGAATAGAGCCTTCATGTGAAATTTTTTCTCTTTATTTTAGGGGTTTTATGGAGAAAGATTTGGAGAGGATGTAGTTGAAGTAATCAAAGATTCTAACCCTGTGGACAAGTGCAGATTAGACCCTAACAAGGTACAGTACGATAGATAGCCATGAAATATCATGACGCCTTGGAGCTGCCCCCTCATCTCTAGGGGTGAAGCTAAACTGGCGATGACGTGGCGTAGCATTAAAGGAGCTAAGGTGGTCTGTCTTCTCTTAGGCGTACATTCAGATCACGTATGTGGAGCCCTACTTTGACACCTATGAAATGAAGGACAGAATCACATACTTTGACAAAAACTACAATCTTCGGCGTTTCCTGTACTGCACGCCCTTCACGCTAGACGGCCGTGCCCACGGGGAGCTTCATGAGCAGTTCAAACGGAAGACTGTCCTCACCACGTCCCATGCCTTTCCTTACATTAAAACCAGGATCAACGTCATTCACAAGGAGGAGGTGAGACCGGTGGCCCAGGGTTGGGGGCAGAAAGGTTTGGAGGAAGAAGGGATGGCCCACTAGGACCCTAGCACCGTGGGCTGCACCCATCATACTAACCCACCAAAATAACACTATGCCTCTTGACCAGCAGGTGCTTTTTGCCTGGAAGGTTTGGTTCTTCGTGGGGGTAACCAAGGTTTAGAAATAAAGGACGAGGCTAGAATCCATAACGGGCCTTTTGGTTTCAAGTGAAGTTCATTAATTTCCACTAGCTTCATTCATTCAGCCATTTTAATGAAATCCCTTAACTGGCCCCATGCTCATCTTATGGATGTGATTTCTCTTAGATCATATTGACACCCATTGAAGTTGCTATTGAAGACATGCAAAAAAAGACCCAGGAGCTGGCCTTCGCCACACACCAGGACCCAGCAGACCCCAAGATGCTGCAGATGGTCCTCCAGGGGTCTGTAGGCACAACGGTGAACCAGGTGAGGCCACAAGAGGAAAAGCAGTGCTGCTCGGTATCATCTGGAGTCACAAGTAGTTGGTCAGCAGTAGTCCTTTTCTTTTAGTAAACACTTAAAAATGTACAAATAGATCTGAGTCCATCACCAGCCACCTTCGCCTGCTCATACTAGACAATTCTTGCCCGAGAATGACTGCCCAGCGTTCTGGGTCTCCCCTGGACGTGCCTGTCCATCCGTTACCCCTTCTCTCTCGCCATGTGACCAGCCCACCCCTCTCCTTTTTCTTCGATGACACCCAGGCTCTGGTTTTCCCTGGTCCCTTGTTTGCACGTGCGTGGCCTTCTCTGCCGCCGAGTGCCTGCCTCTCCGTTGCTCTCTGAGCTGTACTTGTGAAGTCACTGAAAACTGTAGTGTTCTGTGGCTCAAACCACACAGCTAGGACCACAGTGGAAAACTGATCAGGACCATGGAGAGGTAAAGGACAAATCAGCTGAAAATGGTGTTGGTCCTCTTCAGAGAGTCATTTAGAAACTGGTTTCAGAGACTTTAACGCTGTGGTTACACACTGAGCAGGACAAGTTCACGCATTCATACGTTTGTTTCACTGGCATCTTATTAAGCTAATTATTAATTAATTAAGCTTATTAAACCTGCTACAAGCCAGGCCCTTTCGTGGTCGCTGGAGAGGCAAAGACAAAAAGGCAGAAGCCCCCGCCTTCAAACAGCTTGTGGTCTAGTCCAGGGGTGGGGAGTCTGTAGCCTCAAGGCCATATGCGGCCCTCTAGGTCCTCAAGTGCAGCCTTTGGACTGAATCCAAACTCATAGAACAATCCCCTGAATGAAACGATGTAAAACTCAGACTCAGCCAAAAGGCTGCAGCCAAGGACCTAGAGGGCCACATGTGGCCTCGAGGCCGCAGGTTCCCCACCCCTGGACTCTAGCAGATGGAAACCACAGATGTGAGGACAAGGAAATACCACATTGATGCAAAGGAATTGGGGGGGTTGGGGCAAGCAGCTATGTGTTTGACCCCCGCCAGCTCTTGTCTCCTGCTTATTATCCCAAATAGAGGTGACCCCCGAACCAACCCAACTAGCCAGCATACAAGCGCTGGTGGAGACCTCACCTCTAGAGACAGGCATCCCACCCCCAAACGTGGCCAGGCCTGGATTGTCTGCGATGCCTGGATGCTTGAAGATGGAATGATGTTTGATTCTGTCTGTCACAGAGAAAGGCCCTTTGAGTTGGTGACAGCTAAGGGGAAGGAGGCTTGCGGCTGAGCGGGAGGCATTCAGCAGATGGGCCTTGAGCCACAGAGGGAAAATGACCACTGCTCCAGAGGCCGGCAGCTCTCAGGTGGGGTGGGAGGACAGGGGCTTCTCCCCTTGGCTCCCTGACCCTGGATTGGACACGAGGAAGAGGCCAGAGTCTCAGCATCCAGAAGGGGCTTGAATCTCTTTGGAGCATTTCCCAATGTCCCACTGTAGTCACCAAATGACAGAAACCTGTATATACATATAAACAGCTGGTGGTCCTCTCATATGGCAGCCAGCTGGCACCATGGTGCCAAGAGCCCCAGGCCTGGATCGGAAGCCCCGAGCTCAAATCCTGATGCAGACAGTGCCTCACTGTGTGCCCCTGGGCAGGTCCTTAAACCTCCACTTGCCTCAATTTCCCCATCTCTCAAATGGGGTCATAAAGGACCCCCTCCCGGGGCTGCCGGGAGGCTCCAGTGAGATGGTGTTGGTGGAGTCACGCTGTCCATCACTCTTGGCTTGCTGGTGTCACCCTCATTATTGTGGCTGTTATTTTATCATCAGTATTTACTTGTGAGTCTGTTCCAAGAGCAGCCAGACAGGCATCTCTGTGCCTCGCGTTCCCCTCACTCAGTGGGTCTTTTTGTCTTGCAGGGACCCTTAGAAGTTGCCCAAGTTTTCCTGTCAGAGATCCCCCACGACCCCAAGCTCTTCAGGCACCACAATAAGCTGCGCCTGTGCTTCAAAGACTTTACCAAAAGGTACTTTGCGGGGGATAGAGCAGGAGGGGCCACCCCCCCCCAGCCATGGGGCCACTTCCCTGAAGTCAGCCCGTTGGCCCGAACACGGGGCTGGGAGCAGAGTTACCTCCCCAGCCATCCTTTGATCCACAGGGTCCCGAGCTCTGTGTCTGTGTAGTCAGTGCAAATGCGAGTCTAGACGCCCGGCCACGGAGTGACCACGGGAGGAGCAGACGCGCGCTGCCCCTGACGAGTCTTGTCTCGTAGGTGCGAGGACGCCTTAAGGAAGAACAAGAGCCTGATCGGGCCTGACCAGAAGGAGTACCAGAGGGAGCTGGAGCGCAACTACCACCGCCTCAAGGAGGCCCTGCAGCCCCTCATCAGCAGGAAGATCCCTCAGCTGTACAAGGCACTGCTGCCCAGCACCGGCCACAGGTACCGGGTGTGGGCTCTGCGGCTCCTCTCGGGAGGGCTCGAAGGCAGAGCTGAGATGAGCGAATGCAGGTCAGAGGGAGAAGAGGCTTAGCTCTCACGAGCGAGCCCCATCTCTGGCAACCTCGGAGCCGAGGAGGGGTGGCACCCCGTCAGGGGCGTTAGAGAGGGACACGTGCGCTGCCTGGACAGCTGCACTAAGTGACCTCCGGGGCCCCTGCCATGGCATCTGCTACATGGATTCCCGCATCCTGGCTCCTAAAATGTGACAGACTCAGTCCATAACATGGTTCAGTAGTCTTGCCCCCAGAAGCAGCTGTAAGCCTGTGGTGATTCAGATGGGCCCTCCCCCCAGGACTGAGTCTGGAATTCCAGAGCAGAGCCCATCACTTTCACCATGTCTCCATTGACCTCTGCTGGCCCCGAGGGTGTCTACAGGGTGGAAGGAAGGTCACCCTTTCCCCTAGAAAACTCTCCTTGTCATCATCAGTTTACTTGGAGAGCCGAGTATGGAGAGGCTCAAGGGAAGGAAGCCAGCCAGGTGTGGGGGAGGAAGGCTGGTCCAGGGTCCAGGACATAGGTGAGAGGGGCCGTGAAGGTAGAAGCTACAGGACAATAGACGCCCATCTTCAGCGAGTGTGAGCAAGGGGGTGACTGGGAGAATGGCAGTGCCCCGGACAGGACAGGAGAAGCTCAGAGTGGACAAGAGACCTGCAGGACAGAGGGTTGGATAAGCATCCTGGAGCTCAGGGGAGGAGGCAAGGGCTGGAGTCCTGTGCAGATTGCTGCTGAAGAGCTCAAGGAGGGAGATAGTGAGAGCTCCCGGGACCAATCTTTGGGGGATGCTGATGGCTAGGGGGGCGAAGACAAGAAAGAGACAGAACCAGAGAGAGAGGCTGCCGGCGTCATTAAGTGAGGCACTGTGCAAAGTGCTGGGGACACAAAGAATTCTTGCCCTCCAGGAGCTTCCCTTCTACTGGGCAGAAATGACACAAGAAAGAGGTGAGCAGTGCAGGGGAAGGGGGCCCAAGCTGGGGAGGCAGGAGCCATGACAAGGGAGAGACAAAGGGCCACTGGCCTGGGCCTCGTGCTCATGGCGGTTCTGGGAGGGCCAGTGGGAGCTCCAGGGCGTCCAAGGCTCTAGAGAGGACGCTAAAGATAAGGGAAGAGACCCTTGGTCATGCGAGAGAGGACAGGAATTAACCCATCAATCAGAGTATTTTTGAGGTGCCTACTAGGCAGCAGGCAGTGGGCGAGCCGCTGGGGATGCAGATACAAGGAGGGAAGTGATCCTCATCTGGATTAAGCTTACATTTTCATGGGAAAGACAGCGGGCAGCATCAGTATTAACAAATGTGAACCTAGACTACATCCTTCATACCAGAGTGTAGGAAGGAGGGCAGCGGCAGCACAGATGGTGGTGCCTGAGCGCTATCTTACTGAGAGGGAGAGAAGGGGAGGGACTCCAAGAGGCCTTGGAGAGAGGGGGGCAGGGAGGAGCACGTTCCAGTACAGAGAACTCGGATGTTCTGAGATTCACTTCGTTCAGTTAAGAGAAACTTGGGGCATGAGTGGCAGGAAACGCACATGTTGTACAGAATGGTGCCGGGACAATTTGCTTATAATCCCCCTTCCTTGTTTATCCCCCCAGAGATTCCTTCAGCAGAATGAGTCTTCGCAAAGTGGACCTCTAGGGAAAGACAGAGCACTCGCCCCAGTTTATTGAAAAGAAAGCCATGTTATCCACACAATCAGAACCTGGGACTTCATTTTGGACAATATGCCTTCATGTCCCTCTATGGAAGAGTCCAGTGATGCTGGACTGTCCAGTGTAGACTGTTACTACGTAAAAATCATGGCTCTGGTTTCCAGTGTCCTGGGAGATGCTGTAAGCTTTACAAAAGCCATTTCTATGATTCAAAGGTACACTAAATACATTTACTATTATTTATAGCATACCTAATGTTAAATTTATTTACATTAAGTTCATAGATTTAATTTATATTAGGAGCTTTTCCAGATGCATTTTGAACCATTTTAATGTAGTAATGTTTATTTTAAAGGTACTTATTAAATATGTGGATGTTTTCACTTATTTTTATTCTGACGTGAACAGTCCCATTTGGTGGTGTTGGCAGAGGCCAACAGAAAACTCATTTATAGCTGTTACTTCCAAAGTTATTGAAATGAAAATTATGACGGGCGACCATGTCGGGCCAAACAAGACCAACAAACCTGTGTGGAGATGGGTAACTGGAGCTTATTAAATTGTAAGATGAAAACACTCTAGGCGATAGCTGCCTAATTCCAAGCTTGTGCCCTTTAATCGTCCTGAGTCCTGGCAGCCGCTGACCGCATCTCCTGAGGAGCAGAAAGGTCCCAGCCATGACACATACACACACACACACACACACACACAGGTGGGCGTCATCTGGGGCAAAGACTTGATGTAACAGAATTCCTGGGGATTCCACTGTGGTGCAGCTTTCCAGCCAAGGGATGGAGGGAAGACATGTGACTCTAAGCTAGATTGGCCCAAATGATGGCAGTGGGCCATGTGCTGGGAGGGAGAGTCTGGAGCCTGACCTGGCTCAGTTCTCTGGCTTCAGGGTATTTATTTCTGGACAGTTCAGCCAATGAACAGTGATTAGCCACACCCAAGTGCCAGTTTTCTCTAGAGTACCAGCCACCTCTGAGGGAGCATCAGGTCATTCGGATATGATTGTGAATTTTCAGAATCTGTCTTGCCTGTTACTTAAAGAAAAATCACATCTCTGGTTATGTTGGCACCTTGAAAAGAGAAACTGATTATCGTCAGAAAGTATCAGTTGAAGGCCGCTGTCAAGTTCTCAGTTTATCAATACTTAACCCTCTTGCAGGAAAGAATCATGTGTCTGGACTGAGAACGTATTTAAATATCTTTGGAGATTTGGCATTTCTGATCACTGTATCCGGTGTTTGAATTATCTTGTCCATTGATTCCAGGGAAGCAGATCTTTCTTCTGTCTAGAAGTGAGCAAATGTTTCAGCAACGTGACTTTCTTACCAAAACAAGGAGCCAAATTCTATAAAACGCGTCCAAAAGGGCCAAACCATTTTGAACTGACTTCCAGCGGTAGCAAGTCTGACCCACAGCAGAGAGCAGCTTGTAGCCTGGCCTGTACGTGGACCCTCACACGTCCTCTCCCAGAGGGCTACGGGCTGCTTCATGTCACTGAGATCTGGGCTTGGGGGGAAGAGAGGAAGGAAGGTGGGGCCCTATACTTCATCTAACCCCAGAGGACAACGATGGTAACAGCTAACATTTCTAAGGTGCCTGCTATGTGCCCGGCACTGAGCTAAGCAGTGATTCTCACAACCACCCTGGGAGGGAGGTGCTGTTCTCACCCCTTTTACAGATGAGGAAACTGAGGCAGAGGTGAAGTGCCTTGCCTGGGGGCCCATGGCTAGGAAGTGTCTGAGGGTGGATTGGAACTCAGATCTTCCTGCCTCCAGGCCCGGCACACCTTTCCACTGCACCATCAGCTGCCAAACTTGGGCATTCTACTCATTCTGTGACTATCTTTGGGCAAGTCAGCTCTTCTGAGGTGCTACCCATCTGGTCTGAGCCCTACGTCCTAGGGAAGGGAAGGAAGCCCCTCTGCCTGCAGCCGGGACCAGGAGGAGCAGAGGCCTCAGACCTTAGCAGCAGCACCTCCAGGGGCCCAGCTGCGTTCATGTTCCAGGGATGGGCTGCTCACCAAGATTGCCGAGAACTGGTGCATTTGTGCCAGGGAGGTCAGGGGATGGAAATGGAAGAGGCGGGGGCAGCCTTTGCCCATCACTGTTGAGGCCTCATGAAGTGTCTTCGTAGCTTTCTCACTGGACCCTCAGGATTCCTTTCCACGTAAGTACATAAGGTCTATAGAGCCTCTCATCCCTTTCTATCTGCTTTCTCTGAACTAATCTGAGGCCAAGCTCTTCCATTTCTTGGCTTTCCCAAGTCTCCCCATCATGGTTAAGTCATGCAATCCATAGAATCGTTGGAGATCAAGCGAGCTTCAGTTTGAAGTCATAAGAGATGCTCGTCTCCCATTAAGTACCCACAGTACCACATAATTAAGCTGCAAGTTGACCCTACGAGCCCAAGGAGTAGAAAGGAATGCCCTTCAGGATCACATCATGGGTCTGGCTCCTCATTTACAAAAGTATTTGACTGAAAAAACTCGCCACCTGAGCCTTCTGATTTGTCACAGAAACAGTACAAGAGCAAATTAGCCCAAAGGCCTGACTTCATGCCTTCACATAGCGGACCTTTGCCTTAAGGGAAGAAGAAACCTCAAAACCTTCCACCCAGAGTATTCCTTCACTTATTATTGAAAAAACGCCTTACCCAGTCTTTAGACAACACATTACTGCATATTGTGGTTATCATGCAGTCACCGTTCATTTTGTCTAAAATCAACAGCATAGCAAAGTCCAATGAATCATATGCGATCTTAGGCAGCCTTAATAATATTCAGAATAAAGGCCAAGGCTCGCAGCAGCACATTCCCAGAGTACTGGGTCTGTTTCTGGATACCACCTTCTAGAAGGCAGATTGTGGGCACAAACAGTGCTGAGGGGACCATACCTTCCCAACTCAGTTGAATGGATAGATGTTTGATCTATAAAAGACTGTGCATGGAACCAAAGCTGTCTTTGATTATTTGAAGGGCAATACATGGGAGAAAGGAACAGACTCGTTAGCCCCGCCCCCCATGACAAAACCAGGACCACTGGGAGGTACTTAGAGGAGGAAAAACTGACATTGGAGCTTAATAAAGGGGTATTGGGCCCCAAGTGGTGGGGGCCACGTCTTCGAGGCCTGTCGAGTGCACAGAGCTGAGGCAACCACTGTTGGGGTTCATGTTCACCAAGTGGTTTTGGTGTGCTTGTGCATTTATCCTACCCACAGGTGGGATACTCAGCAGATGGAAGAGGAAGGACATTAGGCTCAATTTACTATTTTACTTTTAACAAGCAGTGACCTTACATAAATCATTTTACTCTCGTCCATTTCCTCATCTGTAAAACTAATTATCTATATGGTCTTTTATATATAGTGCCAGCATCTTATGGGCATCCACTCTGTAATACTTTCACCTCCACACTATTTTTTCCTTATAGAATATCTTCATTCTGATAGAAATTTTGGTGTAGTTCAAATTAACTCTGAAACTTAATACACAAATGTGCTACAAAAATTTCTTTAAAAATTATTTTTTTCAGGCATCATTTTAGATCATGACTGTTAATAAGCAGTGTCTAATGATTTTACCATTTACAGGGGTCTTCTCCAATTAGTAAGCTTTACTTTTAATATTTCAAATTTCCATGCAGATAAATCCTAGTTGTGGTCAAATACCTCGTTTGAAATTCTCCAGCTTGACTCTTCATTCCATCAAGTCACAAGTAATGTTGAAATGACAAAATGGCTTGTTCCAAATGCTAGGTAGGTAGGGCCTCCCCATTTTCCATGTAAAACAGTAGGTAAAGTGTCCTCAATCATTCTTTAAAGGCTGGTAAAGCTAGTATATCACTTTTCATACAAGAAAATAATGTTGTCAAGGTAATTATGAATGTTTATTCCACATATGTACACAAATTCTGTTCTTGAAAAGAAACCAGATGCTTCAGGGTAGAAAGCTGTAAGTACAAAATTTTAGTGCATTGGTATACATAGTTGCTAAGCATTGTAAATTGAATGCCCTCCCTGCTTTAAAAAAAAAAAACCCTAAAGGTCATACTTCTAAATTTTTATATTCTATTTACAAATTATATAGTATATGACTATGAAGAAATACAGACTACTCTTGTCCAAACCTAGACTGATTTGCTAAGTACAAAATCATAATCATAAATATATATATATCTATAAAATCCTTCCTAAGGTAGTGATGGGCAAGGATGCTGGCCAAGGGCTTCTGAGATCCACCTTCCAAAGTGATTCAAGGCACAGAATTCACGCCAGTGTGAACATGCAAGTTCTAGAACCTGTGTGTCATAAGAGCCTTCAAGGATTCTGCTTCATAACTCTGTTATAAAACTAAATGCAATGAGGTGGATGCCTCCTAAATTTACAAAACCACACAATCTATAAACATTTTGGCAGTAGATAGAATTATTCCAAAATATGGAAAATACAAATACAGCACTTTATTTTTAAAAGCCAATACAAGAGACAGGTGTAAAACTTTCTTTAAAAAGTGTTTTTTAAATAGCTCTATTGGGACAAATTGTTCCAGAACCTACCCGAGTTTGTCCTCAGAAGCTAATGTATTGCTAGTCTCCAGCAGAGTGGTTAGTGAACATGGAAAGTGAACTCTACAAATTAACTGGGTTTTCAGTCATTCAAATTTCACTCTTCATACAAAAACTAGAGACCAGTAATAACCCAGGAGCTTCCAAAGGCCAATGAGCCGCTACCTCGAGGAGTCCTTGCTGCAATCTGTTTATATACATGAGGAAAATACACTCACTCTATAATTTTCTTATAAAACAGTAAATAAGGAGTAGACGTGGAGGATGCCGCAGGGGAAAGCGAATTCAGAAAGTCTTTTTCTTCTGTCACTTTCACTTCAGAATCATCAAAGAGCAGCCACTTCCCCTCATATTCTTTCAAGCTCTGTATCACATCAGACACTTTGCTTTCCAGCCCGTTTACAGGCGCGTCCATCTGGCTGTTGGGTTCCTTGCTTCTGTCCAGCTCCTGGGTCCCATTTGTGCTGCTGGATTCAAGGTTTCTGTTTTCAGCCAAGGCCCCGATGACCTTCTCTGGATTGGACGCTCGGTGGCTACTGCAGAACTCATAGTCCGGCCTACTCTTCTGTCCACCAAGAAGGCCAACAGCTTCCACATTTTTTTTGCTCAGGACTTTGCTGGGCTGTGCATTCCCACTGACTCGGAAGGACACATCATCATCATAATCTTCGGTGAGAGCCTTGGCATCGTCCTCATTCAGTGAGTCAGCCTTACCCATCTCGTACATTTGGTCCACTACAAAATTCTCCGTATCAAGTTCCAGACTGTTAAGGTCAGTGACTTTAACAGAAGCAGTATAGTGCCCACTACTGATGGTGATCCCACTGTGCATCACCACCGCGAACAGTCCGTAGCTGTCGTTGGTTGGCTTGGTGCTCCACTCTTCCAGGGACAACTTCAGGGGTGTCAACAGAGGGGTGTTGATCTTGGAGAGTCCTCCACCATAACAATCAAACCTGTTAAAGAAAAAGGCAAGTCATATAATATTCATACAAAGTATTTCACATGGTGTGCCTACTTGGAGTATAAAATGACGAACCAATTGAATGTTTCTGGTGTGTATTTCAAGCATTTTGACAAATGGATTCATGACAAATATCTGAGGACAAATTAAGAATCTGGTCTGCCTCCCAACTACGGGATGATATAACGGGGACACACGGTTTTTACCCTAGGCGATCTCTGGACTTTTGACTGTCACATGTGAAGCGACTCCACCTTGCCCCCTTCACTCCCCTGGTAATGGTGGCAGCCTATAGAGAGCTGGAATGCTGGGGAGTGCCTGCTAGAATGTTCAGGTGCTGCCATTTTGATCAAAGTTTCTTAGATACTCACTCCAAGCCAGTTGCAGCAAAACACTTCAAGTGGATGGTTATCACCTCAGGCATCTTGTCAAAAAGGAGGCTTCTTTCCGCCTCCGTGTAATGATGGCAGTTCTCACAGAAGTATTTGTCCTCACCCACAATCCTCTCCACAGAGGCGAACTGCGAGATGGCCCACTTTAGGCTCTTCAGCTCCGTCTTGGGCTCTGGAGAAACTGCCCAAGACAATCATGTTTGGTCACTCACATACATTGTGGCACGTTAACAAGGTCACAAGAGCTTAAAATGAACATTAAAGGAAAAGACTCCCTCAGGCTAATGGAATGGCGGTAGGGTTCAGAAGCTGGCTGCCTTCTAGATATTTGCAGGATGCCGTCGTTTGTCTACACCAAATGTTTACTGTCAAGTTTGCTTTCGCTGATAGTAAGAAATGGCTCTTGAAAGGTGAGAGGAAGAGGGTTAAAATTTAAATCTCCTGTTCTAATTCATATATAGCGCAACCTGTAACATCACACAAGCCAGACTTTATAAATTTCCAAAATCAAGAAAGGAAGCCACCCAACATGCTTTTAAAGTGGAAGGTGGTTAAAGCCAAAACAAGGAGCAAAACAAAAAAGTAACTCATCACGTGGAGACCTAAAAAAAAGTCCCCCAAAGTCAACCTGTATTAGCTTTTCTAAAGGAGAATCCAAAAATCTCTTGCTTCCCCCAAATGACGCTTCTAGGAATACCCCACTGAACAATGGCCAACTTGTTTTCGTGGCTGGCTCTGCAGATGCTGCTCAGTACTCACTCTCTGAACTCTCCTGCACTTTAGAAAACTCCTCCTCTTGGACTGGGACGCTGATGTCTTGGAAGTCTTCTCTCCTCTCTGTTAAACTCTCACACTCCAAGCACCGAGTTCTCAACACCAGCTGGCCTTGGAATAATTTCTCCACCAACTCGAAACAAACTTGTTCCATCCCTACAAAGAAGATGAACTCAGACTCAAACACCTGCCCGGCAACTCCACTCCTTAGCCCAACCTGATGTTTTAGCAAGTGTCTTAATGAACACCACATGAGCAAACCCAAATTTCTCTTTTTCATGCCCATTCTCTCAGCCCATCGTTAGCATACAGCCTGGAAGGAAATGCTGCACATGAGCCCTGCTTTCCCTTCTCTTCTAGAACACATTCCCAAAGACTTGGCTTTCCTTATCTTTAAGGCAGCTCTACAGAAAATCAGGGGAATTCAAGCAATTTTTCTGAATGCCCTTTTTAATTGACTAGGCAACAGAGTCCAAGAGGCACTACCAGCACAATGGCCAGCTCACCCCTACTGCAGCACTCATTTTTCCCAGAGCCCTATAGCAGCCATGGGTAATTAAAAGTTTTAAGTTTTAAAACTTAAGTTTTCTCATAGGATTTTATTTGTAATAAGAGAATGCCTAGATAAATACAGTCAAGACAGAAGCCCATGGTGCTGAATCTACTGCCACCTTTAAACAATGCCTCCAAATCTTCCTGCCTTAAAACACTCCCCTGCCCAGGGGCACTCACCCTACCCCAAGTGCCTAAGGCTGAGCCCACCAAGGGAGAGTCAAGCTCTACTCTGCATCTGGTGGATCCTAGGAAGGTATCAGTACTGACCTTTGTTTCTCAAAGACTGCATTTCTTTGTCTTCCACACTCTTCTCTGGGGGTGCAGGTTCTCCAGAGTCATCTTTTAAGGTGCCCTTGGTCTCTCCTTTCAAGTCCTCCTCATGATTGCCATCAGTTTCTTTTGAAGGCCCTTTGGGTCCCAAGTGTGTGGTGATTTTCCCCAGACTGCAGAACTTCGAAAGGATGCTGGGCTGTTTGGCAGTGGGCTTCAACCAGTTTAGTTTGAGTCTTGATTTCTTGTGGCTCAGCCGGGCGCTGTCTCCATCAGCGGCACCTTTGGGCATGGCTTCAGGAGAACTTTCCAAGCGAGCATCCCCAGCTGCTTTTCTCTTGGACCGGGTCTGCCTCTGGTTTTCTTCAGATGCCGCCAGCTCCTTGGAAAGCTTAGACTTCTTCTTGGGATTCCCCACATCACTGTCACTTTTCCTTTTCCCATTTCCCTTTGGGAGCCTGTCTTTTCCTTCCCCATCATCCTCGAGGGTGTTCTCTTCACTACCTTCTCTCAGAGGAAGTGGCTTCTCCAGCGGGGGAGGGGATGCATCTGCTGGCTCAGTTCTCAGCTCTTCCTTCTTCAAGAGCTGGCATGTCTCCTGAATGTTTCCCAAGATGCACTGCAGCACCTCCTGAGCATCGTGCTGCAGGTAGCCTTCGTACATGGGATTCAGCTCCCTGCAAAGAACGAGTTGTCACTCAAATAACGTCACTATTCCCTTCTCTAACACAAGACTCCATTCTTTCCACTTAAAATAGCACTATTGTCCAGTGACATTGACAACATTCTTAAATATGCCCCCCTAGTAGTGCCCCTTTTATTGGCCACAATCAACATCTCTCTCTTTGCCCAAAAAAAACAACCCAAGTACCAAACAAACTGGCAAAAAAGCAGGTGAAGCGAGGCAAAGAACCACTCACTATGCAATACATGAGAATTTAACAATAGGTCCCTAAGAAGGTACCTAGCCTTTAGTGTTTTCCCCTTCCACTGTTCAGGAAGCGTGCAAGTTGATGCTTTTTAACATTTCAGAAAAATCTTCAAGAAACCATAAGAACCTAGCAATTACTGTTGACGTTTGGTCATTTAGGTCATGTCCAAATCTCTGTGACCCCATTTGGGGTTTTCTCTGCAAACACACCGCTGTGGTTTGCCATTTCCTTCTCCACCCCATTTTACAGATGAGGAAACTGGGGCAAACTGTGAAATGACTTGCCCAGAGTCACGGATAGTGAATATTTGAACTCAGTCCTCCTGACTCTATCCATTGCATTACCTAGCTCCCCAGAGTCTAGTAGACTCAATTTTATGTTGCTTCTTGACATGGGGGTGGGCAGGGTTTGCACACAGAGTGTTTAAGAAGCTAGATTTATATCACATAAAACATACACACTGCAGCTCTGGCATCAGTGTTCAATTCACTGTGCTCACCAGCTTAGAGAGAACATTTCATTCTGGGATATACCTGAGAGTGTTAAGTAGTCTTCTTGGCTGAGTAGCGAGTTCATCTGTATATTTCTCTGGGTTCAAAAGAAAATTGGCCTGAAGTTGTTCAACTGAAATTATTAAAGACTGTAAGCTGCATATTAATTCATAGCTTGCCAGGTTGTCTTCTTTGCAATTTCCCTGCAAGAAAGAAACATAAATAAGCCAATCTGATACTTATGAATACAAGTATTTCCCCTTTCTCTTTATTTCTTTCTCCTAAAGCATCTTTCTTTTTATAATGCTCTAAAAAAAAAAAAAACTTAAAGTATTTTAAAGAAGCAGTCTCTCAGAGTTTGCTACTTGCAGAAGCCAAAATAAGATTTAGGTTGAGTAGCACAAAGGAAAAGCTCTGAAAATCAAGGAATTCATTTTTCCTTTGATTTCAGAGACAACTTTTCTATACAGCTAAATCAGCGTTTCTGCTTCAACAGAAAACTTTAATGGGGCCCACTCCTGGGGGTCATTCAAACTGTCTAGAGAGTAGGCTTCAGAGCCAGGAATACCAAAAAGACCTACACTCTAGATAACTCGCACTTTCTTATTCCCAATCAATTCAAATGGTTTTCTAATTAGCTGGAGTATCAGAATTTCCTACGAATACGGATTGGACATCCCAATTTTACATATCACTCGTGTGCCTTTAACACAGGTTCTCAAAAATTGGCTACAACACTAGATGTCTCACTCTCCCCCTGGACATAATGCCCAAGGCACTTGGATCTT
Source organism: Phalanger gymnotis (assembly GCA_028646595.1). NCBI lineage: Eukaryota > Metazoa > Chordata > Mammalia > Diprotodontia > Phalangeridae > Phalanger > Phalanger gymnotis. Next base: position 322,585,382 of record CM053626.1, on the reverse strand, counting down.
AAACTCTATGGTTTGGGGGGGGGGTGGGTAGCGTCAACCTACTACAACCTACAGCAACGAACCACCTATACCAACATAAACTGGCAATTCTGTTTGGAGAACTAGACCCAGAGATCAGTGAAATTACTTGCTTGTGACCACAGAGTGTGAAGGAAGCAGGTCTTGCCTTAACTTCCCCTTAGAAGGTTTAATTGTGGAGACTGGGTGATCACCGGTCAGGGTACTAGGAAGGATTCCAACTCCAATTTGGTCATTTCGGGCTTTATTGCCGTGTGAGATTTTAAACCCCTGAGGGCAAGCACAGCCTCATTCTGATAAACCACAAAGAACAAGCACCAAAACATCATAATCGTAATTTGAAGTAAAAATGTTGGTCCTGTCTATTTTCTTTGCCTTATGTCACCTCGGGTCCTCCGAGGTATTCTTAAATCTCGCCACAATTTGAGACAAACACGCAAATCCAAAATAGGGCAGGCTTTAAAATAGAAAAATTAAAATTCCCAGGTCCATTTAAAGGTAACCACGCACATCACTTATTCTGCAAAAACAAAAGCAACGTAAACAAAGAGAAGGCTTCCTTTAATAGGCTAAATCACAGGCAGTTACTCTACCAGAACAAATTCAAGGAAAAACGTTTTAGCTGCCGGTTTCTAAAGGCCGTCTCTTACCTTTTCCACTTTCTGACCGACTTCATCCTTCAGGCTTTCCTTCTTCTTCGTAATAACATTAAACAAGTGCTTTACTCCAGTTTTAAATCCGGGACAAAAGTAGAGGACCTGCACCAAGTTCCAGTCCATCAGCCTCTGGCTGCGGGGCAAGGCCTCGGGCCGGGTCAGAGCGCCTGCCGGACCCCGCCCGCGCCCACCCCCACCCCCACCCGGCGACCGCGCCCCCCCACCCCCTCCCTCACCTGGCGGCCCCGCCCCCGCGCCCTCACCTGCAGGACGCTGTTCAGGTAGCAGGTGTTGCCCAGGTTGTTGAGCCCCACGAAGGGCAGCAGGTTCTCCCGCTTCTCGCAGTCCAGGGGCGAGGGCTGAGCGGCGGCCGCCGGCACCACCTGGTCCCTGGGGAGGGCGGTGGGTCGGTATGAGCCCCGGGGTCCGTGCCCCTTCCCCCGCCCCGGGTCCCCCGACCATCCCCCGGCCTCCGCAGGGATACGCACACTTCCGGGCCCGCGCCGTCCCCGCCGCGCTCCTCCTCGTCCTGCGTGTCCGCGAAGTCCAGGGCGCGCTTCGTCTCCTTCTTCTGGAAGAACTTGAGGGACAGGCGGCTCTTCTTGGGGCTCCCCCGGGCCGGCGGCCCCTGGCTCTCACTCGGTACCACCCCAGGCATCGCTCCCCGTCACCCGCGGCACCTGCCGGGGGCCCACAAGTCACGACCCCGCCCGGGGGACGCCCCCCCACGGACCCCCGCTGGGGGCGGGGCGTGGGCACGAGCGCTTCCCTGGCAACGCCCCCGGACGCCTCCCTGGGACCCCCGACCCTCCCCCGGCGTGTCCCGGGGGCGGCGATCGCGCCCCGTTTACACCCGCACCCTCCTCGGCGGGGGGGGAGGGGCGGCCCGCCGGCCACAGTTTCCCCGCGGGGCTCGCGAGCTTACTGGCTCATGGCAGTGGCCGCCGGCGCGGCTCCATCCCCGGGCCGGGACCGGGCGCGGGTCCGGGGCCCCGGGCGGGGCGGGGGTCCACTGCCGGGGAGGCTCAGCTGGATCAGGACACGGCCGCCACCGGCGCAGACTTGGCGCGTTTTCCGCCGAGCCAGGACCCCCGCGCCGGGCGCCGCGACCCTGCCGGGCGCCGCTTGGAAACGCCGGGGCGGGCTCCGCGGCCTCGGGCCCCGGCAGGCCAAGCCCAGCGATGCCGCCGCCGCTAGCCCCCGCGGCGCGCCCAGGCTGCGGGGCCGGCTCGAACGGCGGCTGCCCCTGGGCACCTAACGGGCGGCTGGGCGGTTTCGAAGGGCGCAGGCGGCGGCGCGGGCACCTCGCGGGGTCCTCGCTGGGAGCGCGCGTGCCGGCCGAGGCCTGGTCGCCGGGATCGTGCAGCCGAGTATCTAGCGGGCGCTCGCTCTCCCCGCCCCCACCGGCCCTGAGCGCGCGGGACTAAGGCGAAACGTACGGGTCGGGAGACTGCGCAGAGCTGGGGAGGCGGGGGGGAGCTCCCCAGTGGACGAAGGCTGCCGCCAATTACTCAAACCGGCCAATCGGCGACAGAACGAGAGCTCCAGCGCGGCCCCGAGCAGCCAATCGTAAAGCTGGTGGGCAGAAGCGAGGGCGGTACGGCACGGCGTGCGCCAATCAGGGCTGAGAGGTCTGAGAAACATACCGAAGGCGCCCCGCAAGCCCCGCCCCCTCGCGTTCTCGGTCCGTGGTTTCTTCGCGCCGGGAGCAGGCTCTGGGGGCGGTCCCTCTCAGTGGGCGGGAGCTAGGACTGCCTCCTTCTGAGCGATGATGCTCGGACTTCGGGGGGGGGGGAGGAGGGGGAGGGAACGTTGGCCCCGGGATCCCCTTTGCTATCCCCCCCTCCGTTACCAAGGAAACCAGATTTTAAATAAAACGGCGGCGGAGCCGCGCGCCCCCGAAAGGACGGTGGCCGAGCGGGGGCGGGGCTTGGCCTGCGCGGAAGCGGAAGTGGGCGGGGCGTCTGGGGCCTTCTTGGAAGTTCCGGTCTTTCCCGACCCGAGCACCCCTTGTCCCTTCTTTGCCCCGGAAACTGCCGCCTGTCCCTCCAGAGTGAAATGTCAACTCCGCCGCTCTCCGGACCCCGGGATACCTGGAAAGGGGACAGCGCCGGCCGTGGAGGCCTCACGGCGCCCCCTGGCAGCTTGCTCTCCCTTCCCCCCCCCCCGTTAGACTATGTGCGCCCCGAAGGCAGGCCAGTGCTCGTGGACTGTTCGCGCGCCATTTCCGCCACAGACACCCAGCTCCTTGACCCCCACTTGGTGACGTCATCTCTTGGAGGAGGCTGTACCACCACCGACCAAGCAGGCGCCTATTACATGCTTGGGAACAACTGACCAGTGAGGTCAGTGGGGCAGTGCTGCAGGGAGTGGAAACCGAGCTTTGGACTATGGTCAGCGGGATTGACTGCAGGCCGGGGAAGGGGCGAGAGGTCAAGAATAATTGGAGTTGGCCGTTGGATGGGAGAGCAGCCTCCGCCGTCCCGAGACAAATTACAGGATTGGGAAGGGGATCAAACAACAGCTGCGGAAATGAACGTCCAGGGACCAGGGCCCCGAAGTCCCGCTTCTGCAACGGCCTGGGGTGGACGGTGAGCTGGTGCATTGTTGGTGCAGCGGTGACGTCAGGCAGCCATTTTGGAAAGCGACACGGAGTTAGGCAAATACGATGACAAAAAGTTTGATGCAGAGATTCTGCTACTAGCTGTATACCCCAGGGGATCACTGACAAAAAGCAAGTCCGTGTACACACAAAACTTAACAGTACTTTGTGAACTGGCAAGGAACTCACAACCAAGCTGATGCCCTGCAACTGGGGAATGGCCAAGAAAGTTGTCGTCTATCAATAATGAAGCGTTACTGTATCGTGGAAAGTGATGTGATAAAGACAGAACACATAAGTACACAAACTGAAGCAGAATAAAGTGGCCCTACCAAAAACAGACAAGAAATGCTGTAAACGGAAAAAACAATGACCACAAGAAAGTGGAAACTGAACTTTGCAAAAATGACAAAGAAAGCAGGACCTCAAAGGAGAGGCATAAGAAGATATCTCCCCCCACTCTTTTTGTAGAAGTAGGTGGTCCACAGCTGTGGAATGTTTTCAGGTTTTTTCGATATACTGTTTCAGCAATCCGGCTAGCAGCTTCTGTGGGGATGTAAGACCCACCAACAGCCAGCACCCAGAAAGCTGCCAGCATGCTGCAAAAAGCACATGTTCTTTTGATCCGCTTTAATAAGGAAAGCAAGGTTAAAGGGGTTGACAAGCTTTAATTCAGCATACAAATAACATTCCCATAGTTCAGGGGAAGAGACCAGCACACTGAGCTTCAGAGCAAATTACAAACATCAACAGACAGACCCAATACAGATTCATAGTTACCAACATCTGGGTTCAGCCCAGGAGCTCAGAACAAGGGCTGGCCCAGAGTCACACGCACCACCACTGCTGCGGGAATGAGCTCCAAGGAGGAGGAGGCCAACCCCTGTTTTTATATCTTTTTCAATATCGGGTGAGTCAAACATGGGACTCACGCACGTAACATAAAATCATCACAAAGAGGCCACTTAAACCCACGTGGTCTAAGAGCCTCTGATGTCCCAAACTTACCACTCAAACTCATTTGTAAACTAGGCCCTCCCCTGAGTTAGCCCCACTTTGGGCCCCACCTTAGTTGCCAATCCACACCCACAAAGGATTTACACCTAATAGGGGTTTGGGCCTGGGGCTTAGCACGTAGTAAGGCTCAATGAAATACACTGAATTACTCAAAGGGAACAAAAGCCAAACTCTTCCAGGGCACTTGGTTGAACCTTATAAGTGCTAAGGAGCCCATTTTGCTTACCAACACATATACTGATAGGCTTTGCTTATTTTTTTTCCTTTAAAAATGTATTCTTTGTTATATGGGATGGCTCTGGGAGAGGAGGCGTAGGGGGGAAATTAGCACATATAAAAATAAAAGATGGGAATGAAATAGATTGAAGGTTTGGAATATTCACCGGCAAGCAGTAGAGCAAATCCCTTCCTGAGGTATAAAAGGGTTGCTTTGCTGAACTGAGGTCCCAATTGACATGGATTCAATCAGCACAGTTTGGTGATTGTTCTCCACCTCTGTTCAGTAGCACATAGATAGGAGCAGGAGGGTAATCCAAGGCCCAGGTCTGTCAAGGCATGACTGGCATTAAGATACAGTGAAAAGGAATTCAGGAGCACAGGCTAGTGTGGAGTTTAACTGATTGACCAAAAGATTGGGACCAAGACACAAGGGAAGTGCAGCTGGTCCAGGAACAATGAACTGGGGAAGACCTGAGAGGCCAAGGAGCAGAGGCCATGATGAGGACAAAAAACAGCACTAGAGGGATTGTCAGGAAGAGGGAATGGGAGAAGCGTACGACCAGATAAAGTAATGTTATAGTCATGAATGCGGAATGCTTGTGGGTCATGGCAAGACAAAGGACTGAGGTGGAATGAAGGAGTAGGTTTGGAGAAGTTAGGGAGTATAGGAAGCATCAGTATCTATGTCGAGGTCCTTTAGCTTTCTGGCAGTAATTGTGGCTGAAAGACTGTGGGCCAAGCACTAAATTCTTTGAGGAAGGAAGGAGAACGTGCCGGAGGCTGATCAAGAATGGCCACCGGGATCTGGCTCGAGTCACTAAAGACTCTGACCACTGATGAGCCTCCTGCTGCCCCAGGTACCGAGGCTCAGTAACCACCAGCTCCTCCATTCTGCCTTCAGTAGATCAGCGGTATGAGCAACCCTGCTACGCTCAGCCGAATCCTCTCTGCCTCCCCAAGTGCGAGGGTCAGGTCACGTCCCATTTTGACTCGGCTGTCTGACGAGGAGAGTTTTTTTCATTGAATCAATCAAAGCCATCGTGTGCGAGACTAAAAGGAAGAAGAACTTGGGCGCGTTCCTCTGCATTTCTGGGGACCTCGACACCATTTGCTACACCAGTGAGTCAGCTTGGTCCACCATCTGGAACTCCTGAGTTTTTTCTCCGCAGCTGCATTGCTGTTTGAATTGGGGAAGCTCGGCGTCCGTGGACGTCTAGGTGGTAGCAGAAGGAGCAGCCTTGGCCTCTAGAACCTTATCACTCAAACGTATTTCCACCAGAAAAGGTCGTTCTGTATTGGTAAAAACCCCAAACCCGTTTTCAAACCCGAGCCTCGATTGCTGGGCTGCCGTTCCCACTCATTGATGTTAGCAGTGTTACATAACTACTGTCCCTCAAATGGAGCACTGCAAATCGTTTCCCAAATACAGCGACCTATCTAGATTTTCTCAAGTATTCTCGAGTGTACCTTTAGTAGATTCTTTTAACCGTGATCCTCTATGTGCTGTTCTACAATCTCCCAGTTCTGTTACTTTGATCTTCATGAAGTTTATGGTATTCTCGTTAAATGCTTTGTTGTGTACATCTGTAGACCTTTATGGGCACCTATCCAAAAACCAATAGTGTTTTTCAGTATCATTCTCATATCCTCAAAATGTTACTCCATAATGCCAGAATATTTTCAACCACTAAACAACTTGATCTGTTCAAATGACACAAAGCAGAAGCAGTAACATCAACCACAATTATCAACAGAGTACAGCAATTATAAAAGTGCAGTTGTTCCTTAGACATAAATCAGAAGCAAGATTCTTATAATAAAAGTGCAGAAAATATTGTGCATCAAATGATAAACCCCACTTAAAAGGCAGCCAATCCAAACAACAGCAAAACAAAATTCAAAATTAAGCATACAGAGGGCTTGTAAGGAGATGGCAGAATGTTAGAAAATTACCTGGCTCTCCCAAATTCCCCTCCAAACAACTTAAAACAATGCCTCAAATTGAATTTTAGAGTGGCAGAAATAATAAAAATTTGGGGTACAACCATTGTCCAGTCTAAGATAAACTTCTGGTGTGGTTAGGAAAGATCTGACCTATGGAGTGTTGGTCTGATAAGGAGTGAGGAGCAGATACCATCACAACAAAGAGCAAGTCTTGGGGGCAGCTGTGTCAGGGCAGCCAAGGGTTCAGGAACTTTCACTCCAGACAGTGTGTGTGTGTGTGGCGGGGGAGGGGGGTGATGCTTTGAGTGGCTGATCTGGGAAATAATTGTGGAGCCCTGGCATATTGACCAGATATTCCCAAATTGTGGTACAGGAGAGGAGAAGCAAGCATACTCCAGTGAATGAGGTTGCAGAGGCTCGGTGCTCTCCTTATGGTTCCAGGGCAATGCCCTATTCACAATTCTAGGATAGAGAGGACTGACTGTGGTCACTTGCAGAAGAAGGGGGTCCCTGGTTTCAGTTCCAGTTACATTTCTGGGACTGTGAGAAGTGAGAGTGTGGTAGCAACAATGTGAGGGACCCTGATTATGGTTCGGGGCTGGAGAGGAATCCCTTAAATCATAAACTAAGGCAGAAGCCCTAAGAGTGGAAACCACAGCTGGCCTTGGATCATAGCACACTGGAAGAACCAAAAAGTCAAAGAACTTCAGATAGAGCTCAGAAAATAACAACATGAAAAACCTAAAGCCTAAGACATTCTCTCCCACACCCTGGGAGCGGAGGTCAACACCTAACATAAAGGTAATAGCCAAGAAATAGGATGTTTTAAAAAATGAGTAAACAGAAAAAAAAAACCTAACCATAGATAATTATGAGATAGAGAAGATCAGGGCTCAAACTCAAAAGGAAAAAAAAATGATATTAAAACTACTTGTAAAGCTTCAAATAAAAATATAGAATGGTCACCAGCTCAAAAAGAATTGGAAGAGCATAAAAAGAATTTTAATCAAGAGAGGTAGAGGAAAAACTGGGAAAAGAAATGAGTAATGCAAGAAAGGTGGGAATAATTGGAAAAAGAGATCCAAAAACTACTAAAGAAAATAACTCCTTAAAAATTAGAATTGGGCAAGAGGAAGCTAATGACTTCACAAGACATCAAGAAATAACAAAATGGAAAGAATGAAACAAATAGAAGAAAATGTGAAATATCATTAGAAAAATAACTGACCTGGAAAACAAATAGAGGAGAAATAATATAAGAATTGTTGGACTACCTAAAAGTCATAATAAAAGAAATAATCTAGACATTATATACTTCCAGAAATTATTAAAGAAAAATTGCCCTGAAGTTTTAGAACTAGAGGGTAAAATAGAAAATGAAAAATCTGCCAATCACTGCTTGAAAGAGATGTCAAAATGAAAAGTCATAGGAATGTTATAACTAAGTTTCAAAGCTCTGAAATCAAGAAGAAAATATCACAAGCGACAAGAAACAATTCAAATATCCTGGAGCTACAATCAGGATAATACGTTTAGCAGCTTGTACATTAAAAGACCAAAGAATGTGGAATATTCGGAAAAGCAAAGGAGCTGGGTTTGCAACCAAGAATAACCTACCCAGCAAAGCTGAATGTAATCCTGAAAGGGAAAAAAAATACATGTTTGATAAAGGATTTTCAGACATTTTTAAGGAAAAGATAAGAACTGAACAGAAAATTTGACTTTCAAATACAAGAATCAGGAGAAACATAAATATGAATGATTAATAACAAGGGATTTAATAAAGTTAAACCATTTACTATCTTATATGGAAAAATTATATTTGTAATTCTTAAGGATATTATTATTGGAGTAGTTAGAGTATACATAGAGAGAGAGCTTAGGTTTGAGTTGATTATGATGGGATGATCCTAAAAATTCAAATTGGATAGGGAGAGGTAAAATGGCACAAATTATCTCATACTGAAGAGGTGTGAGTAGAAGAACTTTTACAGTGGAGGGTGGGGTGGAAAGTAGGCAGTGTGGGGACCTTATTCTCATCAGAACTGGGTTAAAGAGAGAATAACATATATCTAGTTGGGTATGAAAGTCTTCCTAATTTACACAGAAATGAGAGGGCATAGGAATGAGGCAAGGGAGGGACCCTTGGAAGGGTGTGTGGATTAGGGAGGCTATGGTCAAGGAAACTAGACTTGCAAGGAGGGATAGGGTAAAAAGAGAAAGAAGGCTAAACAGGGCAGGGGGGAGGAATAGGATGAAAACAGAAAGCAGCAGAATGGATCAAAAACCAGAGCCTGACAAAATGTTTCTAGGGAACATGTTTTAAAATGAAGGGGTAGAGTAGAATTTATTATGCTTCAGCTGATGTAAAAAAAAAAAGTATGATCTCAAAGTTAAAATGAAAATAGATTTAATTAAAAGAGGTAAGCAAGGAAATTACATTATATTAAAAAGTACCATATACAGATTGGCTAAAATGATAGGGAAAATAACAAATATTGGAGGGGATGTGGAAAAGTTGGGACATTAAAACACTGTTGGTAGAACTGTGAACTGATCCAGCTGTTTTGGAGAGCAATCTAGAATTATGCCCAAAGAGTTGTAAAACTGTGTATACCTTTTGACCCAGCAATACCACTATTAGGTCAGGTTCACAAGGTGATCCCAAGGAAAAGAACCTACATGTTCTAAATACTTACAGCTGCTCTTTTTGTGGTGGCAATGAATTAGAAATTGAGGGGATGCCCATCAATTGAGGAATGGCTGAATAAGTTCTGGCATATGATTGTGATAGAATATTGCTGTGCTGTAAGAAATGATAAACAGGTTGATTTTAGGAAAAACTGGAAGGACTCGTATGAGATAATGCAGAGAGAAAGGAGCAGAACCAAGAGAACATTATGTACAGCACAGCAATATTGTTTGAAGAGCAATTGTGAATGTCAGCTATTCTAAGTAATATGAATACTTAAATCAACTATGAAGGACTTATGAAAGAAAATGCTATCTACCTCCAGGGGTACATAGCCACTATGGAGATTTTACTATACATATCTCTTACAAGGGTTTTGTTTTTCATTTTTCCCAGGAGTGGTTGGGTGAAAAGGATAAGAGGTAGGAAAGAGAAAAAATAAATGCTTGGTAATTGAGAAAAAAATGTTTTGTTTTGTTTTTTAAATAAAAAGCCTCTAAAGAAGCCTCTAACTTATTTCTCACCTGGCTGCACTACTTTGGGTCTTCCCTGACAGATTCTCCCTGTGCCCCAGAAAGCTCATTATTGAGATAATGTCATCATGCTGTCAAATCTCATCAGTCTTGGGATGCTACTTCTTCACTACCTTCTGCCCCTTTGATTGAAGAATAGGGCCATGAATTCCAAATCTTCACTTAAGGAGAGAACTCCAGCTCAGACATCTCATTTCTCTTCTAGCTGTACTACACTGGGGACTTCTCTGATTTCTCTACCATGTCTTCTCATTGGGTACCTTTCTCCGCTTCCCCTTTTTTCAGCATTTTTATGTGTTTTACCCACACATCCCCCACCCAAGTTCCTTGAGGGCAGAGACTGTTTTCTTTCTGTATCTCAAAATACTCTCAAAGCGTAGTGTAGTGCCTAGCTCATCATAGCAGGGCATCTAATAAACGTTTATTGCCTAGCACTTCATGCTTCCACAAAAACAAAGTCGTTTTTTGAAAGATCAACAAAATTGATAGTGAAAATCAAAAACAAGAAGGGAAGAGTCAGAATGGAAAGAGGAAATAAAGGGATCAAAAACTTATACATAGTTTTATGGCAACAAACTGAATATTCGAATAAAATGGATGGATAGCTACAGCAATTTTAAATACCTGAACTAATTAAAAAAATAAACCAACTAGTTAACCTAAGTAGCTCAGTCTCAGAAAGAGAAATTAATAAATGATAAATGAACTGCCATGGGAAAAAGCACCAGCAAGTTATAGACATTCATTTAGTAAACCTATTTTTTTACTTTGTTAAATTTATTTCCCTATTACATGTTAAAATTTTTTTAAAAAATTTTTAACCTTGAGTTCCAAATTTTCTTCCTCACTTTTGCCCCTCCCCAACCCTTTGAAAAGACAAGCAATATGTTATTGATTATACACCTGAAGTCACGTAAAATGCATTTCCATATTAGCCATGTCACAAAAGAAAATATACACCAAAAATAATAATAAATTAAGAAAACTATGCTTTGGTATAGACAACATTTAAGGTACAAATAAACTCCATGTTATGTAAAGTCTTCAAAAATTGAGAGGGAAGACACTTTACTTCATTGTGGCTCAGAGGGGATGAGCCCAGGGCATGCCTGGAGAAGACGAATCGCTAGGCTAACAAGTAAAAGTGAGTCACAGACAACCCTGCTTACCTGAACGTCGCCCTGACACCAACTGCTGACCTTGGATGAAAGCAAACAAGCTTACCTGTCTAGAAGAGAACAAATGAAATCGAGCACCTGATTGACGTTCTATTTTTGGTGAAAGTTGAAAGACCATTCAGAAGATGCAGTGAAAAAGACGACAATTTGGAAAAAGATTTATTTCTAATTTTCTCAATATGCAGCTCTAGGCAGCATAGAGTACTAGACCTGAAATCAGAAAGAGCTGAGCTCAAACCTCTCAGACCCATTACTAGTTGAGTGGCTGTGGAGAACTCATTTAACCTCAGTTTCTCTTTTACAAAAGGAGATAATAAGGGCCCCCACTTTTCAGCATCATTGTGAAAGATTAGATGGCATATTTACAAAGAACTTTGCAAATCTTAAGGCATTATAAAAATGCCCGTTAATATCATGCTGCAGAAATATGATTCCATAAGAACAAAACATGGGGAATACTTCACAACACTACCCATCTGATAAATTGCATTGAAAGCGATTTAATTGTGATAGGGTTCTGCAGCAAAAGATTGTGTTTTCACCAAAGGTGGCCTTAAAGTTAATGATGTAAGGCCTGAGCTGATTGGCCAGTCCCACCCCCCCCCCACCTCCCCTCACACTTCTATTACACTTCACAGGGATGTTGAATGCCAGGGGTGGAATTAAGAGAGTGAGTTCCAAACCCATCTCAGTCACTAGCTGTGTGACCCTAAACAAAACGTTTAATCTTTCTGAGCCTCAGTTTCCTTGTTTATAAAATAAGGATAATAATCACAGTGTCATACAGGGAATAAGTGAGATAATATATTGGAGAAAATATTTGCTTAATGATACTACTATGGACACCACAAAAGGCTTTCATTATGGTAGGAGTAATTTGACAATAAAAAACAGTCCAATTCAGGGCTTCTTAACCCAGCATCCATGAACTTTCAAAAAATATATTATAACTGTATTTCCATATAATTGGGTTTCCTTTGTAATTTTATGCATTTTTAAAAATTCGTTTAACAATATATTTCTGAGAAAAGGTTCATCTGAGAAAGCGTCACCAAACTGCCAAAGGGGTCCATGGCTTCAAGAAGATGCCCTCCCAAAATTCCTGGTCCAGTTGCACATTTTCTGTCTGTTCAAAGACCACTAATCGATGTTCAATCCATGCTTTACTAGTAAAGAGCTGTCCTTGGCATTCTTCAAATTGTCTGTTTTGATGTCACATCTGATCCATGCCTGGATTACTGGGGGAGTTGGAATGTGAAGAAATGGCATAATATTCCAATGTTTGCTTCTGTGTACATGTCTGAACCTTGTCCTTATAGATGCATGTGCTTCGGAAGACAAAACAGACCTGTCTACTGCTTCTGCTGTCATTCATATTCCGTGTGCCTTTATGATGGAGAATCCTGTGCCAGATGCAGGATTGAGAATTTCACAAGTGACAATGATTAGCTTGTCTCTCTAATCTTATGTTCCTTAAATATTAGAAATCTGGCCTTTTTGTTGCTGAAGCAAGATTCCTTTAACTGGAAACATTTGGGTAATGAAACAGCAGATAATGTTATAAAATATGTGAATAGATCAGCATAATTGGGAGTGGATTTGGGGAAAGAACTAATCATTTCTTGGGATTTGCCTTTCTCCAAGATGCCTGTGGAGCCAATGATTCTCTTTGATATCTCCTTTCTCTGTTCAGTCCTCCCTTTGTTCCAAGCCCTCCGATCCAGATGCTCAGAATCTCTTTCCCCCGTAGTCGCTCCCTTTTATACAAATTTCTTAGAGTGTGACCCACTAACGCAATGTCTTTGATTGTTTCAAGAAGTTTTACAGACTCTCTTCATATATAAGACATCCTCACAGGCTGTTCAGTCAGTAGCCATTGAATAAACAGTGACTGATAATTGCAAAAAAATGACTGGATTACTGCCTTGGGAATGTAATTTACTTCCTCATTCTAAAAATGTTTCTGTCTGATGGAAATTAGAAGAGGAACCATAAGGAGCAGGGAGTAAAACAAAGAGATAATGGATAGTGCCTTTCATATAATAGACTTCTGATAATTTTTTTTACATTGAATTAAATGGAATGTGATAATCCATAAGGCCTCTCTGGTTTTGGAGAGTCCTGGCCTCTCTTGAAGCTGGCAGCCTCCATTCTAGATAAGCCCTCTCCTTCTGCCTGGCATCGACCAGCTACTACCACTACCCCCTTTCTCTGGAAATTTCTGGACAGTGCTGTATGCCATCAACTGATCAACTATCATTAATTAAGCATCTGCTCTGTGCCTGGATATGCTATGTGAACTGATAGGTCAGAGTTTGCCTTATCTTACCTGGGGCCATGATTGTTCCACACACACACACACACACACACACACACACACACACATACACACACAGATGTCTACATACATGTATATGTATGTGTCTGTCTATGTAGGTATGTATACACACATATACATGCACATTCTACATACATATGTATGTGTGTTTGTACATAATATACGTGTGTGTATGTGTGTGTGTATATATATATGTATATATATAAACAGACACATATATGTTTCTCCTTCCTTTTCCTGCTCTCTTTTGTGTGTTTTCTTCTCATGTTAGAATCTAAGCTCCTTGAGGGAGGGGACTGTCTCTTGTATATATTTGTATCCACAGGGCAAATTAGCACAGGGCCTGGCACTTAATAAGCCTCTGGTACATACTTTTTTTCCTTTGTTTCTCTTTGATTTTTTCAGAATTTTTATTTTCGTGCTTAGGTTTTTTAAAAAATTATAGGCTTGTTTTTTCTTTTCTTTTCTTTAGTTGCTTGCCCAATTTGTGGGTTCATTGTTGAGCTTTTAGCAATAATAAACTTTCCTCTAAAAACTGCTGGGACTGTATCCCTAAGGTTTGTTAATTTCTTTAACATTATTCTCTTTTATTTTTTAATTTGTTTATGACCATCAGTTCTTTAAAATTAAATTGTTCTCTGAAGGACTTAAGATGAAAAATGCTATCCATCTCCAGAGAAAGAATTGATGGAGTCTAAATAGAGTGAAGCAGACTTTTTTTTTTACTTTCTTTATTTTCCTTGTGCTTTTATATTGGTTTATGTTTTTCTTTTACAACTTAACTAATATGGAAAGATGTTTTGCATGACTACACATGGATAACCTATATCAAATTTCTTGCCTTCTCAATGAAGGGGGTGGGGAGGGAGAGAGAATTTGGAACTCAGTTTTAAAAACAAATGTTGAACATTGTTTTTACATGTAATTGGGGGAAAATTAATACTAAATTAAAAATTATTAATAGTAAATTACTACTAAAAATACTAATTTATATTAATACTAATACTAAAACTAAAAATTAAATTGTTTAATTTCCATTCAAGTTTGAAACCTTTCTTCAAGTCTTTATTGATTATCATTTTTATTGAATTACAGTCAATCAAGAATGTATTTAATATTTATGATTGTCTGCATTTATTTGACATTTTTATGCCATAGCACAGTGGTTCTCAGAGTATGGTCTGGAGATCTTCAGAGGTCCCCAAAATCCTTTCAGGAAGGCCGCGAGGTGAAAACTTTTTCATAATAGTTTGTTTTACAGGGCAGCTAGTTGGTGCGGTGGACAGAGTACTGGACCTGAAGTCATCTTCATGAGTTCAAATCCGGCCCCAGACACTTAATAGCTGGGTGACCCTGGGCAAGTCACTTGACCCTATTTGCCTCAGTTTCCTCAACTGTCAAATGAGCTGGAGAAGGAAATGGCAAATCACTCCAGTGTCTCTGCCAAGAAAATCCCAAATGGGGTCATGGAGAGTCAGGCATTACTGAAAACAATGAACAATAACAACAAAAGTTATTGGGATAGGATTTCCCTTTCTATTATTGCTTCTTGGGTTTTGTTATTGTTATTTAGAAATGCTATTCATTGTTGAAGGTTTATTTTATAAACTGCAACTTTGCTAAAGCTATTAATTGTCTCAATTAATATCTTTTCTGGGTATTTCCCAAGTATACCATCATATAATCAACAAGTGGGGATAGTTTTATCTCCTTTAATGCCTTTAATTTATTTCTCTTAATTGTATTGCTATCACTACCAATTCTAGAACTACATCAAACAATAGTGAGGAACATGGGAATCTTTGGTTTACTCCTGTCTTTATTGGAAAAGATTGTAGTGTGTATCTTTATAATGCTTTGGGTTTTTTTTTAAATAGATTCTTTTAAAGATAGTTTAAGAGGTCTCTCTGTGCCTATATTTTGTAAGATTTTTACCAGTAGGTGACTATGTTGTACTTTGTCAAAGGCTTTTTCTGTATCTGTTGAGATAATCAAGGGTTTTAGATGTTTTATATTCATCTTGAATTGATTGTTTTCCTAATGTTAAGTCATCCTACATCCCTGGAATAAATACCATTTGCTCATAATGAATGACTTTTTGGATAAATCATTGTAATCTGACAGGATTTTGTTTGAAATTTTTGAGTTAATATTCCTTAATGATATTGGTTGATTTGACTTGACTTTTTACTTTGTAATGTGAGTAGTAATTCCCATTAAGCTAGATTTAAGCCAACAATAAGGATTTATTAAGCACTTATGTTCCAGGTACTGTGCTAAGCCTTGGAGATTTTTTTTTTTAAAGACATAATCAGTCCTTGCTCTCATGGTCTAATGATGGACAATGCAAAGTTCATCAGACTGGCTTTTTCTGGACTACAGAGACCAGCCTAGCCAGTTTCTCACCCACCTGGATGCTGCATAGTCCAATCACAACAGAGCTTGGAGCTACACAGTTTTACCACCTAATCCAAAGAAACCTGCCCAGCACCAGCATGTGAAGCAGTTGAGACACCTCCCATCTAACCTTCCTTTTTACTTCTCAAACCAGAGGTAATAGCAGAGTGCAAACTTACAAGAAGCATTGCTTCTTTCCAACACTAGGTGGCACAGAAGGGCAATACACAGTTCAAGCTCCTAGCCAAAAACAAATGCAATCAATTTTCTCTCCCACCAATCAGGAATCACTTAGCTGAAGCCTTCTGTCCCCTGACTGCTTCTAACAACCACAGCTGCTACAGAACAATTTTTCTGCCCATCCCCATTCACTATTTTTTAGGTTGCTATACTTGCTCAATTAAGAGCCTTCTGACATTCAGTGTCACTTTCACTTAAACCTCCAAACTCTCCAATGAAATCTCTCATTTTCCTTTTGAAAAACTGTACCTTATTTCCAAAAGTTCACATCCTTTTGTTTTTTGTTGTTTTGTCCTATGTTAACATAAAATAGTCACATGAAGATTACTGAGGAGCCAATCAGGCAGTCAGTCAATAATCTTTTATTAAGTGCTTACTATTTTCCAGGCACTATGTGAAATGCTAGGGAAAGGAGTAAGGAAAGGAAGGCAAAAAGCAGTCCCTACTCTCAAGGAGCTCACTGTCTGTCTATTGGGGAGACAGCATGCACATAACTAGATATAAACAAGATATAGACGGGGTAAGTTGGAGATAATCTCAGAGGGAAGGCAGACTTCTTGTAGAAAGTGAGATTTGAAGGAAACCAGGCAGCAGGAGTTGAGGGAGGACAGAGTTCAGGCACTTGGGACAACCAGTCGGGAGAAGAATCATGTTGTGTGAGTAGTGGCAAGAAGGCCAGGGTCACTCAATTATGGAGTATGTGGGAAGGAGTAAGATTTAAGAAGACTGGAAAGATAGGAAGAAGCAGGTTATGAAGAGCTGAAAGAAGGTGGTATATTTGATCCTGGAGGTGATAGGGAGCCTAGACAGTTTATTGACATGGTTAGACCTGCACTTTAGGAAAATCACTGGTGGGTGAGTGGAGAATGGGCCAGAGTAGGGAAGAGACTTGAAGCAGGCTGTTGCAGTAGGCCGGGAATGAGGTGATTTCACTAGGATGAGGGCAGTATGAGAAGAGAGAAGGAACAGATGTGGAGAATGAGAGATAGTCAAGTATAACACCTAGGTTGTAAGCTTGGATGATTGGGAGGATGTTGGTCCCCTCAACAGTAATAAGAAACATAAGAAATCTGGAGAGGAGTGGGCAGCATTTGGGGGGAAAGATAATGAGTTCAGTTTTGGACATGTTGAGTGTAACACATCTATCTGACATCTAGTTTGAGATATCTGAAAGGCACATGGAGAGGCAAGACTAGAGGTCAGTCAGTGGAGAGTTTAGGGCTGGGTAGGTAGATTTGAGACTCCTCAGCATAGATGATCATTTAATCCATGGGAGCTGATGCGATCACCAAGTGAAGTAGAATAGAGAAGAGGACCCACACTCTGTTGGACCCTTGTGTGACCTGATAGGGATCCAACAGAGGAAACTGAGGAGTGGTCAGACAGGAGCCAAACTAGGAGAGAACAATGTCTCACAAGACTGGAGAGATGAGAGTATCAAGAAGAGAGTGACTGACAGTATCAAAGGTCGCAGAGAAGTCAAGAAGGATGAGGATCGAGAAAAGGCCATTGGATTTGTGAGATCACTAGTAACCTTGGAGACAGCAGTTTGGGTTGAATGATGAGGTCTGAAGAGAGTCAAGAAGAGAACGAGAGTAAAGGAAGTGGAGACACCTGTTACAGATGGGCTTCTTGTGCAGTTTGCCAGGAAGGAAGGAAGGAAAAGAAAAAGGAAGAAAGAGAAAGGAAGAAAAAGTGTTGAGAGTTGGTGGGAATGGATGGATCAGTGAAGGTTTTTTGTTGTATATTTTTTTTGAAGATGAAGATGACATAAGCATGATTTAGGCAAGGGGGAAGTAGGGCAAATTCAAAGATTAGTGAGAGAGTAGAGTTGATAGAGGGGACAGTCTGCCAGAGAAGATGGGATGGACCTGGATCCCTTGTGCAAGAATAAGGGCCACCTCTTCATGGGAGACAAGGACAGAGGAGAAAGTGACAGAAGGCATGCGACCGATGTGAGATGACAAGAAGAAGCTGTAGGAGAATGGGCAAAATATGAAGCAAGGTTCAAGGCTCAGAGAGGAGGGGAGGGGAGGCTATGGGGTGTTTAATGAGAGATGAAAAATATTGGAAAAGCTGTGATAAGTAGAATAGGGAATTATTTAAGAGGTATAAAGTAGATCGTCTTACTGTAGTGAGGGCCCAGTTAAGATTTTGTAATACATACGATGCTTTGTTGCTTTTTGGGGGGGAGGGGAGGATGCCTCAGAAACTAGGTTGAAATGGATGGAGATTTCTTCCTCATAAGTTTTGAGAGAATTCCTCATGAATATCAAGAGGAAGTTCCCTGACACTCCCTGCCCCCACACACACACTCCCCACACCATCTATACATATATTAGAGACATTGGTATGAACACTGATCCCCCCAGCCTGTCTGAAGAGGGTAGAAGTGAATAACTTTAAAAATTCGTATTTCCCTCTCTGCCATAAGAGCTGATTTTACTCTTCTAAACAAAGGAGCCTGTCAGGACCTGCTCCATGTCACTCCCCCACCCCCAATAAATTTGATACCAGTCTTTCAGGCAATCTAGACTTGAATTATGTATGGCCCTGAGAATGTCTCCCCCCAAAAGCCATAATTTCTTTGATACTGGAGATCTTTTCCAATTAAGAATTCTGCAGTTTTTCAGTATGGCAGAAACTAGGTATAGACCAACATCTTACATTACATATCAATATAAGATCAAAATGGGTACATGATTTAGACATAAAGGGTGATACCATTTGCCTGTCAGATATATGGAGAAAAGAGGAATTCAGTACCAAATGAGAGAGAGCATTACAGGAAGTAAAATGCATAATTTCGATTATATTAAAAAGGGCTTACAAAAACAAAACCAATGCAATCAAGATTAGAAGGAAAACATAAAGCTGGGGAATAATTTTTACAGTAAATGCCTTTGATAAAGGTGTCATTTCTAAAATGTATAAAGAACTAAGTCTAATTTATAAGAATACAAGTCATTCTGCAGTTGATAAATGGTCAAAGGATATGCACAGGCAGTTTTCAGATGAAAAAGTCGAAGCTATCTATAGTCATATGAAAAAATGCTCTAAATCACTATTGATTAGAGAATTGCAAATTAATGCAACTCTGAGGTACCACCTCATGCTGATCAGCCAATTTGCTAAGATGACTAATTAGCTAATAACAAAACAATAACAAAAATGATAAATGTTGGAGAGGTTATGATAAAATTGGCACACTAATGTACTATTGGTGGAGTTGTGAACTGATCCAACCATTCTGTAAAGCAATTTGGAACTATGTCCAAAGGACTATAAAACTATGCATACCCTTTGATCCAGCAAAACCATTAGTTGGTCTGTATCCCAAAGATATCATAGAAAAGTGAAAAGGCCCTATGTGGACAAAAATATTTATAGCAGCTTTTTTGTGGTGGCAATAAAATTGGAAATTGAGGGGTGTCCATCAGTTGGGAAATGGTCAAACAAGTTGTGGATACGAATGGGATAGAATGAATATGAATGTGATACTATAAGAAGTTACAGGCAGATTTCAGGAAAACCCAGAAAGACTTAGATGAACTGATGCAAAATGATCAGAACCAGGAGAACATTGTACATAGTAACAGCCACATTGTGCAATGATTAGCTGTGAGTGATAGCTGTTCTCTGCAATACAGTGATTCAAGACACGTCCAAGGGAATTATGATGGAAAATGCTGTCCACACCAGAGAAAGAACTGGTGTAATCTGAATGCAGATTGATACATACTATTTTCAGTTTCTTTATTTTTTTCATGGTTTTTTTTTTCCTTTTGGTCTGTTTCTTCTCTCACTGAATGACTAATACGGAAATATACGTTACATGATTGCACATATATAACCTATATCAAATTGCTTACTGTTATAGGGAAGGGAGAGGAGAGAGAGGAGGAAGGAGAAAAATTTGGAACTCAAAATTTTTAGATAATGAATGTTAAAAATTGTCTTTACATGAAATTGGAAAGAATAAAATACTATTTATAAAAAAACATTCTGCGGTTTTCATTTAGTTTCCTCAAAGTAAGAGTCAGCTCATGAAAACCTGTTAAACAACATATGCTCATTGTGAAAGTGTCCAGCCTCACTCTCGACTTTCTCTGTTCAGAGAATAAAATGAAGATTCTTCACTGGGTTTTACGATGACTCTGTTTTTGGTGGTCCGTGGAGGAGGGGAGTTGGAAAATCATATGCTATTGTCAGTCATAGTCCAGGAATCTGAATTACCACGATTGTTTATCTTTAATAATGTATCTTTAATAAAGCTGGATATAGTTTGGCTTGAGGGAAAAATGTAGTGGACCCAGTCAGTGCTACTTTGTCATTTTCTCCAGCTTTCTTGGGCAGCATGTAAATAGGAACAAAGGCAGAAGCTAGTAATAGTAATACAAGGCAGAGGCTTGTTAGGTCAGGATCTTTAATGGGATAGAGGGACAAGAAGAGGACAGTGGAGAGGTGAACTGGTTCACCAAAGGTCAAAACAGGGAAGGGAAGAGAATGTAGCCAGTACATGGCCTGGGAAGGAACTGAGAGGTAGAGAGACTGGAGTTCACAGTGAGGATGAGTGTTTGAAGGTGAAAAACAGATTAGGATCAGATAAAAGAATTTCAGAATTCCTTAACGTGGATATGGAATACATGGGAATGGAATACGTGGATATGGAATCTGTGGGAATGGAATACGTGGATATGGAATATGTGGATATGGAATACGTGGGAATGGAATACGTGGATATGGAATACGTGGGAATGGAATACGTGGATATGGAATACGTGGATATGGAATACGTGGGAATGGCAAGTCAAGGGCATTACCATCTCTTCATGGAGTTGCAGTTGGATGGAGGAGGAGGTCATGGGAAATAAGTAGAGGAATCAGAAAGTTAGAGTGTTTGAAAGCGCGTCAGTATGTAGCCTGAAGTCCTCCAATATTAGGGCAAGAGTTGGAGAGTAGAGAAAGACTGTGAGAAAGGCATTGAGGAAAGGAGAATATTCTGGAGATTGGTAGACAAAAATCATCAGCTTGATAGGGTGATAAACATGGTTTGAATAGACTTCAAAGGAAGAGAGGTCACTGAGTCCTAGTGGCAGAGAGAAAGCCTGTGACAATGGAGCACAAGGAGTATTCCAACTCAACTGGTGAATTAGGAGGTGGGAGTGCAGAAGTGCTGGAAAGGGTGGCCAGGGGAGCCATGTGGTCAGGAGGTCTCTTGTAGCCTTAAGTCTGGAATGTGGGCCTTTACCAGCTTGGGTGTCATTACATTCATCTTTCTCAGTTTTCAGATAACGAAAGTTCTTTCTCTACTTCATTAAAACTTCTGACTTCACACACAAGTGAGGCCTCATTCTACACTGTTCACAAAGTAATTTGAATTCTCGTATTTGGGCCACAGTTTATTTTCTGCCCAAACTGCTCAGATATTTTGTGAATCTGTGAAAACTGTAGTTCTTCATACACATATTTTAATCTTTTTTTATTAAGCCAAGGTTGTTTTCCTATTCCTTTAAAGCATTAAAATGCCCATTTATAACAGCAGCAATATCTTGCATCCTTGATAGTTAATATAAATTTTTTCCTTTACACAAATTTTTTTTGCCCTTTTCCTCACTAAACTGCTCCAAATGAAAAAGACCTAAAGGGACAGTGTTCCTGAGAACAAGAATACCTCAACTGTATGTACTAAATATCCTCCCTTCCTCCCTTCTCTCTGTCTGTCTGTCTGTCTCTGTCACTCTGTCTCTCCCTCCCTTCCTCTCTCTCTCTCTCTCTCTCTCTCTCTCTCTCTCTCTCTCTCTCTCTCTCTCACACACACACACACACACACACGCACACACACATTTACCTGATTAGTCTCTAGCTTATAGGTATCTCAAGCTGCAACTTGGAATCTCATACTGAAGCCTGAGCTCCTTTTCTTTTGAGAATATTCTCTTTCAGGGTGGCGCTGTGAGTAAACCACCGGCCCTGGATTCAGGAGGACCTAAGTTCAAATTCACCCTCAGATACTTGACACACTTACTAGCTGTGTGACCTTGGGCAAGTCACTTAACCCCTATTGCCCTGCCTTCCCCCCTTCAAAAAAAAAAGAGAGAGAATATGGTCTTTCATCCTCTGACAATTTCTTCTGCATATAGAATAATTCTGGAGTGTTAGAATGGTTTTTCCTTCATATCTGAAGTTCTTTCTCTAGGCCATTTGCAAAATTTGTTTCTTGACACACACACATCATTCAGTCTAATAACTGCACATCTCGGAGTATGAAGTATGAGTTTTTCCTGGTGTTATGTGGATTCCCTCAGTCTGTCTTTTCTCTGTATTCGAGTGTTCCAGATTGTTTTCTTAATTCTCACATTATGTTATTTGGGTTTTTAAGCTGCGTCTTCCAGGAGATTTACGATCTTCAGTTATCACATTGAATCTCGTCTTTGAGGCCGCTTGCTTTGGTAAAACTGGAATTCTAGACCTACTACTTTTGTTCTTTGAAAAGTCTGTCATTATTGCAAAGGTTTCACTAGGAGCAGCAAGGTGATCCAGTGGATGGAGCAGCGGGCCTGGAGTCAGGAAAACCTGAGTTCAAATCTGGCTTTAGATTTAATAGCGATTTTGGGCAAATCACTTAAACACCCCCCCCCCAAAAAACTATTTGCCTCAGTTTCCCCAAATGTAAAATAGGGATAATAATAGTTCCTACCTGCCAGGGTTTCTGTAAGGATCAAATGAGATGACATTTGTAAAGCATTTAGCACAATGTCTGGCACACAGTGGGCACTATATAAAATGCTTGTTCTTTCCTCGCAAAGGGATATGGATAGACTACATATTGCCCTCCTGAAGGACTGTGGGAAGCCTTGCCGCTGGCAATGAAGCTTCTTGCATAATTTGCTGTAACAAACTGTCAGTTAATATTTTACCCTTTTCTCCAAATATTACGAAAGTTCCCCTTGACCTCTGGGCCTTGCTCACTTAGTGGTGAGAGCACATAGTGCACTTTCATTTGTCTGTGTACTTTACATCAGCCTTTATTTAATTTTTTGGGTTTTTTTCTATGATCATAAACGTTTAGCCTTATGTCATTCAGGAAGAAACTTTTTCCCTGATCTCAGACTTTGTATTAGGGTTGAATGATTTCTCCTTTACAGCTATCCGAAATAAAGAGTAGTGCTTCAAGTAAGTAGCCAGAAGCATGAAACCAGGGTGTTTTTCCTCTCCAATATGCTGGCTTGTGTAGCATAGCACTAGAACTAGACAGGAAGACCTGTGTTCAGATCTTGCCTTTGATACATACTCACATAACCTGGGCAAACCCCAGACCCCAGTCCTCTTAAGCAAGTTGCTGAGAAAGTGATCAATGTATTTTTAGAGAGAGTTTCCTCACCCTGAGAATTCCCTATATTTATTTTTTTTGGTCATTTTTCAGTTGTGTCTGACTCTATCCATGACTCCATTTGGGATTTTCTTGGCAAAGATATTGTTGCGTTTGCCATTTCCTTCTCCAGCTCATCTTACAGATGAGGAAACTGAGGCAAACAGAGTGAAGTGACTTGCCCAGGGTCACACAGCTAGTGTCTGAGGCCACATTTGAACTCAGCTGCTCCTAACCCCAGGTCCTACATTGTATCCGTTGCACCAGCTGGCATCTGATCTGAATTCCCAGCTCTGGCTTGTATGAAATCAATGTATTCTTATAATGTTGTCATTTGTTTCTCTTCTCCCAAACTTCCTTCTACTTCAGTATTTTTTTTCACCTCAGATCTCAGCCTTTATTTTAGTTACAGATTTACACACATTCAAGGGCCTTTTAGATCTTGTCGAGAGCAGCAATGTCAGCACTCTGCACATAATCTTGGAACTTGGTGATCTCCTCCTCCAGGATGTCTGTGCCCACCTTGTCATCCTCTACCACACAATGGATCTGCAGTTTCCGAACACCATAGCCCACAGGCAGCAGCTTGGAGTCTCCCCAGACCAGTCCATCCAACTTCGCCATGTCTGTTTCATCATCCCAAGGCTTGACATCTAGGAGGATGGAAGACTTTGCAATCAGCCCTGGCTTCTTGGCCTTCTCTGCATACTGCCGCAGCCACTCCTCCCGAAGTCGGGCTGCTTCCTTGTCCTCTTTCTCATCATCTTCCTCATCATCCTCTGCCTTCTTAGAGGGCTGTGTGGTGGGTAGCTCCACCTTCTGCATAGGGGATACATGCTGAGTCTGAGGAGCCAGAGAGAGATGGGAGAGGGAGCATTTCTCCAGGGTACACAGCCAGATTTCAAGCTTGGAGATGGTGAGCTGTAGGTACTGAATCACACTCTGAAGGCTCTGGTTCTCTGCCTCTAGATCAGAAATTCTGGTGACCAGCTCACTATGGTCCCCACTGGAACCACTGGAAGAGCTGGTGTTTGTGCTCTGTGGGGAGGAGACAGGCACAGGACCATTCATCTGCTCGTAGAACTTTCTCTCTGCATCATCATACTTGAATTTGTCAAACCAGATCTTCTCATGCACCAAGAAGCTAGTTGCTGAAAGGTGTTTTCTTCCCTTCCCACTGGCAGATGCCGCTGGTTGCTCTGGTAGGGAGTGAGGAAGACAAACAGGAGCCACTCCATGAGAAGGGAGGGCAGCAGCGAAAGGCTAATCCCAAAGCCAATCCAGCGGAAAGCGGCGGGGAAAGGGAGCCACTTCGGTATTTTTGTGCTTCCAATTTTTTATTCTCTCACAGACTCTACATCTTTGGGGCTGCCTCCTATGTGAGGCCTTTTCTGATTCCACTCCCTTCCCTGTCCCAGCTACGAGTGCCTTCCCCCAAAACTTACTTTGTACTTTTTTAAAATTCTTAATTTGATGAACACCAAATAAAACAATTATTTTAATATACACAGTAGAGCAGAAAAAGATGGTTCATGGGCCTGTGGAGGTAACCTGCAGTCGCTTTTCCTTTAAAGCAGGTGTATACATTTTCTTGGTACTTATAGATGACAGGGCATTCCATCTGTCCTTTCATTTTTGTCCCCATCCTCAGTCCCTTTGGGCTCTTCCTCTTTATTGGGTTGAATTGATTTTTTCCGACCACTAGGTGGTGCCCACACCACAGAGTTGGGTAGCTTTTAAAATGGATTCCAAAGGATGGGGGAGTGGGGGGGCGTTGTTTTTTAAATAACAGAGAGTCACTCCTCCTGTTCTCATTTTTTCACTTCATCCTATCTACTTTTGGGATCAGCTCCAAACACGTTCTCTTCTCCCCTTTAGACTCAGAGTAGAATTCCAGTTCTTCCATTGTCTTTTGCAGTTGTCTTGACCCTAGCTAAAAGTTTCCATGAAAAGAAGTCTGTTGCAGGTTTGCACACCTAATCCAGGATTGGGAACTGCCTAAAACAGTGTTTTTTCCCCAGTTTGTAACCAGCTTCCATAGGCTTTTTCTTCTCAGTGGAGCAGCTGCATCTGCCAAAGCAACCCCCAGAGTAAATCCTCATGGGTTAGGGGAAGGAGCTCTATATCTGGAGTCAAAGGACCTTGTGAGAGCTGGTGCCTGGATGACCTTGGGCAAGTCCCTGCGCCATTCTTGGACTCAGTTTCCTCATCTGTAAAATGGATGGGTTTTGATTAGGTCACCTCTGGAGTCCCTCCCCCATCTAAGTCTTCCATTCTATAGGACGCAAGGTTTCACGGGCAGCTCAAGAGCCAGAAGGAACTTGAGAGCATCACACAACCCTTCTCATTTGTGTCGTTGTGTTTCAGTCGTACCCGACTCTTTATGACTGCATTTGGGGTTTTCTTGGCAAAGATCCTGGACTGGTTTGTCATTTCCTTCTCCAGATCTTCTTACAGATGAGGGAACTGACGCCCAAGAAGATGAAGCTATTTGCCCAAAGTTATACAGACAGAGTATGCATCAGAAGTGGGATTTGAACTCGGGATCCTCTGATACCAGAACCTAACCAGGATAGCTTCCACAAGCCTCCCACTGATTCAGATTGCAATTCCTCCTCTAGCTACGGGCCTGGTGGGTTTCTGTAGCCAAAAAGTTTGGCCACTCCTGGGAAAGAATTCCCCTGCCCATGGCTCGGCTGGGCCTCCAGACTGAACTCAGAAACTCACCAGCGTGGTTGGACCTGCCTGAGTGTGTCCTGCCCGAGTGTGTCCTGCCCCAGCACAGCTGGCAGGAACCCAGGTCATCTCCAGGCCAGGAGAAGGATGCAGTGATGGCCTCCGATGGCACAGACCCCTGGCTAGAGGATAGGCCAGTGCTCTGCTCCTCCCCAAACCTCCCTGGGCCTGGGTCAGACCAATAAGCAGAAGGAACAGCAGTCTACTCTTATCTTTGCTTCCTCCACGGCTCGTCCATGTCACTGTCCTTTGTTACCCAGACCGGCTCCCTTCCTCATCCCAATATCTTAACCAAGTAGAGCCTCCTTCTCCCAGAATCAGACGTGTCAGTGACACTTAGCTTTGTGTCAAGAGAATGCGACGAAGGCCGCCTCTATCAGGTTACTGTACCTGATTGTTGTGTACAAGGCCCTGGCTGTAGCCAGCTCCTCTGCCCACACCTTGGCAAGAGCTTCCTTAGCCTCTCTTCCTCAAGCCTCTTCCTGACAATCCTCCTACTCCTGGGAGCAGCCGAAAACATTTTCCTAAAGTGAAGATCTCACTGTGTCCCCCCTTCAACTCCATAAACTCCATTGGTTCCTTATTATTTCCATGACCAAATTATGAATTCTAGAGTGAAGATGACCTGAGTTCAAATCCAGTCTCAGACAGGTACTAACTGTGTGGCCCTAGACAGGTCATTTAACCTCTGTTTGCCTCAGCTTCCTCATGTGTAACACGGGAATAAATAATAGACAAGCTTGTTGTGAGGATCAGATGAAATCATATTTGTAAAGTGCTTAGCACATTGTTATTTATTATTTTATAATTAAATTAGTAGAATTAGTTTATAATTAAATATTATACTTATTAATACTTAGTAGATGCTTTATATTTGTTTCTTCCTTGCTTCTTCCCTCCTTCCCTTCCTTCCTTCCTCCCTCCATCCCTTCCTTCCATCCTCCCTGTCTCCCTCTCTTCTTCCTCTCTCCCTCTCTTTTTCCTCTCTCCCTTCTTTCCTTCCTTCTTCCTTTCTTCCCTTTCTCCCTCCCTGTGTCTCTGCCTTCCCTTAGATTGTCCTCAGGTTGTGAAATGCACTTCACAAAATGACAGGATTTGAGCACTAGAAGGGACCTCGAGGTCCAGCTAGTCTAACAGATACACCTAAAGAATCCCCACTATAACACAGTACTGGAAAACGGATCATTCACCCTCTGCTTAAAGACCTCCAAGGACAGAGATCTCCCTGCCTCTGCAAGTAGCATAGGACAGCAGCTATTGTGGAGAAATTGTTACTGGAGGTCAAGCCGTAACCGACCTCTTTGCAATCTCTTCATTCTATCCCACTCCCAGCTTCTGGTTCTGCCTTCTCCTGGGCCAAATAGAATGAACCGAATCTATCTTCCACATAACAGATCCCTCAGATACTGCCTTTGAATATGGCTAGCGAGTCCCCTCCTGAGTCTTCTCTTCTCCAGGCTAACATGCTCCGTTTCTTCATGTGACCCCCATCTCTAATGGACTCCAGACCCCTCCCCATCCTGGTTGCCTTCCTCTGGACAATCCAGCCCATCAATGTCCTCCTTAGTCCCTGGAGCTCAGATATGCTCCCATCCCTGTCTTAGAACCCTCAGCTTTCTCCCAAGGGCCGTTCAGCCCCTACATTTCCCAGAGTCCCTCCCATCCATCCCCAGCGTTCTCTGTCCTTAAAGTACCTGGAATTTCCTTCTGTCCCTAGATTGTGTCCCTCAGAAAAATGGAGGCATCAGGATGGCAAGAACAGTGTCAAGATGTATTGAAAGCAGCTCCTTCTGATTCTAACTGGAAATGCTTTTTCCTTCCCACCATGCTTTTCACTCTTAGAAATCAAAATGGAGAGCCCCGTGTTGGTGAGGGGTGCATATCATAGGATCATAGACCCAAGGACCCAAGTCCAGTCCTGTCATTTCACAGAGGAGGAAACTGTTTCCTGGACAGGGGCAGCAACTGCCCGAGGCTTCAGAGGGAGCGAGTGAGCCGGCAAATTGGTCACTGGGATCTGTGGACTGGCCCTTTAACAGAAAAGTCTTTGTTCTTTTAAGGACATTCCCCTCCAAAGTCCAGATGTTGATTCCGCTGAACATTCTCACGTCAGGAACATCTGTCGTCTTTTCAACTTCGTGGCCCAGCCTTGGATCGAACAAACCAGCAGTCTCCTATACCAATGACTTCCCTGTACGTCTGCGCTCTCTTTTAAGGCTGTGATGGGATGAAGGATTGGCTGGCACTCACCCCTTTGCTCCTTAATGAACCTTTTCATCACAGAGTTTTTTAAAGACAAATATTGGTGTGGCTGATGTTTGTTTAGCACTTTACAGAAGGCTTTTGGTGCATGAGCTTGCTCTGTCCTTCCAAGGAGTCAGGCAGGTGGCTTGTTCCCATAGGGCTTTAAGGTTTGCAAAGCATTTTACATATATTATCTCATTCGATCACAACAACCCTTTGTTTACAGATGAAGAAACAGAGGGTAAGAAACATGGAATGACTTGCCCAGAATCACACAGCTAGTGGGTGTCTGAGGCTGGATTTGAGCTCAGGCCTTCCTGACTCTAAGCCTGGTGCTCTATCCACTGAACCATCTAGAAAGGTGTACATAAGAGGAACTCGCAGTTTCATATACAATCTTTTTTTCTGCTCTACTCTGTATATATAAACACTCGTTTTATTTGCTGTTTGTTGAGAATAAATTGAAAAAAGAAACCCCAGAATGGTTGATCTGATTCACAGTTCCACCAAAAGTGCTACTTACTATCTATGAGTGCAAGGAGACATAATTCTGAAAGACTGCCACCCTTTCTCCCACTACGCCCAGCAACGTACCCCAAACTTGTTCCTCTGTCTGCCTCTCTCCTTTACATCTCTGCACATGCTCTACTGCAGATAGGCTGGTAGCATAGCTCTCAGAGAGCTAGACTTACAGTCAGGAATTTCCATGTTCAAATCTGGCCTCAGACGCTTGCTAAGTGGTGCGACTCAGGGCAAGTCATTTAGCCCTATTTTCCTCAGTTTCCCCAGCTGTAAATGGGAAATGACGGCACCTAATTTACAGGTTTGTTGTGACAATCGAAGGAGGTAATAGTTATAAGAAAAAATGTTTTAAGTGCTAGCATGGTGCCTGATTCATGTAGGTGCTGTACACATGTTTATGCCCTTCCTGATACACTTTCATGAATCACCCGGTAGCTGACTCTCTGTTTGTTGTTGTTTAGTCATATCCAACTTTTTGTGACCCCATTTGGGGTTTTCTTGGCAAAGATACTGGAGTGGTTCGCCATTTCCTTCTACAGCTTATTTTACAGATGAGGAAACTGAGGCAAACAGGGTTAAGTGATTTGCCCAGGGTCACACAGCTAGTGAGTGTCTGAGGCCAAACTTGAACTCCGGAAGAAGAGTCTTCCTGACTTCAGGCTGGCACTCTATCGACTGTGCCACCTAGGTAGGCTTTAAAAGGAGAACAAAAATTGGATGAAAAAATCATTGCTTCCTTTATTTAAAAAAAAAATGTTGTTTGACATGCAGGTATAATACGGCCATCCAAGGAATGAGTAGAATGGCCAGATGAATTTTCTATTTAGTTTGCATAATCGTCCAGGTTACAAGTTTGTGATATCACAGTTACAAATCTGATAGGATGCATGTAGGAGGGAGGTGGACCAGATGACCGATTTTCAATTCTCAGGTCTTTTAACTGTTTGAACCATTCATGGTGTGAGTGTCCTGAAAGGACTTTAGCAGCTTGCTGGCTTTCAGGTGCTCTCCTTTGCGCTGGACCCAGTCAGGGGTAATTAGTGGTCTCTGAAATCCAACTCATCAGCCAAAGACAAGTAGAGTCTGATTTGCTAATCCTTAATGGACAATAACCAGTTCATGGATTCTGCCTATACCAGTCATTCATTCCACTAATATTAAATGCCTACTGTGTACAATGTGCTATGCTAGGTACTGTGGGGAAAAAATCAGCCCATGTTGATCTCTCTTTTTGAATCAGCTGCTCTGAGTAAGATGCCCCTCCCAGGATAAGCTCATCTTCACCTCTCAATTTACCTCCAGGAGGCCTAACTGAAAGCTCTATGGACACCACCTCTGTCAGCCTCCCATCCCCTCAGACTTCCTTTACCGAGGGCAGGACTCCTCCCCTCCCCACACCCCTTCTTATTTCCTTTTGTGTGTTGTCTCCTCCTGTTAGACTGTAAGCTCCTTGAGGAGGCAGGGAGTATTGTTCAAAGTAATTGTATCCCTAGCACTTAGCCCAAGGCTTAGTAGGTGCTTAATAAATGCTGATTGGATTGTTGTCTGCTGACTCACCCTGCAGAGCTAGTGAGTGAGATCATTATGCTATCTTCCCGTTGCATATCAAGCTTATTTCCAGACAAAATGGACCTTTTTTCTTTTCTATCCCACACTATTCCTAACAGAACTAGGTATAGAATAGGCTTTCAATGCCTACTGTTTGGTTAACAAATGGGCTTTGGGGCATTGGGGCAATTGAAAAATTTCTTAGGCTAATTCCAGTTTTAACCAGGGCCAGCCTGGGCAACCAGGAGTCTGTGCTGGGGGAAAAACTTTATTCTACTGCTTGGAAAATCTTAGTATTCTATTGTTTGAACCTGTCCTCACGTGGCTAGAAATCCTCTGACCCAAAGTCATGTTGACCTCAGGGACCCTCCAAGGGAGCATCAGGCAGGAGAGCAAGACTCAGTTTTTAAATCAACCACCAAACTAGTTTAGTCTGGGTCAAAAGGATCCTAAAGGGCAAGGGAGCATGGAGGAGACACGAGCCCACCCAGGAGGCCCCAGGCAGAGGGCAAAGCTCATCATTTTTGTATCCCCATCTTTAGCTCCAAAACAAGAAGCAGCAAGGTAACAAAGTGAACCCGGGGTCAGGAAATCCTGAGTTCAAATGTGGCCTCAGATAATGACTAACAGCGTGACCCTAAGCAAGTTAGCTGCCTTGTGTCTGCCTCACCTTTCTCATCTGTAAAATGGGGACAATAATGGTACCAGCCTCCCAGGATTATTGTAGGGATCAAATGAAATATTTGCAAACCTTAAAATGCTATCTAAATACTAGCTATTTTTGTTGCTTGAAAGATGCAGTACAGTAAAACTCTCCAAAAAGGGCACATTTAATAGTATATCTTCAGTGTCCTTTCCAAAGGGTTCTGCAGAGACTGCATTTTCAGGAACACCAACTGGCACATTTAAAAATTATTATTTCTGCCCCTCCCTGTGCTGCCCGCCGCCCACTTCGGCCTTCTTGTAGCACCTTCACCCGCTTCCGTGAAGTCTCAGTGCGGCGGTCTCTGCTAAGTCATTAAGTAACTGCGGAGGAGGCCGCAACATGTCTGACAAATTGCCCTACAAAGTCGCTGATATCAGCCTGGCTGCCTGGGGACGCAAGGCCCTGGATATAGCAGAGAATGAAATGCCTGGCCTGATGAAACTCCGAGAGATGTACTCAGCCTCCAAGCCACTGAGAGGTGCCCGGATTGCTGGCTGCCTTCACATGACCGTGGAGACAGCTGTTCTTATTGAGACGCTGGTGGTCCTGGGAGCCGAGGTACAGTGGTCCAGTTGCAACATTTTCTCCACCCAGGACCATGCAGCAGCTGCTATTGCTAAAACTGGCGTTCCTGTGTACACTTGGAAGGGGGAGACTGATAAGGAGTATCTCTGGTGCATCGAGCAGACCCTCTATTTCAAGGATGGGCAGCCCCTCAACATGATCCTAGACAATGGTGGGGACCTCACCAACCTTGTTCACACCAAATACCCTGAGCTCCTGAAGGGCATCAAAGGCATCTCAGAGGAAACCACCACAGGCGTCCACAATCTATACAAGATGAAGGCCAATGGAGTAGTGCCAGCCATCAATGTGAACGATTCTGTTACCAAGAGCAAGTTCGCCAACCTGCATGGCTGTCGTGAGTCCCTCATCGATGGCATCAAATGAGCAACAGATGCGATGATTGCAGGCAAGGTGGCTGTCGTGGCAGGCTATGGCGATGTGGGCAAGGGCTGTGGTGCCCGAGTCACTGTCACAGAGATAGACCCTATCAATGCACTGCAGGCTTCTATGGAGGGCTATGAGGTGACCACCATGGATGAGGCCTGCAAAGAGGGAAACATCTTTGTCACCACCACAGGATGCCTAGATATCATCTTGGGCAGGCACTTTGAGCAGATGAAGGATGACGCCATAGTATGTAACATCAGCCACTTTGACGTGGACATAGATGTGAAGTGGCTGAATGAAAATTCTGTGGAGAAGGCGAACGTGAAGCCTCAGGCGGACCGTTATAAGCTAAAGAATGGGCGGCAGATCACCCTGCTGGCAGAAGGCCGTCTAGTCGACCTGGGTCGTGCTATGGGCCGTCCTAGCTTCGTGATGAGCAATTCCTTCGGCCAGATTGAGCTGTGGACCCACCCGGACAAGTACCCTGCAGGAGTGCACATCCTCCCCAAGAAGCTGGATGAAGCTGTGGCTGAGGCCCACCTTGGCAAACTGAATGTGAAGCTAACGAAGCTGACGGACAAACAGGCCTCCCCAGAGAGGGCCCCTTCACACCTGACCACTACCGGTACTGAATCCTGCCCGGCTGAAAGACTCCAAGTGACCAACCGCATTTTCTTGCCTTTCCAGCCCTTTCTGCACAGAGTAATAAATGTTATCTAGGTTTGATTAAAAAAAAAATTATTATTTCTGAATACTGACCAGATTAGACATGCAAGTAAGAATACCAATTCACTCCGCCTCATTTATACCAGGCCAGTCTCTCAAGAGAAGAAAGGGTCGCTTCTAGAGACATTAATCTGGAAGGACTGACAGCTCACTAAAAGGCATCATTACTTATTCGGGAGGACCAGTTATTTGGAAAGCCATTAGAGACTAAATGATCTCTTTTCCTCTCAGAGGAAGGTCTATCAGCTGGCCAATGTCCAACCATAGCTGGTGTATTTGTAGTGTTCTGGAGTTAGCCTTTCTGTTCTCAAGCTAATTGTGTTGTCCTTAAAGGCTCTTAGAACATCTAAGGTATTACAAACCTATCTCAAGCTTAAGGATGAAAGTATGAGCATGTTAGCTCTCCCAGGTCCAAAAGTACTACTTCCAAGTGCTCAGTTCAAATCAGGAGACATTAAGGGCCTGCGGTGTGCCAAGAACTAGGCTGGATGCTAGGGGTACAAAGAAGAAAATGAAAAAACCCTTCCCTCAAGGAGATCATATCGTCCTAGGGAGAAATTATAGATAAGTAAATATAAAAGAAATGCAAATTAGTATTAGGATAGAAAGAAGAGTAAAAATAGTCGTGGTGGGAGGGGGATCAGGAGAGGCTGGGTGCAGGCAATGACATTTGAGATGAATTTTGAAGGAAACGAAGGAGGGAATAGATTGTAGGCTTCCAGGCATGGCAACGGACTGAGCAAAGGTGTGGAAGCTTATGTTTGTCCTTCATTTTCAAAGAGGACCAGGGCATGAGGGAAATGATGACATGATGTGTGTTGACTTTGATCTGAGTGAAGGAGGGCTGTGCAAGGTCACCAGCCTCACTTTTTCCTCTAGAGCCATCTGGGTCCAGTGGCCAGATATTCATCAGGACGACTGGAGATGGCCTAGGATGCAGGAAACTGGAGAAAAAATGGAAACCGGAGCCATCAGTTAAATCAGTAACAATTGGCATGAGTATCCAAGTGCCAACACAGAAATTACTCATTTTTGGTTCTTGGATACCAGTTTGGCGATGGACTGTTAGAAACATACTGACATTGTCTAGGAATAAACAATACTCATTGGGAAGCCAGGAACATTTTAGTTATATTTTACGTTTATTTGGTCTGAATAAATGGGTACTTCCCCTGAACAGAGTACAGGAGAGTACAAGGACTCAGATGGAAGCCAGTCTTTTTATCGACCCCCACTTCAAATCTCCCACCAGGCTATTCATTGGCCAGATGCAACCCCCTGACTACCTATGTCATCGCCCTCCTCAAATGGCTCGTTTAAGCAGTACAAGCCTCTAACCTTTCACCTAACCAGAGGCCTGGTCTCTGCTAGAACACAGCTTTGATTAGAACTAGTACTAATCAATCATCTGACTTCCATTCTGCTAAATTTGGGGGCAGGGGGAGGAAGAGGGATACTTTCAACTCTGTGAAAACAAAACTGCTCCCCTCTTTTCTTACGTGGCCCTTAGCTGAAATACAAACAACGTCTACAATGTAACTGACCTGTTGGTTTTTGATGGGGTTTAGACTGTGAGAGCCCCCTGGAACTCCCCTAGAATCTTCCCAGTAGATGAGATGTTTGCCTGAGGCCATAAGCCTTTCATTATGGCTAGGCTCAAATCTCTAGGCTAGGTTACTCTTAACCTAGTCTAGACCTCCATTGTTTGGCTAGTTTCCACCCTTGATCCTATCAAAGTGTCCATGTCCAAATCTGTTATCCTTAAAATAGCCTAACCCTACATTATCTGTTATGTCCAGGTAGCTTTCAGCTACTTCCCACCCTTAATCCCATTCCTGAAGTCTAACCTCTAGTTAACACAGTTGCATCAAGCTCCACCTTAGACTTCTCCTTAAGACCCTCCCTAACCCCTCCTCCTATCACTCCAGGACCACCCTAGATCCCTCCCACAATCTTTCTGTATACAAGATCCATCTTGCCTCCGTGTAGATGCTCAAATTCAATCTACCTCAGATTGAATCTGACAGGCTTGTGAAAACAAGCATCACAAATGGTGATGTTGAGGGTTGGGGAGCTGAGGTCCCGGAAACCCCAAGACTGGAGTTCCCAGACGGGGTCAATGAGAGGGACTGCCCCTCAAAGACCCGAGTACTGGAGAGGGTCTAGGTGTCTGGAATGAATTTGTGATCTCAAACATTCTTTAAGTCAAGGTGGCAAAGATTTATTACGCTTTACTGTGGGCAAGAGTTCTTAGGGAACCTGCAACCTTACAAGGGCGCAGGGAAAGTTTAAGTATGAGATTTGGAGGTGAAACCTGTCAATTAGGTGTTTTGGGGTGGTATTAGGGGTGATTAAGGGGTGGTCAGTTCTTAAAGGAATATGTACTTTTTGTATCTACTGCGCAGGCATATTACCCAGAGTTCACTGGAAAACAGCCCAAGGTGGGGCTACCTGGGGGTGTGGTTTTGACTGTGAAATGTCACTAAGTCAACCAAAGGTCTGGGCTGGCTGAAGATATCTAGGTTACTTCCATCGAATAAATGCCTTGTTAGAAAAGATGAATGTAAGGGAGTGTACATTTGACTATGTCCTGATACATATTAGGAAGGTCAGTAAGTAGTAAGTATTGTTATGTCCCAGGGCACAGCCAATTAACAATGCACAAGGAGACCAAACTAACAAATTCTATATGTGTAGCTGGCCACAATATTGGGAGGAGAGATAAGTGCTGTGCTAAGGCATGCTGCCCTTGAACTGGAGAGGAACTGCTAGGGCCAATGCATTGAACCTAGGGAGAGATGTGATTTTAGAACTGGAGTCCAGGCACAGGCACCCAAGCAGAGGCTAAGGAGAAATGCTAGAATTAGGGTCCAAGCACAAGCACCCAAGCACCCCATCAGTGAGATTTCTTAAGACAACCCAATGTGGCAAACCTGTAATATACTTTGTCTTTCTTTGGCTATGAGAAGGCTTGAGTCAAATTCATTTGAGCAGGACCTGACATGTCAATATTTTGGGGTCTTGAGTACCCCTAAAAACATGCTTCCCTAACCTCATCAGCATGATACCCTTATAGAGAGATAATGGAACTATGCCCAGCTTCACTAGGCGTTTCTGGTCATGTAATATCAATTAAGTTGGGACTTTTTTTTTTTTTTTTACTGTTTTAGAATGATAAATTAAGTGTCTTTGATTGAGCCTTACTAGGTGCAAAGCCCCAGGCCCAAACCCCTACCTACTAGGTGCTAAGCCTATGTGGCCGTGAAGTCCTCAGGGTCCTAAGGCGAGTTGCTAAGACCAGAGTCAATAGTAAGAGCCTAAGTTCTGGTCACTCAGATGACATTTAATGACAGCTAAAGAGTGTATATAAAGAGAGAACAGAGCTATTTTCTGGGGGCTCTGAGCCACAGAAGGAGTGGTGTGTGACTCTGGGCTAGCCATTGTTATGAGCTCCTCAGCTCCTGAACTCAGATGTTGATGACTTCTTGGTAACTATGAATTGTATTTGGTCTGTTTATAATGTATCTTTGTAATTTGTTCGTATTTGCTCTAAAGTTCAGGATGGTGGCTTTTTCCCCTGAACTAAGTGAATGATATATGTATATGTTGGATTAAAGTAAAATTGTTAACCTCTTAATATTGCTTTCCTTAGTAAAGCTGATCAAAAGAACATGTGCTAGCAGCATTCTTGTTGTTGGGCTTGTGTTGGTCTTTCACCCCCACAGCAGCTGCTAGCCAGAATTGTTGCAATAGGTCGTTAGACAATAATAACCGGCTAACACTCAAACAAATGGAAAATCTCATCAATGTGCCTTTTATCCCATGCATTCTACAGAGCTCCAGAGGCTTGATATTGCCTTAGCAATCTGCCCTTATCTTCCCTGGGGCCAACACAGCTTGGGATAAAGCAGTACCATTGTCACTCGATCACTCAATAAGCATTAGTTAAGTGCTTACCAAGTTACTGGTGATACAAAGAAAGGCAGTCCCTGCCCTCAGTCTAATAGAGGAGATAATAAATGTCTACCAACAAGCTATATATAGGAAAAATAGGAAAGTTTTTAAAAGATTCATCATCTTTTAAAATTCCATTCTATTTTATTTTCGGTTCCAAATTCTCTACCTCCACCTGTCCCCCACCCACTGAGAAGGCAAGAAAAACCAAACCCATTACAAATGTAACACTCTGAGAGGTTCACCTTGGTCAGGAGTAAAGCCACTTCAACCTGTGAGGCAGAGGTGGAAGAAGGGAGAAGGGGAGCTTATGGCAAATGGCCTCAGTTTTTTATGTAAAATATGAGTCAAGGTTTTCAGAGGACAGAGAGGGAAGAGGAGGGGCCGTGGGAGGAGAAGGGTCTATGGGAGGAGGAGGGGGGACTAGAAGGTCTGGAAAAGCTGCTGTGCAGAGGGGGAGGGGGAGTCAACAAGGGAGGCCTGCCCAGCAATGGGGAGGGCCCAGTTGAGATTATGTAGCATAAATTTGTAGGGAACCCATTGAGAATGGTTGTGTGATTTCTCCACCTTTGTTCAGCAGCCTGTGTGTAAGTGAGAAGGTGATGAATGCTGGGTGTGATCTAAGGCTTGGCTTGGCTGAGAGTCATCAGGGATATAACACAGGGCTAGCAATTCCAGAGAGGACAGGGCAGAGCTGAATTGTTTCACCAAGGGGGTCAAGAGGAGGAAAAGAGAAGAGAGTGGCTAGTGCAGGGGATGTGGCCTGGGACAGAAACGAAGGGTCAAGGGCTTGGAGGCCATGGTTGGATGAAGAGCAATAGGCTTACGTAAGCGAAGGCAGAGAGATGATGGTTGGGTAAAGGGATTTCAGAGTTCATGAACATGGAGGTGGTGTATTTTGGGGCATGGCCAAGATCACTTCTCTCTTTATATTAGGGATATGCTAAAAAGAAATAGGAATGCTAAAACCTAGTCAGATTATCAGACAGCAAAGAGAAGATGGTGGGTAGAGAGACAGGCAGTGTGGCAAGGTAGAAGTGCTGGTCTTGGGGCCAAAAGACCTGAGTTCAAATCCTACATCTAATACCGAACACCTTTAAGTTTCAGTTTCCTCTTCTCTAAAGTGGAGACTAAAGGATTTGGAATGTCTATTTCACAGTGTTGTGAATGCCAAGGAAATGATGTTTGAAACAAAGCTTGTAAATGTCAATGTTCTACATAAACGTCAGCAATTATTGTGGAATCGCCCCATGTACGTGGAAGACCCCTCTGGCTACACACATTTAAAATAGGAAATCTTTCTGAACGCAGGGCTTTGTTTTGTCTTAACCTGTAAAACGGGGGTGCGTTTGCTCTTACAACGTTATTTGAACCTCTTCTTCATTCGATCAGCAAGCATGTATTTGTTGTTGTTCAGTCATGAGCTCAGTGGCAGACTGAGAGGGGCAGGAGTGCTGGGCGTGCCCAAGGGCGCCAGACCAAACCAACCGGAAACAGCAGAGGAAGCCAGCCAACACGTGGGTCTGGGAGAGTGCCGGGCGACCAAAACGATGGAGCAGGAACAGGCCCAGAGAGGAAGTACCGGCTGTGGTGCAATTGAGCCCCAGGCTTCTCGGCCTGGGATGGGAGTCTGTCGCAGCTGAGGGAGACACCAGCGCAGAGCCTGCAGCTATGGGAGCAGCTAACCCAGAAGCCTCCAACCCACAGTCTAAAGGTCTGAAACTCGCCTTCTTGAACTTCCTGGAGCCATGATGGCCGGATAAAATGGCTCTCATCCCTCCCTTGAACAAACCCAGAGAGTACTGCCTTAGGAGAAACAGAGGAGCCAGAAGAGGGGCTTCAGTGGCAAGAGAAGTTGGGGAGAGGGCCCTTCTTGTGGCGGCAGAAGGAGACTAGTGCAGGAAGAGAGGTGTCCCAGCAGCCCTCGCCTCAGCAGAACAACGAGAGTAACTGAGCCCCAGGGGGGCGCAGCTAACAAACATCAACGCCAGGACCCCAGACCTTGTTTGCACAGCCAGGGGAAGTGGCAGACACCAGCACAGACAACGGCTGAGACCACCCGTGCTGTAGAGCAGTCCTGGGGAAGAGGAGACTCCCGGCAGCCAGACCGCCCCTCCCCCACACCTCACTAAACCAGAGCTCGCAGCACAGAAAGCTAGATCCCAAAACAAGGACCTTGGGACAGAGCCCCTGGAGCCCCAGAAGCACAGAGCTGCCTCAGAAACCAGGAGGAAAAAACATGAAAAAGAACATGAAGAAGTTTTCAAAGACCGTTGATTGGTATTATGGAAACGAGGAAGATGGAAATAGCAGTTCAGAAGAGGCCAGCGCGGAGGCCAGCGCGGATGCCGCACCGCATCTGAAACCTCAGAGGGAAGCTGAGCCGGCCTCCAGGCCAAAAGGCCTTCCTGCAAGAGCCCAAGGAGGACTTTAAAAACCACATTAGGAAGTAAAAAAATGGAAAAAAGTGACCGATGAAAACAAATTTTTAAAAAGTAAAATCAGTGAGATGGTTAAGGAGAATCAGAATATAAATGGAGAAAATGTCTCATTTAAAAGTAAAATCAACCAAATGGAAAAGGAGATAGAGAAGCCAAAGGAAGAAAACAGTACATTAAAAAATAGAATTGGGCAAGTAGAAGCTGATGACTCTATGAGACATCAAGAATCAGGCAAACAAAATCTAAAGAATGAAAAAATAGAAGAAAATGTGAAATATCTGACTGGAAAAACAACTGACCTGGAAAACAGATCCAGGAGAGACAGTCTAAGAATTATTGGTCTACCTGAAAACCATGATGAAAAAAAGAGCCTGGAAATCAAACTTGTCCTACAGGCAATAGGAGGGGAAAGGGGAAAGAAAAGGGAGGGGGTGATCAGAAGGTGGGGGGAAGAAGCAGCAAGAGGAAAAAGGTAAGATAAGGGAGGGTGTTGGGGTCCCTCTTACCCCACACTCCCAGGCTTTTGTCCAGCAAAGGCCTGATCTCGGGGGCAATGAATGAGGCGGGAGGCAAAGATGGTAAGCTGCTCCGTTTAATCAAGTTAATAACCAGACTTTTATAGCTTTGATTACATAGCAATAGGGCCGCCTTGGTTCCTCCTACTCTCCTCCCCTTTCTTTCCTGCGCTCTCCCCATAATTCACCTGTGCATAGGTAAATCCAGAAAAGAACCCAGCACCATGTTGCCAACAAGGGCAAGACCATTCCTCCTGACTCCATCTTGTCCCACCCTTACCTCGGAGCCCTGAGTTTACCTTAGCAGGCCCTGGGTGTGGAGGTCCAGTGAGGGCAGGGGTCGGCTCTAACTCACCCCATTACAGGAGGGGAATCAAGAGGGAAGGTAAAATGAGGAAGGTGGTGGTCAAAAACAAAACTGTTGAGGAGTGGAAGGGAGAAATAAAAGCATAAACAGGGGAGAAATAGGATGGAGAAAAAGACACAGATAATAATCATAACTGTGAATGTGAGTGAGACGAACTCTCCCATAAAACAGAAGCAGATAGCAGAATGTATTAAAAACCACAACCATACAATATGCTGTTCACAAGAAACACATTTGAAACGGGGATACACACAGGGTAAAGGTAAAAGGCTGGAGTAAAATATATTGTGCTTCAGCAAAAGTAAAAAAAAAGCAGGGGTAGCAATTCTGATCTCAGACAGAGCAAAAGCAAAGATAGATCTAATTAAAAGAGGTAAGGAAGGACACTACATCCTGCTAAAAGGTACCATAAACAATGAAGCAATATCATTATTTAACATATATGCACCAAGTGATATAGCATGCAAATTCTTAGAGAAGTTAAGGGAGTTACAGGAAGAAATAGACAGCAAAACTATAATAGTAGGGGACCTCAACCTCCCCTTCTCTGAACTTGATAAATCTCAAAATAAAAAAGAAAGAAGTTAAGGAGGTGAATAGAATTTTAGAAGAGGCAGATATGATAGACCTCCGGAGAAAACTGAATGGGAATAAAAAGAAATATACTTTTTCTCAATGTTATATGGCGCATACAAAAAAATTGACCATGTATCAGGGCATAAAAACCTCACAATCCAGTGCAGAAAGTCAGAAGTAGTTAAAGCACCCTTTTCAGATCATGATGCAATAAAAATTATTTGTAATAAAGAACCATGGAAAAATAAACTAAAAATTAATTGGAAACTAAATATTCTAATTCTAAAGAATGAGTGGGCCAAAGGACAAATCATATTAACAACTAATAACTTCATTCAAGAGAATGATAATAATGCAACAATATACCAAAATTTATGGAATGCAGCAAAAGCAGTTCTTAGGGGAAGTTTTATATCTCTAAATGCTTATATGAATAAAATAGAGAAAAAAGAGATCAATGAATTGGGCATGCAACTGAAAAAGCTAGAAAAAGAACAAATTGAAAATACCCAATTAAATGCCAAATTAGAAATACTGAAAATCAAAGGAGAGATTAATAAAATTGAAATCAAGAAAGCCATTAAATTAATAAATAAAACCAAGAGCTGGTTTTATGAAAAAACCAATAAAATTGTGTCAATTTCATTAAAAAAAAGAAAGAAAACCAAACTACCAGTATCAAAAATGAAAAGGGTGAATTCACCTCTAATGAAGAGGAAATTAAAACAATAACAATTGTATGCCCATAAATTTGACAATCTTAGGGAAATAGATGAATATTTACAAAAATATAAATTGCCCAGGTTAACAGAAAAGGAACAAAATACCAAAATAACCCCATCTCAGAAAAAGAAATTGAGCAAGCCACCAATGAACTCCCTAGGAAAAAATCTCCAGGTCCAGATGGTTTTACATGTGAATTTTATCAAATATTTAAAGAACAATTAATTCCTATACTTTATAGACTGTTTATAGACTATTTGGGAAAATAGGTTAAGAAGGAATCCTACCAAATTCTTTTTATGACACAACTGTGGTACTAATACCTAAACCAGGAAGAGTCAAATCAGAGAAAGAAAATTATAGACCAATTTCTCTAATGAACATTGATGCAAAATTTTTAAATAAAATATTAAAAAAAAGATTGCAGCAACTTATCAGGAGAATAATACACTATGACCACGTAGGATTTATTCCAGGAATGCAAGTCTGGTTCGATATTAGGAAAACTATCAGCATAATTGATCATATCAACAACAAAACTAGCAGAAACCATATGATCATCACAATAGATCCAGAAAAAGCCTTTGACAAAATACAACACCCAAATCTGAACCCCAGGCTTCTAGCTGTTTCTTTATAAATCTTATACTGGTAAAGCTCAGAACCTTATCTTGTGCAAATTTCCTTTTCAGTCATCCCCCACTCCTTTCCCAAAGAAAACAGCTCAGCTCTGCCAAAAATGCCTTGTACGTTTGTACTTTGAACTCACCAGGTGGGAAGCAGAAAGTTATTCCTTTCCTTTCCTTTGCCCTAGTGCCATGGTGGGTGGAGAAGAGAAATCTGAAGGCCAAGTGCGAGAATAAA
Source organism: Phalanger gymnotis (assembly GCA_028646595.1). NCBI lineage: Eukaryota > Metazoa > Chordata > Mammalia > Diprotodontia > Phalangeridae > Phalanger > Phalanger gymnotis. The sequence goes on along the minus strand of CM053626.1, from coordinate 322,543,300 downwards.
ACTTTCAGATCATATCCACAAAATGATGGAGGGGAACGTTCCACCCCCACCCCTACCCCACCTTAGAAGGAGATGCTCATTTGTCTCTGAGGAAAGAAACCATTGTGGGGATAAGGGATAGTGGGAGGCTGTTTTGCTTCATTCCTTCTGTTCAGGAAAGCATTTTATTTCCCATCAGAAAAGCATTTAGAATGAATTTGTTTTTGTTTGTCTGTTTAGTCTGTGAAATTCCAAGGCTGTGATTAGGAGGAAATACTTGAGTGGCCTGAGACCAAGGATATTGACATTGGAATTCAGGGGAGTTACCATGTGTTACAATGGGTTACACTGTATAACAAATGGCTACAAGGTGCTCAGTATTCTAAACAATGCAGCTCAAAGTGGTTTTAATCTCCTGGCAATCTCTTTAGGAAGCCCAGGGAGTCAGAGGGCAGAAGAAGCCTATTTTTATCCAGAACTTGCTAAATTTGGTTTCTAATGGAAAACAAACTAAGCAAAAAACCCCTGTGTCTTAAAAATGTGAGAGGCGGGCTCCAGTGACTGTGAAAGCTTAAAATAATATGTTTTACTCCTATTTATCTCAGTGTTACCTAATGTTTTCCAGGTTTTAAGAGGAAAGATGAGGAAGGGAAGAGGCCTGCTATCCCTGCAAAGATGAAAGTGAAAAGAGAGAGGACAGGCTGCACTCTGAACAAACTGTTACAGTGGCTGCAATCTTATTTTCATTTTTTCACATTTTATTTTTTCAGTTAAATTTATTTGCTCTCCCTCCCACTTCCCTCTCCTCCCCCACCCCCACCCCAAAAAAGAGGAAAAAAACCCGTATAACAGAAAAGCAGAATGGAGAAAACAAACCCCCACATTGGCCACATCTGAAAGCTGATGTCTCCTCTGCGTCTCTGTCAGGTCAGCAATATGCTCCCTTGATGGGCATCATTGCATTGTTCAGAGCTCTTAAATCTCTCTAAACCATTTGTCTTTACAATTGGTTTTTATTGCATGTATTATACTCCTGGTTCTGCTCATTCCGTTCTGCATCTGTCCACATAAAAGTCTTCTCAGTTCTCCGAAACCATCCATTTTGTCATTTCTTGCCCAGGATCACACAACTGACATGTCTGAAGCAAGAATTGAACCCAGACTTTCCTGACCTTGTCTCCTACTCTAGAATCTACATCACCTGGCTGCCTCTATGGCTGGTAGAGATCTGGGACTGCTAGACCCTCTCCCTTTCCTTCTCACTCTTTTTTCATTATTTGCTTTTTAAAAAAGGAAAATATTCCTTCAGTGAATGTCTCTTTTTTTCTTTTGCTAGCTGTATAAAGTAATGGCTGCATTTTTAAAGGAAGAGGCAGCTTGAGGTTACACCTAAAGAAGTTTTCACAGTTTTCAGATGAAGAAGTTAAAACTATCTATGGTCATATGAAAGAATGCTCTAAATCACTATTGATTAGAGAAATGCAAATCAAAATGACTCTGAGGTGCCCCATCACACCTATCAGATTGGCAAATATGACCAAACGGGAAAATGATAAATGTTGGAGAAGATGTGGGAAAATTGGAACACTAATGCATTGTTGGTGGAGTTGTAAATCTATTCAACCACTCTGGAGAGCAATTTGGAACTATTCACTAAGGGCTATAAAACTGATCTGATCCCTTTGATCCAGCAACACCACTTCTAGGTCTGTATCCCAAAGAGATCATAAAAATGGGAAAAGGACCCACATGTAAAAAAATATTTATAGGAGCTCTTTTTATGGTGGCCAAGAATTGGAAATTGAGAGGGTGCCCATCAGTTGGGGAATGACTGAACAAGTTGTGGTATATGAATGTAATGGAATACTATTGTTCCATAAGAAATGATGAGCAGGCGGATTTCAGAAAAACCTGGAAAGACTTAACATGATCTGATGCTGAGTGAAGTGATCAGAACCAAGAGAACATTGTACACAGTAACAGCAACTTTGACAGACTTAGCTCTTCTCAGCAATGCAAGGATCTAAGACAACTCCAAAAGACTCATGATGGAAAATGCTGCCCACATCCAGAGAAAGAACTATGGAGTCTGAATGCAGATGGAAGCAGACTATTTTCTTTTTTTTTTCTTTGTTTTTTTTCTTTCTCATGTTTTTCCCTTTGGTTCTAATTCTTCTTTAAAACATGACTAATATGGCAATGAGTTTAGTATTACTGCACATGTATAGCCTATATCAGACTGCATGTCATCTTGGGGAGAGGGAAGGAGAAGAGGGGGAGAAAATTTAAAACTCAAAATCTTATAAAAGTGAATGTTGAAAACAAACTAAATCAATAAATAAAAAAAATTTTTAAACCAAAAAAAATAAAATAAAGAAGTGGCCTTGGAGTAAGGAAGACTCAGGTTCAGGTCCTCTTTCTGAATGTGTTGGTAAGCAAAATGGGCTCCTTAGCACTTAGTTCAACAAGCACCCTTGAAGAGTTTGGCTTTTGTTTGAGTTGAGTAATTCAGTGTATTTCATTGAGTCTTACTAAGTGCTAAGCCCCAGGCCCAAACCCCTATTAGGTATAAATCCTATGTGGGTGTGGATTGGCAACTAAGGTGGGGCCCAAGGTGGGGCTAACTCCAGTTAGAGCCTAGTTTACATGTCTGGGACAGCAGAGGCTTTTAGACCATGTGGGTTTAACTCACTTCTTTGTGACGATTCTAGGTCACATGGGTGAGTTGCAAGTGTGACTCACCCCCCGACTCTGAAAAAGATATAAAACTAGGGCTTGGCCTCCTCTTCCTTGGAGCTCATTCCTGAAGCAGTGGTGGCACACATGACTCTGGGCCAGCCCTTGTTCTGAGCTCCCAGGCTGAACCTAGATGTTGGTAACTATGAGTCTCTATTGGGTCTGCCTTTGATATTTGTACTTTGTTTGTAATTTGCTCTGAAGTTCAGGGTACTGGCTTTTTCCCCTGAACTAAGTCAATGACGTTCGTATGCTGAATTAAAATAAGCTTGTCAAACCCCTTCACCTTGCTTTCCTTAGTTAAGCAGATCAAAAGAACCTATGCTGTCGGCAGCTTTCTGGGTGCTGGCTGTGGGTGGACCTTTCACCCCCACAGAAGCTGCTAGCTGGATTATTGAAACACTGAAACATACTGAGTGTGACCCTGGGCAAGTCACTTTACATCCATAGGTCTATATTTTAGGAAACAGTTGCTGAACTACATTAGTAGAAGGCATTAACTCCCCAGACCAATGGAATTCTAAGTATAGAACAAAATATAAACAGTTGCACTTCAGCATGGGTTTAGTTCTTTAGAAAATAGACATCCATGCCCATTACAATAATTTCCTAATGAAGTTTAATCAATGGAAATTAACCACCATGACAGGGGGGACCATAAGAGTCTACACAGTGCCTTATCCAGCAGATATGGCTTATTTGCCGAGTGGAGAGAGATGGCAGCCTAGGGAGACACTGGTTTAGAATTTAAATTAATTTGTAAAATCTTATGGAGCAGGATGATGGGAAGATTACGAGCAACATCCCTCAAGATGGAGAGAATAAGTAGAGGGTGAAGCTGGTTAAAAGCTTGGTGAGAGATGGGGCAGAGCAGTTATCCCAAGGGCATCTAAAGACAAGGCTGAAAAGACAACAAGCAGAAGAAAGAGTCAAAAGATCTGCAAACTTTTTTTTCTTTTATAACAAACTCTTCTCACAGTCCAAGAGAATGGAGCCAACACACTGGGATGGAACAGTCCCCAGTGTGCTCTTGCCATTGGACCACACTTCCTCTTCCTTCCTAATGGTCAGTGAGTTGAGCCAGACAGGAGAGAAGAGACAGAGTCTTGCTCTCTGCTGGATCCCTGTGAGCCACCTCTCTTTCCTTCTGATCTTTGTAGCATCCTCAATGGCACTCCCAAAGGGAGGCAGGGATCGACAGACCAGGAGATAAAGGCCAGCATCAAGCTACAACATCCTGAATCTACAGCTTCCTTCTGACCTGAAGCTTGCTGTATCTCCTTTAATTCTCACAAACGGCCTAGTGAGGTGGGCGCTGTTATGATCCTGTTTTACAGAAAAGGAAACTGAGGCTTAAGAAAGCTTAGGTGACTTTCAGCATACTTTTCACTGCTTTTAATGGCCACCCATGGGGAGGGGAACTCATCTTTGGTTCAGCAGCTGCTGTTGTGACTGCAAGTTATAGTTTTTTAGCAACCTGCAGACAGCCCAAGTGCTACAAAGGATATAATACTTTCAACACTTCCAGTGGCTGGAGTTATTCCTATAGGGAGGATAGCTGCATGTGAACACTCAGACCAGTCTCACGGGATGAGAACGTGAAGTCTGGGGGGACCGGAATGAATCACCCTAGATGAGGAGGTGACGGCCTGGGAGATGGCCTGTCGCACACACATCGACAGGGTTCACGTTCTCATGGAAGTGACGAAATATGAAAGTATCATGTCCTCTGCTCTAGGGAAGTGGTTTTTAATTCCTTTAAAAATTTAGCCAGAAGCTCCCCGGATAGTAGCTTCTGTTCCCTGGAATATCCTTCCCCTTCTTTGCCCCCAGTAGGAGGCAGCAGGTGAAATGATGCGCCTGGAGTCAGAATGGCTTGTGTTCGAATCTGACCTCAGGCACTTACTGTGTAATTTTGGGAAAGTCACTCTCCCTGCCTCAGTTTCCTTGTCTGTAAAATGGAAATAACAACAGCAGTCCCTTTCAGGATTATCATGAGGACCAAATGAGGCAATTATTGTAAAGTCCTTAGCACAGTGCCTGGCACATAGTGAGGGCCTCCTCCATGTTAGTTATTACTATTACTCACTTTGGAGAGGGATTTTAGTGATCAGCCCCTTCGCTCATCTTATGGAGGAGGCAACCACAGCTCTCGAGGAGTGAAGGGATCTTTCTTAGGCCAATAGCAAAGATAGCATCAGACTCATGCCTGGACTTGGTGGCCCTGGGATCGTGACTCCCTGTCCTAACCTCAGGCATGCACGATAAGCACTTATTTGGAGGTGAACCAAGCACAGATTTACCTAAGCTCAGTCAGTCAGTCAACAGGCATTTACCAAGGGCTTACTATGCGAAAGAGCAAAAACGAAAGCGGCCCCTGCTCTCAGGGAGCTTCCAGTCTAATGGAGAAGCTCCATCCAGAGTGGATTTACAGGCTAAGGAGCCTCTGGGCAGACATCTAATGGATAAAGTCTACAGAGAACAATGATCTGGTGCCTTTGTTTTGCTTTCTCATCCCAAAGCAAATTCTTTATTTAACTGAAAAACTATCCTTAATTAGGACCTTTCCCAGCCCAAAATGTTTTCAGCTCTTAACCACCTATTTTTAAATATACAATTTGGGAAACACAAACAAGGTTTGAAGTACCAAGAGGCAGATGAGGCCTTCGGCTTAAACAGAGGATTAGTCTGGAAAACACAAAGGTAAACAAAAGCACATCTCTGAGATTATTCTCCCTTTACTTTGGACATCAGCCAGAGTTTCTTCTTCAATCCTGACAGGCCCATGATTTTAAATAATACTATTCTAATTGAAGGGTAGGTAACTAGGTGGCACAGTGGATAGAGCACCAGGCCTGGGGTCAGGAAGACATATCTTCAGTTCAAATCTGGTCTCAGACACTGACTAGCTGTGTGACCCTGGGCAAGTCACTTAAACCTGTTTACCTCAGTTTCCTCATCTGTAAAATGAGCTGGAGAAGAAAATAGCAAACCACTCCAGTACCTCTGCCAAGAAAACCCCAAAATGGGATCATAGAGAGTTGAGGACAAGTGAACAACAAACTCTGGCTGATGTATCATTTACATCATTAGCCCTTTTTGTATAGACAATGTAAAAATGAATTGGGAAGCAGATTATAAAAATCTCATTTTCCACCCTGTGGACTGAGGACTCATGGGTAGGGCGGCTCTGTGCTTATTGCTTTGTGCTTCTGAATCCATCTAAATCCGATCCATGTTTTTTCTCTTTCTTTATACCTCAGTACCTGGCCATTATCCTCCTACCTTTTAATTAGCTCAGCAAGATAAACAAACAAACATGCCTTCTGTAGAATGTACTTACAAGTGCATTGGTGTCTTTCAAGTGGGTGAGATATTGAGCTTAAAAATATTAAAGTCCTATTGAATTCATAAAAGCTTTTTGTCATTGAGTTTTTTTCCCAAATTAATGGATACTAATAGTGCTACTATTAAAGTCAACTTTCTTTGATGTTAAAAAGAGATGCCCAGCCAAGCTCTGTCCCCAAAGATGAGATGAGAAAGCCAACCTTTATTCTTTTGTGGAAGAGGTGGAGGATTATGGGTATGGAATACTGCTATGCTGCCGGGTTCCATTGAAATCGTGGTTAGTTTTGTTAGACTCTCTTCTTTTTTCACTTTGCTTTCTTTTTTACCTTTTGTCATAATCACTGTAATGGAGAAAAGGGTAGAAAGACGTATTCAAAAAGGCATGTGGTATAAAAAGCAAATGATAACAATGTAAATGACAAATTTTTTAATAATAAAAATAAAATTCCCTGGGCAAGTCACTTCTCAGTTTTTCTCGGTTTCCTCCTCTGCGAAATCAGGATGATAGTAGCACCTATCAACTGTGATGTTTAAAAAGGTTCAAGAGACATTGTTTCTGGGTAATTTAATCATTTTTATTAATAAGACCAGGAGGTTATTCATAAAAGGATGATCATTTGGCCATCTCCTTAGGCAAAGACAATCATGGCAGCCAGGGCTCACAGTTTATATACCCTTCCAATAAAGGGCTGATGTCATCCATCATCATGTGTCAACCTCCAGAGTTTGGTCCAAGGAAAATAAACAAAATTAGGTTGTATGGGTGTTTATTTCTCTCAAAGTGGATGGAGTGTTCATGGGAGTTGTAGTCAGAACTGAGCTCCCTTTGGGGTTAGGCAGTTTATATACCCTTACAACAGGGGCTAGTATCACTCTATCATTATTTCACCCCTGGACAGAGAAAATATCACCATACCAGACCACTCCCATTCTTGGGCTATCTAGACAAAAGGATCTGTCTCCACCCAAATTTGAGTGGAACACAATGGACCTCCCTACCCTAGATTAGATTCCTAGCAAGGTTGGGTGGAGTCTGATCAGGATAATGCAATCTCATTATTAGTAAAGTCCTGACTGAACTTTTAAAATGAGGAATTTAGAAGAAGGGGAGAGCCTCTGAATCTCCCCGAGATATTGGTTATTAATCAACATTTCTCACACTCCCATGTTTGTTACAAGAATCAAATGAGATAATTGTAAAGTGCTTAGCACATTTTATTATTGTTATTATTATTTTTAAAAGAGGTTCTCAGGATTGAAAAGGTTTGGAACTACGACTTGGTGCCTCTAAAGACCTGGCTTTAAATCTTACTGCTATCATTTATGAGTGGTGAGATCATGGGCAAGTCATTTAATCTGTCTGAGCCTCAGTTTCTCATCTGTAAAATGGGGGCACTAATATTTGTGCTATCAACCTTACAAAGTTGTTTTGAGGATCAAATGCAATATTTCTGGTGGCCCAGAAAGGACAGTCTGAGTTTATAGAGACAAGGTTATATATCTTCCTCTCCTGGGAACATAAAAATTTGGCTTACTTACCCCCATCTAGTGTTTATCCTGGAAGCATTAGAATTTGACTCAGGTCTTGGACTCCACTATACAAGAAATGGGACTCTTGCTCCTATGAAAGCACTCAGGCTAATAAGACATGATTAGAGAAGCCAGCCAAAAAAGAAGAGAAGGAATCATCACTTTAGCCCTTAAATATTAAAACAGCTCCTTTCTAGCAGAAGTCCCTCTCCTGGGGACTGCAATAGTTCACCAGACTGAGAGTACTACCTAGGATGTGAGAGAGCCACATCCCTTCCCTAGACCTACACAATCCACATAACTCACAATACCAGGGAGTTATAGGTTTGGCTTATTGTGCCCTTACTGCTCTCTGACTCAGGTTTCTGCCTGGCAGAGAAACTTCTCTGCACACACCAGAAAATTTTTCTGTGGGTTCGGGCGTCTTTGTCCAAGAATTACTCCATTTGTCCGGAAGCTGTGCTCCTGCCTCCTTCTGCTGCTTAGTCTGGGGCCACACAATTCTTTGGGAAAGGCTTTTATACCCATGTGCTTCTGCTTTAAGGATCCCTCTCTGAGTCTGTATGTAGCCCCTTCCTCTTGCCTCTCAGCCCTGTTTCACTAGTTTTCTTAGGTCTGTTTCTGCTTTCCCTTTACATTTTTAATGTAAATCTCTTCATTTCCAAATTTTTCCCTTCTCTTCTGCTATACCATTTTACTCATCTCTTAGCATTATCCTAAATTTCTCTTCCCCATTTTAAAGTCCAGATCCAAGAGTTTAACCCAAGTGTATGAACTAAGGATTAATTCAGTCAATAACCTAGTTAAAGGGTTAAGAACCAGTGCTTAGGGCCAGGTAAATTAATACAAAAAACAGCTTATTTCTTTTTTGTGAAGGAATTTATGATTTTCATAGTAACTAATATGATATATGTAATGAATATACTAATAATTTAGATTTCTCCGAGCTGCCTCTTCAGGTTCGGGAGTCAGAAGTTTACAATGCAGGTTAAAATAATCAATCAAACCCTTGACAACACTTTGACAATCACTACATTCCTGTGCCTGTGTACATTATGTGAAGTAAATCCAAGATTGTAGAGCCTGTTCCTATCACAGAACTCTGGTCCTGTGACCCACCAAGTAATGACCCCCAAAGACTTGAAATGATACAGTTCCCACAGAACTCCAGAACATCTGTATTGTGGACTCGCCCACAAGTGATTGTAATCTGCCTTTCCCTCCTTTTCACACTTCTGATTTATGCGCCTTTACTCCAGCATGTGGACATTCCTCACTCTGAAATTGATTAATTACACCACCGCTTGATTCCTGGCACTGCTGTCTCTAGGCTTGCTTTGTGAGGCTCTAGCGATTCACACCTTAGAGAGCGGTCCTGTTCGGACTATATTTAAAATCTCGTTAACATTTTAAGAAGAGACAAGAAGGATTCAGGAACTGAGCATGTATCGATTCCTTTTGTAAATCATTTAGTAACATATAAATTTCAACTATTAGAATTATTATTTCAAGGTCTAGAACCCCACTGTCCCCAAAGAACTTTCCGAGAGCAGTGGACAGGTACACGGTGCATGCGAGCAGGCTACAACATGTAACCAAGGAGGAACTCTGAAAAAGAAATGTCAAGGCAAGTCAAGAAGAATTTATTAAGCACTCAACGTCAGTGTCAGTTAGTCACACGTTATAAAGACAAGCAAAAGGAAGACAGTCTGTGCCCTCAAGGAGCTTACTTTCTAATGGAGGAACAACACTGGACTGGAAAGGGCTTGCTTGTAGAAAGGCCCTTCTGTTTCCAGTCAGTGCTTGGGTACTCTCATCATTTTGAACTCCTGAGGCAGCCATTAGGGCTAGAAATGTCTACATCTCAGGAGGGAGGTTTGGTCACATGTGATTGAAATAAAGCAGAAGAAGCAAGAAGGGGTTGGAGAACCAATCTTGGGCTCCTTCAGGTAGAGGTGGGGAATGTCCAATCTCTCTGAGAAGGACGGTGATAATTTTATAGTATCTTTCTTTGAAATAAGAAAAGGAATGCACTAACAATGTGCAATGGCCTTTTCCAGCCGGGGCTATAAAAGCTAATTGATGTTAATTGGTAAATTGATCATGGGGAAATGTTAATGCATCATGGGCGGAGGGAGAGACACCTGACGGAAGTTTGTGAGCTGAGAGTGCTAGAAATCCCCTCCCCCCCTTCCTGTTTGCCCCTATATCTCTGAGGGGTGCAGGACCCAACCATACTCTGAGGATCTGAGCTGCTAAGCTGAGGGGTTGGGAGAGTGAGCCAAGGAGAGGTTTTAACAGGAATGGTGATATATTTGCATATATAGGAATAAATGATGATGCTGATCGTTATTCTACAGAGCCCTGACATAAGTGCAAACCCTGCTTCTGACCCATGTGACCTTAGAGAATTACCTGAACCTATATGTTATGTAGGAGTCATCTCTGCATCAGTGGAGGGAATTTTCACACTAGGAGTTGGGCTTCACGATAAGCCCATGAGGCAGGGAGGGCCAATATTATTGCCCCCATTTTATATATGAGGAAGCCAAGCCTCAGAGAACAGAAGAAATGCTCAGGGTCTCACACTTAGCTTGGACTTGAACCCACGTTCCTCCAACTCTATAAATTCAATGTTCTTTCCACTTGGCTGTGGAGATGTAGTGGAAAGGAGGGAGTGACTGTTCTGCTTTAAAAAAAAAAAGCCACAGAGTGGAAAAGTAGAAATGACCTTGGAGTTGGAGTCAGAGGTCCTGGGATTGCATTCTGCCTTGATGATTTGCTTTCTGTTTGACCTTGGGCAATAAGCAGAGGGGACTGGGCTATGTCCAAAGTCCCTTCCACCTTGGAATCCTAACACTTACAGGACTGACTCAGAACTGGGCTCCGGTTGGTCTAGTGAATAACAAGTGTAAACATACCTCACGATATTAATAATCAATTAATTATATTAATTATTATTTATTATATAATTATTATAATATATTATATTAATTAATTATAAATAATTAATAATATAGTTTACAATAGGATGCCTTTTGTTCTACTAGAGTTCTTCAGGAATGCCTCCCCAGCAACAGCGTTGTCCTTGACAGAGGTAGCAAATAGAGAAAAGGGAAGGGGAAGGAAAGAGAGAAGAGGTGGGGAAGGGGGAGGGGAAGGAGGAGAAGCACTGGACTCAAGCCTGCAGAGGTGTGTGTTCATTTCTGGACTTTGTCACTTCTTCAAATGACTGCCCATGGGCTAGTTTATTGGTAATTAAGGTGGGACTTTTTGACTGTTTTCTCTTTGAGAATGCTAAAGTAATCAAATGCCTTTGATTAAGTCTTACTAGGTGCTAAGCCCCAGGCTCACACCCTTTTGGTGATTAGGTATGAAGCCTTCTGGGCCCTGAACAGGGTATATAAACTCAGAGGTTAGTGTTTTGTTTGGAGCTCTCACTCACCGGAAGAATGTTGGTGTGCAGATTCTGGGTGGCCGCTGGGTAGCCCCTCCCCTCCTTGAAGAAACTCAGATGTTGATGCTTCCCTGGTAACTATGTATTGCTAGGGACAGACTGGTTTGTGTTGTTTGCTCTGTTGATATTGTCTCTGTAAATTCTATTTGTATTTGCTCTGAAGTTCAGGGTGCTGGCTTTTTCCCCTTAACTAAGTGAATAATACATGTATGTTTAATTAGAGGGAGATTGTTAACCCCTTAAAGTTGCTTCTCTTAGAAAAGCAGATCAAAGAGCCTGTGCTGGCAGCTCTTGCTGCTGGTCTTGATGGGTCTTACACCTCAGCAGCAGCTGCTAGCCACATTGTTGTTACAGCAAGTTACTCATCTCTCTGGGTCTCCTAAGTTTCTTCATCTGTAAAATATGTATTAGAGCAAAATATCACTTGTAATGCATGCCTCACAGGGTGGTTGGGAGGAAAACCCTTTGCAGACCTTAAGGCAGGAGAGAAACTGGAGTTACTGTTTCCGCTCTTTTGTCGATGGACATCAATGCCCATTGGAACTTCTAAGATCTCACTTGCGGTCAATGAACCAATAACATGGTGAATATAGAGTGAGGGGAGAGACCTTTGTGGAAGTTTCGCTAAGTGCCTTCCATATATTATCTCATTTGGTCCTAGGCATAGAATAACAGATTTGAAGAAGTAAAAGGAACGTTAAAGGTCCTATAGTCCACCTCCCTCATTTTACAGAAAAGGAGACTGAAGCCCAATGAGCTAAAATGTCATTTCCAAAGCCAAATAGCTTGTAATCGACAGAACCAGAATGTGGAGCCAGGTCCTCTGACTCCCAGTCCAACGCCTCATGCTATGTCTCTCACGGCCTGAAGGGGGCGACTCCCTTCTCCCACGGGACTTTGACCAGATGAGCTGGTATTGGTCCTTTTTCTGTTTAGGTTAAAGGAACATCTACTGGGTAACCACTGATTCAGGAAAACGGATTCAGGAAGCAGCTGATGAATGAAGTGGAAATGATGTTTGCAGGTAACAGAGCTCGCAGAGGGCTCTTGGGAGCTCTGCACAAGCTTCTTTTTGTTTCTGTGCATCGGTAAGAAGAGGGGGATTTCTTTAAGACGACTGTCTCTGGAACCAGCAGGCAAAGGTGCGCCAGCCACACTCCCTCCAGAAGCTTCTGCTCCCACGTGCACCCTAGCCTTGAGGCGTGGGAAATCTTGCCACAGTTGGATTTGCCAAAAGTCCAGTTCTTTCTCTGAACTGCCCTCCCCACCCCATCCTGCCCCCTTCAGCTTCCTTCCCTGCTCCCAACATTTGTGCACAATAAAAAGATCTGCCAGTGGAGTGGAAGCTCTCAGCTTGCTTGGAACAAAGTCTAAGACAGGGAAAGTGACAGCAGACTTCTATGTCCACAAGGAAGTAATTTATCCTGTTCCTGGAAGAACTTTCAGGAAGTGCTCTGTTAGTTTGCAACCAGAAGAGGCCCAGGGCAGGGATGGAGAGCCTTCTACGAAGGGCTGGGAGCCATTGGGGGGGGGGGGGGGGAAGGGACGGGGGGAATGGAAGAGATGGCTGAAGTGATGGAAGGGGAGCATGAGGGACTTGCCTCAGGATGTACCACTAATAGGATCACAGATTTAGAATCAGGAAGGCCCTCAGAGGCCATCTGGTCTAACTGTCTTAAAGAGAAAGAAACTGATGTCCGAGGTGAAGGGCACATAGTAGGCGAGATTTGAACGTAAATCTTTGACTTGAAAACTTGTCCCCTTCCCTTGACACAATGCCTCCAAGGGATGTTGTTTGTCCTTTGTTCTTGAGGAGGACTAAGACATCAGGAAAGTGATGCCATAACATGCAAATGAATTGGATTTAAGTAAGGGAGGGCTGTATAAATTCACCAGCCTCACTTTTACCTCCTGAGTCATCTGGGTCCAGACCCTGGGGACATATAATGCAAAACGCCAGAGTTGTTTTTGTTTTTTGTTTGTTTTTGTTTTTAGAATAGACTATCAAACATAAAACACAAATGAGGAAGAGGAAGCCCTCAGGTAGTCATTGCAACTAATACTGACAAATTTAGGTTATTCATTACAGCCTGGAGGGGAGCAAGGCAGGGAGGAAGGGCTGGGACCAAGAAAAGGAGAATAAATTACCACAAGGTTGTGGGAGAGGTGATTCAGGCAGACAGAAAAAAGAGAAGGTAAAAATTCAGAGGTGCAGAGAGACAGAGACTTCCTCATAGGGTATGATCGTGTATTAGGGAGGGCTAAGAGTTGGGAAGGGGTTGGGGGGGCATTGGTGGATCAAAAGTCCCTGAGCTCCCCCTCCCACTCTGGTCTTTCTAAGGGAAATTCCCAGAGGGTGGTTTTCAGTGTGGCCAGGGGCCAAACCAATACATGAGCTCATCAATTTGGGAGCCCCAGAGGATTCAGAACCTAAGGTGTCTGCCCATCCATTGTGACTTTGGTTTCTGTCTTCCCGTAAGTCCATTCCCCAGGGCCCACCCAATGGGCTGATGGTTTTCCTCAATTTCTTTTGATATCATGAGGGGATCAGTGGTGCCTGCCATCCCCCAGACATCCCTTGCTCTTGCCAGGTGACTGGCCCAACTTTTCTTCCTATCCTAACCTTCCTTGATGACAGACAATGCCCCCACTCCATTCACAGTTCCTCATTGAGTTGTGAACTGCTCACCCTTACTCCCTCTACCTTACATCAACCCCTGTGTGATGTCATCTAGGGCTCTTCTGAGGCAGTGGTCTTCCAGCCTCTGAGTTTAGCAACATGGGTAAAATGTTTGTCCAGGGGTGGGAAACCTTTGGCCTTGAGGCCACATGTGGCCTTCCCGATCCTTAAGTTTGGCCTTTTAAATTGGATTCAGTTACAAAGAAGGCCCCATGTGGCCTCAAGGTTCCCTACCCCTGGTTTGTCCTGAAAAGATGGGCCTTGGCTATTTTGGGAAGCTCAGGGTCAGCAAAAGTGTTTTGACATTTCTCACAAATTAATCCTGGCCACTTTCCTCTTCCTTTTACAAATATTTTTTTTTTCAGTGAACAAAAACCCATTTTCTTACTCTCCATAAAAAAAAAAAAACCAAAGCAAAATCTCTTGCAACAAATATGTATAGTCAAGCAAAATAAATTCCCTGTATTGGCTTCATCTTCCTTTTCAAATCTAAGCCAAACTTGTCGTCCACCTGTCTTATTTTCTCCTAAAGCACATACTGATGCACAATCCCTATAGAGATAATTCCTATCCATGTGGAATTCTGGGCAATAAATGTTTTTCATCCATTTGGTCATTCCCCTGTGGATGATGACAGGAGGCTCTGGGCCTTGATTCAGTCGACATAATGTCATGCACAAACAGGAGCATCAGAAGGAGAGATCTCTCTGACCCAGGCCCTTTACTGAGGCTGTGGTGAGCACTTTGGGCTTTGTGGAGTCTACATCTCCCTGTTTAAGCCTAGCCTGATGTTTTTTATCAGAGGGTCATCAAACAGAGTTATTTCTGTGGTTACATCCTTCCAGGAATCTCGAATGAACTTGATATATGTATGAGAGATATCATGAAACAAGGGACAGGATAAGAATTAAAGAGAATTGGGAAAAAAAAAATGTTCTCACTTTTATTCAAAGAGCAGACAGATTTCAAAGAACACAGCTAAAGAAAAGCATTTTTTTAAAGTGGCATTTAATGCCTGCTGGCTGGCCTTGGAAACCTGAGGCTGGCTCCAGTCTCCAGCTTTGGGTGTGACCCACTGGAGGGCTGAGAGAGCCCCTGGCATTCCTTCTAAGAAGCTCCATGCCAGCTCTCTCTTCCTATGTGCTGAGGTCCCCTCTGGCTCTGGTGTTCTGTGGTCTAAAATCTCTTCCAGATCTGACATGTTATATTCTAAACGCCATCCCAATTCTAATGTTCTAGATTTTCTAGGCCCTCCCAGGTTGAACATCCTAGGCTTCACGGTACCTCCCTAGGCCTAGGAGCTCAAAGACCTTGAAAGACTCTTCTTGAGGGAATGGGTGCATTGCAGGGACACTTAGTGGCAAGCTACAGCAGACTGCACACCAGAGGGGGCTCGTGAGCTGTTTGATTAGGAGCGGGGCCCCACAGAGAACCTCAGACTCCTCCTTGCAAAGGGTTGTTCTCTGTCGTTCATTGCTCAGTGGGGACCCCTGGCCTCCTCCTGGACTGCTCCCAAGACTCTGATGCTTTACCTCGGTCTCAACCATCACCAAATTCAGGTTCAGCTGAAATACTGACCTGGTGTATTTCTGCGCAATTTCGGGAAGAACTAGAGCCCACCCCCCAGGACTGACTGACAGGGGCTCCCCTTGCCAGAGCACTCCTGTGTCTTGAGTGTCAGTCGTGGGCCCAGGCTCCTGGCTTTCTCACCTGCTGCTCCACCCGACTCCACGTCCTGGCCCGGGAGTGGGCTTCTGGATGCTGCTGCAAGAGGCCCCTGCAACGGGAGCGGGAGCAGAGAGAACGAACGCCTTTCCCTGCTTGCTGCACTCTGCAAACAGCCCAAGGGCACAGGCAAAGACCAAACGTGGGGCTGAGGGCATCTAGAGCTGGCCAGCTCCCTTTTTTTAGGCAACCCAAGGATGTCAGGGGGTCCTTAGGCAGTCACCTTCATCTGACGGCAAAGACTTTGTAATTCTATCGATTAACTGAGGAACTTGTTCGGACTGACTGTCTTTGTTGATGTGGTTTTCTTCCCCATTAATAAATACATCAGAAGTCTCTCCTCTTGCTACTTACACCACAAAATGGATAAAGACGAAGACCAGACTTGACCTATGGATCATAAGGTTCCTGCGTTTACCTAGTTCATGGACAGGCAGCTATAGTACCGAAGAGAATTAGCAGCGCTGAACCACATCGTATGCCCTGAGTGGAGCTCCCTGTCTAACAAGAGGAGCCCACCTCACAATAGGTTTTGCAGATGTGTTGTCCTTGGCCAAATCCCTGGACCTTAGTTTCCCATCTTCGAAATGAGGGAGTTAGATTCAATGCCTTGTAAGGTCATTCTTAGCTCTGACATATATGCTCTGTGGTCCTACCCAGCTCTGATACTCGCTGGTCTAAATCCCACCCAGCTCTACCTTGTTAAATATCCTATGTTCCATGCGTTGACATTCTGTCCTCTGAGGTGTCTCCCAACCCCGACATCCTATGAGTCTGTAAGGTGAAAGTTTACTCCATCTCCCATGGCATGAGGAAACTCTTAAATTCAAATGTCACGAAAGCCTCCAGGCCAAATGAATTAGATTTAGGTTATCAAAAGAACTTGCATTCATGATCTCAGAATCCCTGCTGACAATGGGAGAGAGACAAAAGGTTGTAAAATGGACAAATACCCAATTTTCTAAAAGGAGGAAAGAATCTATAGATGGTGAGATTGATGTCAATCCTCAGCAGTATTATAATCTAGAGCCCTGTGTGGTCCCTTTCCCCACTCACACTCACAAATGGGTATCCCCGTCTACTATTTGCCTCAGGTTTATAGGAGTAACTACAAGGGATTTGTGGTTTCTAATACTTTCCTTCTGAACCCCCACCAGTACCCATTATCAGCCAACCAATCGAACTCCATTGTCTTTTAGAAAGTGGATTTATTTAAAAGGAATAATAAGATCATTTGATATAAAACATTTTCCTCCCCACTCCCCATGTGGGCCATAATCTAAAGTATTGTTGTAGTGAGACATGTAGACAGAGCACAGGTACAATGGCCCTGGAAATGCTTTTCTCCCTTTATAGGGCCCTCATGAAGTTTCCTATAGAGCACGGCATTTTTTGATACCATGTTTCACAGGACACAGTCTATTGGACCGGGCCGGTCTTCTGATAGGTTGTTTTCATCTGCTGCTGGGCTGCCTACTCCCCTGTAAGACTACTTTCCACGTATTCTGTGTATCTTATTTGTACCTAATTATGCACATGATTTCTTGGCACAGTAAGAATTTAATAATGTTTATTGGATAATTGTCTTCTCTCATTAAATACTATTTGCCCCAACAAATGTTTGTTGAATTAAAATGAATTGAATAGAACACAATGAAAGGAAGGGCTGGAAAAGTGACCGCTCTCACACTATTGCCCTTTTTTCGGTTTTCTTCATGCACGCTAGCACCCAGGGCAACAGTGAGAGATTTGCCCCAGGTGCAGAGGTCTTCCTCCAGGTGGGGCCATGTAACTTTGTAACTCTATTGATTAATTGAGGAACTTGTTCAGAACTGACTGTTTGTTAATGTGGTGTCCTCATGGAGGAAGGCCTGTGTCTGCCATCCCCCAACCCCATCAGAGGTTAGGGGTTAGGGGTGAGTCACAGGAGGGTGCAGAGGAATAGCACTGCAGGATGTCAAGGAAGGGGAGGGAATAGCCCACCCCCTCTGCCCATGGTTAGGCTTTTCTCTGGGATACCCCTCCCATTACCTTCAACTATTTTTTTTCCCAGAAGAAAACATTCCTAGTCGTGCCTGTGGCTCTGTGGAATGTATGGTTGCTAATGTGTTTGGGACTTAGTGTACACAGGATGGTGGAGAGACACCAGGCCTGGAAATCAAGAGATACGGGTTCAAGGCACGGTGCCACCATTCACTGGCTGTGGGGCCCAGGCCCCATCATTTCACTCATTGCCTATGGCGACAATTCTGCTCAGTGTTATAAAGGAATCATAGATTTGGAACTGTAATAATAGCAATAGGAAAAATCACCACCATTCATATATCCTTTTAAGATTTGCAAAGCATTTTATAAGTATTATCTCATTCTTCCCTCTTAACCCTGGGAGACAGGTACTATTACTATTCCCGTGTTACAGGAAACTGAGGCACAGAGAAGGTAAGTAACTTGTCCACCTAGTTAGTGTCTAAGGCTGGATTCGAATCCAAGCCTTCCTCACTCCAGGTCCACTATGCATACATAGGCCATCCAGTCCAACTCCTCTGGTTCGATGGATGGGGAGACTCGCCCAAAGTCAGTGGCCTAGCTAAGACCTGTGCCCGGATCCTCTGATTCCAGAGACAGCTCTCTTCCCGCTGGGCCCTCATAATGCTTCTTTGTTAAGAGAACACGGGACTGGGGCATCTCCCACTTAGGTACTGAACACTTCCATTTGCGTGTGTGGCCCCCAAGTTATTTCTGGCACCACATTCCTACAAAAGCTGCCTTCTAGCCCTATATGGAAGAGGAACTTTTGTTTAACACTGCAGCTCCCTAAACCTGGCTTGGCAGAAATGTATTTGAGGCAAGGACACAGTCATTTTTAAGGTCACAAAGCAGAATGGTGCTGCTGGGATGGCTGCTCACCACAGCTGAGGCTGAAACAAAGGGCTGATTTCCATTGCAAACCATCTAAAACCGGGTATCGAAAAGCAGCTCAAATTTCTAACTTCTTAGATGTTCTAAAAATTCCAGCATCCTGACTTGCCAACACCCAACTTGGACCTCTGAAGAGAAGAGTTTTGTAGAAAGGAGACAGGAATTTATAGCAGATTAGTACGGTCTGGCACCATTTTTTCCATGGATTGCAAATGGCATCAAAGGTTCAGGGTGAACCACCCGGCCCCTCTCCCAGCAGCTGGAGTGAGCAAAGGGCTGGTGGCCACTGCTCTGCCCCTGCCCCTCCCAGACAGTGTTCTGGATCATCTTCCAGGGGCATCAGCTTTAAAACTATAAGCATTTAATGCAATTCTGTGACACCTTGCAGTCTCCATTTTGTCGGTAGAAAAAAAGATTTAGAGAGGTGATGTGATGTAGACCCCTGACCTCATAGTCAGGAATCCCTGGTTCAAGTCCTGACTCTAGCTCATACTGGTATCTATTGTTGATTCATGTCTGATTCTTTGCAGTCCCATTTGGGGTTTTCTTGGCAGAGCTACTGGAGTGTTTGCCATTCCTTCTCCAGCTCATTTTATAGACGAGGAAACCAAGGCAAATGGGGTTAAGTGTCTTGCCCAGGGTCACAAGCTAGTAAATGTTTGAGGTCAAATATGAACTCAGGTCTTCCTGACTCCCAGCTCCTTGTTCTAAACATTTTGCCACTTAAAATATACAAATGTAGCTTGCAAGCTCCCACTCTTAATAATAAGCCTGTTGACGTTATTAGTGCAAAGCAAATGCATTTGCTGAAATAGCAAGGCATGAACAGCAGTAAGGAAACATTTCCTCCCCCATAAACCTGGGCCGTACTCTCCCCTCAATCCACACAGCATCAGGGGAAGCATGGGTACACACAGTATGCTGGTAACAGGACACTCGTGGAGAGACCACGTGTGGTCAAAGCACTCTCACTTTTAATACTCCATGACCTTGACGTCTTCTTGTGTCCTCTCCTGCTCCCAGCATCTCCCCTCAGCTTGCTGCTCCACTGGTTTTCCTGGGCTGGCTTCTCTCCCCTCTTCCTCGGACTCCCCAGCTCCAGCTCTGGGCCTCCTCTTTGCAGGACACTAATGGCTGGCCAGTGGGGTAGGCTGTTGTGCCGCAAGACGCCATTGCTATTGGGAGATGGAAGAGAGAGAAAACCCCTCCCACCCTTCATCCCAGCTGCATTTTACAAAAGAGAAAAGGGAGCAAGCAAAGCCCTCTTGAAAGCTGGGCTCCTTCTTTATCACTGGCACTCTTCTCAACAGCCAAGGGTGACTCCTTTCCCAGAGCAGGTCCAGGCTTTTCAAGGCTCCCTATCACCTCTAGGATGAAATAAAAGCTTTTCTATTTGGAATTTATAGCTTCTTACAGTCTGGCTCTGACCAGTTTTCCAGGCCAATTATACATATTTCCTTGTTTTGCATACCATTCCAGGTCCTATCCCACCCCAGGAATGCACTCCTTCCTTGCTGTTGCCATATGGAAGCTCTGTCTTCATTTAAAGCCCAGCTCAGGAATCGCATTCCATGACGTCCCCATCTGTTGGGCTTCCCCACCACAGCCATAGAAATCACTGTATTTGATCTGAATATGTTTCATGTGTACTTACTGATGTTATTGAATAAGTGACTTGAGGGAGACCCAATGCTTCATTTTCATCTTTTTAACCCCAGTGCCCAGTTTCAAGAAGCTGCTCCATAAATCTTTGTTGAATCTAATTGACACGAACCCTAGACTTTAAGAAAGCAAATTTCAAGGAGCTGAAAAGAAAGTTAGATATTCTTTCATGACCACAGACTCTTGGAGAGAATCCACCTCTGGGAAAATAGAGAAACACTAAAAATCTTAATTCCGACTACACAATTGTGAGTAAATGCATCAAGGAAGGAAGGAAAATAGAAGCCATCCCAAGTGTAGACTGAATTTATGTGAAGACTCCTGTTCTTGGCCAAATGCTTACACACTGTTAAGATGTCTTCTAGCATAAGTTGGATGCCCACTTGTCAGAGATACTTAGAGGACATTCCTGTGCAGATATGGATTAGGTTAGATGACCTCTGAGTTCCCCTCTGACTTTGAGACGCAATGATTTCATAACAGTACCTCGGGCTCATTCAGTTCCATGACTGGCATTTCTGGCTCCTGAGCTCTGGCTTCGCTGTCTGTCTATTTCCATTCCAAGACCTATCTTCCTCAAAATGGACTTGTGCTTGCTCACACTAGGAGTCTTGAAGAGCACCTACGTTAAAGGGCTTGGGATAGGATGAGGCATCAGAGAAAGAGGAGAAGAAAGAATTGTTAGAAAGGTGGGAGGGTCTGAAGCCAATGGAAGAGAGAGTCCTTGGTAGAAGGGTCTGGTTAATGGTGTCAAAGTTACAGAAACGTGGAAGATAATGGAAGAACAAGAGACTTGGTGATTAGTGAGTCATTAATGACCTCAAAGAGAGCGGTTTCCTCCATGTGTTAGAGAGAGAATCTGCATTAGAAAGAAGAGCAGAGAGGGGAGTGGGAGAGAGTTGGGGAGTATGAGGACTAGTAAGTTTACCAGTGAAGGGAAGGGAAAGATGGGATGTTAGTTTAGCAAGATGAGCTAGAAAGGTTGGACGAAGGCTTTCCGAACTATAGGGGGAGCTCAGCATTTTTGTAGGAAGGTGAGACAAAGCCAACGAAAGAGAAAGGAAGATTGAAGAAGCACAAAAGGAAGGGGATGATCCCAGGAGCTAGAAAAGGACAGAATCAAGAGTGAAAGACAGGGAAGGAACCTTCATTGACCAATTAATCAACAAGCATTTATTAAGCACCTACTAAGTGCCAGGCCCTGTGCTCGGCACTGGGGAGACAAGGACAAACATGAGATACTTGCTACCCTCCAGGAGAACACATTAGACCTAGAGGTGGCGGCGGTAGGTGGCCTGCATATGTTAGTTTGGGAGTCAAGAGGACCTGAGTTCCAGTCCTGCCTCAGACTCTTCATAGTTATATGATCCTGAGACAGTTAAGTCACTTTGGCTCTCTCAGACTCAGAGATAACAATAACACCTTATTCACAGGGTTGATATAGGACTCAAGTGAAATAACAGATGCAAAACACTCTGCAAACTTTAAAGTGCTACATAGATATTATTGAATATTATATACATATAATGGATTATATGTAATGCAATATATGAGATAGAATTCTATTATACATGATAATATATAACATACAAATATCCAGTGGGGGAGACAACCTGTAACAATAATAGTAACCAACATTTACACGGCACTTTGTTTTTGAAGCACTTTACAGATGTGGTTTCAGTTGATTCTCGCAGCAATCTTGCGAGTGGGTGTTCTTATTCATCCTCATTTTACAGATGAGGAAGCTGAGGCTGAGAGGGCATCAGTGACTGGTCCAGGATGGAGCAGCTAATAAGAAAGTGAGGGGAGATTTAAACTCTGGTCTTCCCGACTCCAACACTCTACTGCACGACCTTCACATGCACACAGATATAAATACACAGACCATGTACACGATGAAGACAAGGTCATTTGGGGAGGGAGGGCACCAACAGCTGGGGCATCAGGAGAGTCTTCCTGTGGAAGCAGGAGCTTGAGCTGAGCTTTGAAGGAGCATGGATTCTGAGGCTGACATCAAGATGAGGAACATCCCAGGTGGAGGAGACCACTAGTGCAAAGGGAGGAGGTGCATGGTGGTGTGAGGGAGCCAGCAAGATGGCCCATATGGGAAGACCCCGGAGTACATGGTGGGGTACGGTGTGGAAGATGACCTCAGTGAGTAGCGGGATATATCTCCTGTGACCACAGGGAAGGAGGAGAGGAGCCTGACAGTTAACTTCAGATAACCTCGAACTTCTTAGTGGTATAGTGCGGAGGTCAGGGGGTGACCAGGTGAGAGGACACCGGTTATAGAGGAAAGGCGAAAAGATCTGGCCCAGTCATGAGGAATGGACAGAATATAAGAATTGCCCAGGAGCCAAGAAGACCAAGCTAGGGTTCGGTACCATGGATTTGCAGGGGATGAAATCATCTTCATTCCATGACTTTCTCTAGTATCACTCAGGAGTCCTGGAGCAGTGGTGGAGGAGTTGGGGTTAAAGGTTACCCCAGGCTGAAGATCCATGGGGCAGGGATAGTGAAAAGTCAGGCTACTAAGGGATTAAAGAGCAGTCTCTCCTGACTTTGTGAAACATTGGAGTGGTAAACCATGGATCCCAGCTGCCTACACAGACCAGTGAAATTAGAATAGGCAAGATGATTCGGGAGAATGAGGGTAGACCATGGGACTCAAAGTCACTGAAAGGGCATAGAGTAGATTTATGTTCTGGAGAGAGAGAAGGAACAGAGGGCTAAGAGGCTGCGTGGTAAGAGAGTGGATGTGACAGAATGGCACATTTAAGCACGATGAAAGGTAAAGGAGCTTCGAACAATGATGGAAAAGTGAGAAGAAATAACTCAGAAAGTAATGGATGTGCCCACACTGAAGGCTGGGTGCCCACTGGTTGGGTATGTCGAAGAGGGGATTTGGGCTCAGGCTGGACTAGATCGGAGATTCTTAGCCTGAAATATTTTATAAAATATTTTGATAATGGAATTTCAGTATTATTGGTTTCCTTTGTCATCTTCCATATTTCATGTTTTGCATTTAAAAACATGATTCTGAGAAGGGCTTCAGCAGACTGACTGCTGAAGGGACCCATGGCGCAAATATTGGCCTAGAGCTAATGGCCTTGGTGGGTTTTGAGTTCCCTTCCCATTCTGATATTCTGGGATTCTAAGAGAGTGGCATTTTGAAGGCCTGGATCTTGGAGGGAGCATAATTCTGAGAGGTGGGGAGGCTTACGGTGAGGTGATGAGGATGATGGCGATGTATAGATTGATGTAGGCTCAAGAATGAGTTGGTTGGCATTAGAGAGGTTGTGTGTGGTCAGACTGTCAGTTTTTAATAGTGCCAAAGTTAATGTCAAGGAATAGGGTAAAGGGAAGACCATGACCCAGGTACTGAAGTCACTGAAAAAGATGGGAGAAGACAGGTCATTTAAGGACCGTGGTAGAAGAGTGGTCTGGAAGGGGGTGTGTGTTGAGAAGAGTATGCCCCCCTTCTCCTCTTGGCTTGAGTCGAGGAGTGGGAAAAGGAGTGTCCCCCAGTGGTAATGTAGGCTGTAAGGTATGCAGTGTCCTCTGGGGAGCGAGAGCCAGGGTATCATGAGGCCAAAGTGAGGAGGTGGAAAGAATGTTGGTTGAAAAGTTCACAGATGTTCACAGATGTTCATGTGATCAGTGACAGTGAGGTCAATTTGACCCTTCCTCCAGTCAAGACTCGAAGAAACATAAAGCAACTGAGACTCTGGCATGTGGCAGGCCCCTCTCTCTCCTGGGTGATGGTTATTTTAGGGGCAGGGAGTCTCCTTTGGGAGGGGGTATAGGGGTAACAAATTAAACTTTAACCTTTTTCAATGTCTGATTCTTTGAAAAATTTCCCCCAATAAGCTAATTTACAAACCTCGTAATTCATTCCCAGCTGCTCTACCCTTGGCCAAAATAAACATTTCCTGGGCAGGTTAGGATTCCAGGCCCCTCGGTGGTGATATTGGCCAATGAACATCCTTTCCACCATGAGCTACTTACTACTTAGCACGGTAGCCCACCTAGACACACTTAGTCTGGGGTCTTCAGTGTGAGAAATCTCAGCTATGGTATCTCCCTAGGGTGTATACAATTGGCAGCAAGGTGGTACAGTGGATACAGAGCCAGGCACACACTAGGCACTTCACAAATGTTCATTGACTGACTACTGGTGGAACTATGAATTAATCCGACTTCCATAAAGTACATAATGTGTCAATAAGGGACAATAAGTCCTGAGTTCAAATCCCATCTCAGACACTTGACTAGCTGGGTGACTCTGCGTAATCACATAACCTCTTTGTGACTCAGTTTCTGTTGCAACAATTCAGCTAGCAGCAGCTCTGGGGGTGAAAGACCAACACAAGCCCAACAACAAAGATGTCGCCAGCACAGGTTCTTTTGATCTGCTTTACTAAGGAAAGTAATGTTAAGGAGTTGACAATCTTATTTCAATCCAACATACAAATATCGTTCACTTAGTTCAGAGGAAAAAACCAGCACCCTGAACTTCAGAGCAAATACAAACAAATTACAAACATGCACAGTATAAACAGACCAAATACAATTCATAGTTACCAAGAAACCATCAGCATCTGAGTTCAGGAGCCGGGGAGCTCATAACAATGACTGGCCCAGAGTCACACGCCACTCCTCCTGTGGCTCAGAGCCCCCCAGAAAATAACTCTGTTCTCTCTTTTTATACAGTCTTTGGACGTCATCAAACGTCATCTGAGGGACTAGAACTTAGGCTCCTACTATTGGCTCTGGTCTTGGCAACTCGCCTTAGGAGCCTGAGGGCTTCACACCCACATAGGCTTAGCACCTAGTAGACAGGGTTTGGGCCTGGGGCTTTGCACCTAGTAAGGCTCAACCAAAGGGACTTAATTAATTTATCATTCTAAAACAATAAAAAGTCCCAACTTAAGTGATATTACAGTTTCTTCATCAGTAAAATGGGGATAATAACAATACCTATCTTCCAGGATAGTTGTACGTATAAAATGAGACATTTACAAAGCACTTTGTAAACCTTGAAGTGCTATGCGAAGACTATTACTATTCTGCAGAGCAATTTGGAACTTTTCCTAAAAAAGGCTCCATGCTGTGCATACTCTGTGACCCAGCATATAGCTACAGGCAATATACCCCCAAAGGCATATACCCCCAAAGAGATCAAAGACAAAGGGAAAGGGCACTTTTGCAGAAAAATATTTGGAAGCCAAGGAGGTCATTCAGTCAGTCAATAGGCATTGATTAAATGCCTACTATGTGGCAGGCATTGTCATTCACTGCCACTGATCCCCTCCCACACTCTCCCCCACGCCCTCTCCAGAGAAATAGAGCAATTGCCACTGCAGGAGAAAAATCCACCCTCCCATTCTCCTTCCCCAGTAGCTTTGTCTCTTCCCAAGCAGGGAAGAAAAAGAACTTGCAGGGTCCTTGGAGACTCAGGCAGCCAGTCTCAGCCTGGTCAGAAGGACGCGTACACAGGCAGAGGATCTGGGACCCCCCCCCCATCCTTGCCTCCCCATCCTGTGGGACCCTCATGCAAGCCTCCCCAAATGTTGAGATGGGGGTCTTCCCAGTGCCCACAGGACTTCATCGCTCCCTGCTGCCATTCTGAGGATCTTGGTGGTGCCCCTCGCCTCCGCCCTTCACCCGGGGACCTGCCCATCTGCTATTCCATTTCCTTCCCCTGCTCCTCAGCTTTCCTCATTCGTTAAATGTTTAAACATTTAAAGTTGTAATAGAAAAGTGACCCAGGGTATTTATCATGGCTCTGACACCTGGCGGACCACGGCCCAAGACAAAACATGAGCAAAGCGATTCGACTCCGCTCTCTGGGAAGAACAATGGTCCCTATCCTGCCATGCCTCCTTTTTGCCCCTCAGACAGCCTGGGTGGTGCCTTCCTGGATGGAGGACATCTCTCACACTGTGTTTTCTAAAATGACACAAGAGAAACCAGACCACGCAGAAAAGACAATTTTGTCCACAGATGGTGAAAAGAACTTACAAGTACTTGTCAAGCTAATTTTTCCAATGGAGCTAATTTAGTCAAAGAATGAACAATTTCCCACCACAGGGCTCGCATTTGGGGTGGGGAAAAATCTGGGAAAAGAAAGAAGACAGAGGAATGCAGTGGGAGGTTGGGGCTCAGCTGCCGGGTCTGCTGCTTACTACCTCGGTGACCTTGGGCAAATTCCCGTCAATTCTCCGGATCTCAGCTTTCTCACCTGCAAAATGAGGGGGCTGGAGTCTGTGGTCTCTGGGGCCCCTTCCAGCTCTCTGTAGAGCTGCCATTAACTCTAGTAACCTTAACCGACTTACAAAAAGCTGAATTATGATAGCCAGCATTTACATAGCACCTACTATGCACTATGTACTATGCTAAGTACTTTACAAATACTGTCCTATTTGATGGTTACAACAAACCTGGGAGGTAAAGGCTGTTTTTATCCTCATTATATAGACAAGGAGAGAGAAAAAAAAAAAGGAAAGTGACTTGCCCAGGGTCACAAAGCTAGGAAGTATCTAAGGCTGAGTTCTAACTCAGATCTTCCTGATCCTCAGCCCAACACTCTACCCCCCGTGCTACTGAGCATCTCCAAAATAAAAAATATCAAAGGTTTAGAGCAATGATTCTCAAAGTTTGGTCTGAGGTGTCTGAGACTGAGGTCAGAACTATTTTCATAATAAAACTAAAATGTTTTAATTTCTACCACAGTAAATATCGATAGATACAACTAACATTAAAAAGCTCTTTAGGGAAGGAATATTCAATGATTTTTAAGAATGTAAGGGGGTAAAAAATGTAAAGGGATCTTCAGACCAAATAATAATAATAATTAATAAAAATAATAATTAGCACTTATTTGGCATTTTAAAGTTTGCCAAGCGCTGTACAAATATTACTTCATTTTGATCCTCGCATTACTCTTGGGCTTATCCCCATTTTTCAGATGAGAAAAGTGAGGCAGATAGAGATTAAGTGGCTTGCCCAAGGATTCACAGGTAGTAAATATCTGAGGCTGGATTTGAACTCAGGTCTTCCTGACTCCAAGTTCAGGGCTCTCTCCACTGGGTCACCAGACAGTGATGACTTGAATGAAAGAAATGACATAGAAAGCACCATCAGGGGCTGGAAAGGGAGGTGGGCCAATCAGAACACAGGATGGGAAAACAGATTCATGGCTGCCCTATTTGCTCCTGAATGTTGGAAGAACACCTGGGAAAGCCTCTGGGGCACCCAGGGGGTCTCCTAGGGGGATCTCTGGACGCTCAAGGACAAGAATCCCAGGATATGGTTGGGGTTAGGGCATGCAGAGAGGGATAGTGACTTCTCCATTGATGAGTCCTCAATGCTTGAAATACCAAGAGGCTTTTCCAAGACTCAGCATATGGGAGAATTGAAGGAGCAGTCAGAAGGGACACCGGTGAGCAGGACAGTGTTAGAACTACTGTGTTAAATTTGAAATACGCAGAAAACCCCCCAAAGAGCTATTTGAGAGGCAGGGACACCAGACCGTCCTTAAGAGAAACTCACAGTTTCATACATAACCCCATTTTTGTTTTTCTTTGTATATTGAGATGTTCGAGTTTGTAGATTTTTTTAGGCTCATAGGAGCATGGAATCAGAGCTGGAAGAAACGTCAGAGTCATTGAGTTCAACCTTATTTTACACGGGTGTGAAGGACTCCCAAGGTAACACAGAAAATGTCTGAGGTGGGATTCAAACCCAGGTTCCCTGACTCCAAGTCCAGAGCTCTCTATCCACTAAATTCATAATTTTAAAAAATTTGCAAATTTAAAAAGCAAACCCAGAGCCCAGCTGAGTGGTAGGAGGCCTGACTTTGGTCCTAGCTCTGCCTGCGTCCAGAGTGGAAATCCTGACAGGCTGAGCTTCCTCCTTCCTGGGGTTCTCTGGGGGGGACAGGCTTTGTCAGCCTCCAAAAGCCACAGAAGCAGGATTCATCATTTTCCTTTCTAATCCAGATCTTTAACCAGTTTAGCAGTTCGTAAAAACCCAAGAGAATCCAGGAGGGATCACCCATGGTGAGAAGGGCAGAAGGAGGTGACCCTTTTGCATGTCTTCCCCCTCCTGCCCCCTTTCTCTTCCCAAACATTCAGACTCTTCCCCACCTGTATAACGTACAAGACCTAGAGTCAGGAAGATCTGAGCTCAAATCCAGCTTCAGACACTAGCTGTGTGACCTGATCAAGTCACTGAACCTCTATTGGCCTCAGTTTCCTCAACTGTAAACTGGGGACAATAATGTCATGTACCTCCTAGGGTTGTTGTGAGACTTGGATGAGATGATATTTTTAAAGAGCTTAGCAAACCTTCAAGTGCTGTATAAATGCTCGATATTATTATTACAAAGCTGCAATCAGAAACCAGCCCCTTGGTTCTTCATCCTGTTGTTTCTAGCCTTTGCCAGGCTCCACGCTGGGGGGCAGAGAAGACAGAGGAATGCAGAGGGAAAAGACTGAGCCACAAGCAGCTGTTCGTTAACCCCTAGCCAAGAACGAGCGTGGTGGTCTTGGTCGAAGGACAGCTTTTGAGGTATTTCCTGGAGAAACCAGGGAGAACTATTTGCCTGGGTTCAGTTTTCAGTCTGTGTTCATGCATGCAGATCATGCATGTGTGTGTATGTAAGTCTGTAGCCTCACCATTCCTGCTCCTAAGTGGCCTCTGACTGATGTCCTGCAGGGCCTACTGAGGCATTTACTGGACAAAGGAGAGTGAGAAGCCAAACCAAGGACAAAGGGAGGGAGACAGTGGACCGATGGGGCCGACGGATGGGCCACTTCCAGAACACTTTGGTTCCTGAAGCTAGACTCCTTCCTGGGACTCATGGCCCAGAGTCGAGCAGCATCAGACATCCAGTGGGACCCGATTCCCAGGGGTCTCCAAGGTATTGATTGTGCTTCAAACCCACAGTAACTTTGACCTTGGGTAGAGCCTAGGGAACTGAAAACAAACCAGCTGTCAGATATTCTCCCAGAGATGGCCTCTGTCTTCTTTCACAAGGCGATGGGTGGTGATCAGGGGCCCCCTCCCCTGGAGCTGGGTCTCATGTAGCCCTTCTGTTTAACCTGCTATAGTAGGGTCAGAACCTAAAGGAGTCTCATCAATCATCTCATCCAACCCCATCGTTTAACAGAAAGGGAAACTGAGGCTCTCGAGGTCACACACCTTGTAAATAGCCAAGTTGGGATTTAAAACTAGGGGCTCTGATTCCAATCCCTTTCCACTCCTCTCCCTTCCTACTAGAAAAGATCTCTCAGCTGTTAAGCAAAGGGGGTCAATGAACAGCTGTTTTTTGGTTGGTCTTTTTATTTCTCATTGTTTTATTTTGTTTTTGCTTATTGCGATCCCCAGAGCTTGGCGCTTGGAGAATCCTAGAAAGAACAGGATGAAAAAACTGAGGCAAACAAACGCTAAGTGGCTTTCCTGGCTAGAAACAACCAGAACCTAATCGCCAGAGCAGGGAGAATCAGTTGGTCACCAGGGTTACAAGTCCAGTTTAGATCCTCTGACTACAAATTCCACACTCTTTTTAGCACTCTGGTTTCCTTCTTGATGACTGACTTTGATTAGGATAGTTATCTGAAGCTTTCATCTTGCCTGCATGCTTTGACGTGAAGCTCTCACATCTTGGAAAGTGTCCCAGGGAGGCAGGCTGGCTCTTCTGTATTTGCTATTCCCCAGTCCAGCTTTTCCCCCATGACCAATAACCGCGCCCCCCCCCCCCATCCTGTTTGACCGCTATCCCTGCCTATCGACTCCAGTCTCTTTGTGCATTTGGCAGAGGACAGACACTCAGATTGCGAGACATGGTATCACTTCCAGAGAAATCAGAAGGTGTGTGTGTGTGTGTGTGTGTGTGTGTGTGTGTGTGTGTGTGTATGTGTGTGTGTTACATGAAGTGGAGGAGGAAGACAATGGTCAAGGGCCGAGGTCAGCCTCTAGGGCTTAGCCCAGGTTTCCATGGAGAATGTTGCTTGGGGCAGATCTTACCCACCAAGCTTTTAAGGCCCAAGAAAGTTAGGCCCTTCTTCATATCAGTTATATATTAATGAACATGACGAAGATCTCACCTGTAGTCAGTTCTTACTGGGTTGTGTGCTAGGACCCAAGGGTAAACAAACAGTCTCTACCCTCATGGAGCTTTCGTCCAACTGGGGAGGAATAGAGCATGGATTTTGACAGCAGAACACAAGTCAGGGGGTGAGGCAGCCAAGGGCTCCGTGAATACTTTGGAGGAAAGCAAGCATTCCCTGGGCTTCACCAGGTTGCCGCAGGGTTCCATGACACAGAAATGTTGAAGAACCCTGCTTTAGATCGACAAAATTCCAGGCTCAGACCCCTCCCCACTCCAGACCCACCTCCTTCAGGAAGGGTTTTTCCAATAGTCCACAAGTATTTCCCTCTTCTCTGAATTATAATAATTACTGTCGATTCCTGTATTGGAAGGACCCTTGAAGAGCATTCAGTGAAACAACACTAATTGGGATAACGATACGCATAAGGACGAGACTGTGATTTCATTGGTACAGGGAACTCCCAGGCGAGGAAAATCCCTCTAATGCAGGTTGGCACCTTCTCCGTTACTTAGAGCCTTGAAGAGTTTCCCGGGGCACTGAGAACACCTTGCCCAGTGACTTGTCCAGGCTTACATAGTCAGCATAATAATAAGAGTAGCATTTATTTAGTAGCACTTTGCATTTTTCAAGGGGATTTCCTGCATTATCACAACAACCTTTGAGATACGTGATACTGATCACCCTTTAACAGATGACCAACTGTGGCAGGCGTAAGGCAAATGACTCACTTGGGGTCACACACTAGTATCTGAAGCAGAACTCCTAACTCAGGTCTTCCCTGTTCCAAAGAAAGCATTCTATTCACTGAACCACCTGACTGCCAGCCTAGGGGTCCAACTTTCTCTCTAAACAGACAAAGACATGAGGGCCTTCAGAGGAAGCGGCAGTAACGCTAGCTAGCATTTGGCCGGAGGTCTTCTGACTCCAAATCCAATGTCCTTCCTACTGAACCATGTGGTACTTAATTGTATCCTGTTTATCTTCTTCACCTGTTCTGGATTCTTATTTTGTGTCCCCAACTGGACCGTGAGCTTCGGGAAGGCAGGCACCAGGGGGATACTCTGTATCCCCCTTTTTGGTATAGCAGTGGCCTGGACAGACTAGGTGCTCAGATGGCATTTAGTTGGATAAATGACTGTGGCTTTTGTTCAGCCTTTCCTTGTGCTGGAAATAAAAACCTCCTGGGGTATTTAGAAATAAATGCTGTGAACTTGGTCATGTGTTTCTGGGTCTCATTCTTCTTAGGAATGTTTTCTGTCTCCTACCTAACATTCTAATTTACTTGAGCTATGAAAAATATATTGGCTTGAGTCTTTCATCATTCATTGCCGTCAAGTATTTCTGGGGAATAATTTAGGATAAAAAAGAGAGTAGAGTAGAGGAAAGAAGGAGAGGTGCCAGTCAGGAAAACCTGAGTTCAAGTTTTACCTTTGACAGATACCGGCTATGGAATCCCATACAAGGCACTCAACCTCTCAGTGCCCCAGGAAGATCATAAAGATGAAGACTGTAGCTGCCAATGTACATTGGTGGAGGGCAAGTCCCCACTGGGAGCTCCCCAATCAATAAAATCACAGGCCTGGACTCACCTTCCTTGCCCCATATCGAGGTTATTCATCGTCTGGTAGCCAGCCTTGAAATGAGAAATGAGGGGAAAAATGAAGATAATGACTTATTCTGCTTGGCTCAGGGAAGGCAGATGTAAAAAAGGAAATTTGGGTTTGATAAGAGAAAATGCTCCCTAACAATGAGAGCTGCTCAGAGCAGGAATGAACAGACTGCCTCTGGAGATGATCAGTTCTCTCTCAGTCAAAGCCTTTTTTCTCCCAGGATTCTATTTAATTTCCTCCCAGGTTAATCAGAAGGGGCAAGTGAAGGAGAAGAAGGATTCTGGGCGTCTGTACAAATGTTTTGTTATTTATGTGTTGAGAAGGAAACAAATGCCTCGCTAAAATGCATTTCCTTCTCTAATACTTCTGAGACACTGGTCTTAATTAGTGACATAAAACCAAAGCCACTTGGCTAAGCTCAACTCAAGAGTAAATAGATTAGAGTTTAGAAGTCATTTTGCTCTCACATACAGAAGTCATCAGGGCACTAGCCACCCTCCCTGAGAAAGTGAAAATGTTAGTTTCCAACATCTTGGGTTCATCTGTCTAGAATCCAGTTTTATCCAGATGGGTAAGCCTTGATAATCCTCATATCATCAACTGGATAGTCCTGGGCATTTGTCTCTGCCAGTCCCACTTGATTCACCATTCCTAGGCCTTGGCACTCACAGCTGAAAATGACATGCTTCTCACTGAGCCTCAAGGTTATGAAGAACTGACTGCTGTAGGGTCTGACACTGCATTGATCACTGAAAGAATTCTAGCCTCTGTGAATTTCACCTTCAGGTAAAGTTCGTCTTCAAATTTCTTGCCATATATGCCATCTCCACTGTTCCTGTTGGATGACCACACTAACCATGAAATCTTTGATGATCCTGTGAAACTTGGTGCCATTATGGTAATGACATCAGGCCAACTCTAAAAAGTTCTGGCGGGTCTTTGGGGCATGCTTCCTGCACGATAGCCCCTCTGCTGATCTCTAGGAAGACGCTGGGTGGATGCTAGGAGTGAGGGGCCATCACTACCATGCTGGAGCCCCCTTCATCCTGTCCCATTGGAGGTATTTAGACAAAGACTGGGTGCTCACTTTTCCAGAATGAGGTAGACTAAAAGGTTTGGGTTTTTTTTTTTTCAAATTCAGATATTCTGTGATTCTGCGACTCTGGCTGGTCACCATCGACATCCCACTGTCATGGTCCCTGCCCTCCTCTCCCTAGCCTCTGTTTAAATACTTCTAGTGACAGAGAGCTAACTACCAGGTCAGAGATGTGAGTCCTGTGGTTCTTACCCAACTGTAGTAGGATCCCTGGGGGCTAGTGCTAAGCCATCTGTTTGGTCTAGAATCAATCAATCAACATTTATTAAGCACCTACTATATGCCCTGGGCTGTGCTAAACAGTGAGAATACAAAAAGAGACAAAGGTTAGTCCCTGCCCTCAAGAAGCTTCCAACCTAAGGGGGGAGATAATATGCAAAGGAGATTGAGGAACTGAGTTCTAGTTCCAGGGAGGTGCCACTAACTCACTGTGGGTCCTGGAGGAGATACATAAAGCTCTCTGTGTGAAAAGATATCAAACTCAAATGTTAATGGATCCCTGTAGAAGCACGCTAGCTTTGCTGTTGTTGTTCAGTCCTGTCTGACTCTTTGTGACTCCATTTGGGGTTTTCTTGGCACAGATACTGAAATGGTTTGACATTTCCTTCTTTAGCTCATCTTACATATGAGGAAACTGAGGCAAGCAGGGTTAAGTGATTTGCCCAGGGTTATATAGCTAATAATTGACTGAGATTTGAACTCAGGAAGATGAATCTTCCTGACTCCAAGCCCCACACTCTATGCACTATGGTGTCCCCTAGCTGCCCACATACTAACTTAGAAAACCACAAATTAGCATTACCTATGTTGTATTGTATTTTTGTTTCAAAGTTAAACACTTCCCAATTACATTTTAAAACAAAAAGAAAGTGACAGAGATAGAGAGAGACAGAACAAAAGAGAAATAAAGACAAAAAGAGAAATAGATAGGCAGAGAGACAGAGATACAGAAAGAGACAAAGATAAAGAGAGAAACACAGAGATAGAGGGACAGAGAGAAAGACAGAGATAGAGAAAAAAGAAAAAGACATAGAGAAGGAGATAGAGACAGAGAGACAGAAAAAGAAAGATTAAGGCAGAAAAAAGGAGAGAGACCGAGACAGAGAAAGGGAAACCTCTGCAGGTGTATCGTGATGAGTTTCAGGACCAGACTCTGGGTATTTGCAGGCTTGGTTCTTTGGCTAAGCCTCCACTCATGAAGAAATATGTCTGTAGGTGGTGACTGGAACAGACTAGAAACTACTGACTGTGACTGTCCCTTTGCTCAGGGCTGCATAGGATTGAACTCCTCCAACCCCCTCCCCTATCACTAACAGGTACTTTCTACCATCTTTTCTTTGTCTTTAAGTTGTTTCTATTTCCTGAGTTTGTTTTATACAAACACTATGACTGATCATAACTTCTTTGTGATGCGTGCCTATATATTCAATATGAACAGTAGAGAAGGCAATGGAGGGTGCCAGTGAGCAGCAGGAAATACATAAAACTTAGAAAAGGACGAAGATCTGAACCTAGGTCTAAAATTAGTTGTATTTCATCTTGACTTGGGGGCTCTGAACAAAAATTGAAAAAAAATCTTATAATTTAGGTTATTAATAATTTTTTACAAACTTCCCCAAAGGCATGATTAACTGGGATCTAGATTCGTCCCTTGCTCCTATCACCTCAGGCTAAAATCATAAGCCAGTTAATAGTTAATAACAATAAAAACTGCGTTTGCATTGTGCTTTTAAGTTTGGAAGGTGCTTTACAAATATTTTCTCATTTGATACTCCCAATGGCCCTGAGAGGGAGGTGCTATTATTATCCACATTTTTCATTTAGGGAAACCGAGGCAATCAGAGGTTAAATCACTTGCCCAGGGTCAAATAGCTAGTAAGTGTCTGAAGCTGGATTTGAACTCAGGTATTTCTGACTCCAGGGTCAGTACTCTGATCATTGCACTACCTAGCTGCCCAGTTAACCACCAGCTAGCCAGGGCGGTGGTCAATGAGAGGAATGGGTACCAGCTCTCACTCACTCTTTCCTTACTCTGCCATTGTCTACAGGGAGAAAAGAGAGGTGTGGTTTGGGAGGAGTGGCCAAACCCCAAATTCCAATGGTGGGTAACACTCCCTCACCTCTAAAGTGAGCCTGGTGTGATGGCACCACCAGGTGGTTACAGATGCAAAACAAAGACTAGAGGGTTTCTAGATGCAGGGCAGCAGAGGTCGGGATGGGAGGACCATCAGACCGGTGTCATGCCAAAGGCTCCATATTAGAATGTGAGCTCCTTGAGGGCAGGAGCTGTTTTTGCTTTTCTTCATACCGTTCGCTCTTAGCACAGTGCCAGGCATACAGCACATGCTTAATAAATGCTAGCTAACTGCCCGGAAACCATGGATTCGAAGAGGCGGAGCTAAGGCACTTTCCAGGCATTGGGTTTCCTTCAACTCCCAACTAAAATCTCTCCTTGTACAGAAAGCCTTTTTTCCATCCCCCTTGATGCTAATGCCTTTCCTCTATTGATCGTGCCCAGTTTATCCTGCGTAAAGCTTGTTCCTGCATATTTGTTTGCCTGTTGTCTCCCCATTAGATTGCAAGCTCCTCGAGGTAAAGGGCTGTCTTTTGCTTTTCTTTGTACCCCCAGTGTTTGGCACAATGCCTGGCATATAGTATATGCTTAATAAATTCAATTTAAAAACAATTATTAAGTGCCTTCTATGTGCTTGTTAACTGCTTGAGTGACTTTTTGCTAACTCCTTATTGTCCTAGGACAACGTATAAACTCTTCAACCTGCACTTAAGGCTGGTTGCCACTTGCCATTTCCAGCCTTATTTCATATCACTCTACCATGAATTTTATGTTTGGGTCATACTGGACTACTGGACACACCATTTCTCACCTCCAAGCTTTTGTTCAAATTTTCTTCCATGTCTGGAATGCCTCTCAGAAGTCTCTTCATCCTTCAAGGCTTAGCTCAGGCCCACCTCCTCTGCCACATCTTTACTTATTCCCCCAGGTGGTTAACGTTCTCTGCTCCTTCAAATGACTTTATGTTAACTTATCTGTAAGCTCCCCGAAGACAAGGACTTTTTCTTTTCTTTTCTGATCTTTCTTTTTCTTTCTTCTTTCTCTTCTTCCTTCCTTCTTTCTTTTCCTTCCTTCCTCCTTCCTTCCTTCCTTCCTCCCTCCCTTCCTTCCTTCCTCCCTTCCTTCCTTCCTTCCTTCCCTTCTTTCTTTCTTCCTTTCTTCTTTCCTTCCTTTCTTCCTTTCTTCCTTTCTTCTCTTTCTTTTTCTTTCTTTCTTTCTTTCTTTCTTTCTTTCTTTCTTTCTTTCTTTCTTTCTTTCTTTCTTTCTTTCTTTCTTTCTTTCTTTCTTTCTTTCTTTCTTTCTTTCTTTCTCTCCTTCTTTCTCTTTCTTTCCTGAATAAGTGTTTGCTGACCCGAATTGGGGAGTTAGGTGGCCCTGCTCATAGAGTATAATTCAAATCTGGCCTCACACACTTACTAGCCATGTGACCCTGAGCAACTGACTTCACCTTTTTTTGCCTCAGTTTCCTCATCTGTAAACTATGGACAATAATAGCACCCTCCTCCCAGGGTGGTTATGAGAATCAAATGAGCTGATAATTGTAAAGTGCCTGGCTGGTGGTGAGGCACTATGTAAATGTTAGCTGTTATTATGATTATCAGAAAATGAAAAGGGTCACCTGGGGGCAGAAGTATCTCTACAGCTAGTTTGGTAACCCTTTCCCTTAATGTTATCCAGGATTAACACAGCTCTCAATGTCCTCAGTTTTCAATTGAATAAACCCTGGAGGCTCAGCCCATATTAATTATCTGCACCCAGTATCAGCCTGCAAAGTTTATTAATGTCTTTCCTCTTCCAGGCAACATAAAAAATGCAAATGTTTGCAGTTTAAATATAGCATTTTGCCTACCACTGCTGAACTTGCAGGACAGTAGGTAAACCACAGCTGGCATCCCTCCTCACCTCAGGAGCCTGGCCCTGGGCATTTCAGCAGGAAGGACCACAGAGGGAGGGGATGGAGCCATATGGGAAGGAGAAGAGAACTCTGCATCAGCCTCTGACTTTGACAGTCAAGCTTGCAGGCTGGCCGTCTCTGCATGGCAACCCTAAATGGGCAACTCCCTCCCAGGGCGGTCATGAGACTCCAATGAAGTAATGTCTGTACAGTGCTTTGCAAACCTGCAAGCACTATAGAAATGCTAGCTATTATTAATAATAATTAGATGAATTTATTATGTGATAGCATAATATTCCATTTCATATCATTATATTAACAATTCATGATATTGATAATATTAGCTAACATTTACATGATGCTTTAATATTCGTAAAGTGCTTTATAGATATTACCTCATTTGATCCTTATGACCTTGGAAGAAAACTCCTGTTATTTAGCGTTATTTCCATTTACAGGTGAGTAAACTGAGTCACAGAGAGACACCTGAGGCAGAATTCAGACTCAGAGCTTCCTGAGACTGAGTCTAGCACTCTATACGCTGAGTCACATGGATGCCTCTAGAGGAACTTAGAATTCCTCCAGTAGCTGGGGAGGACATCCATTCCTCAGTGACAGACAGCCTGGACTAAAGCAAAGTGACCATGGAATATGATGGAGGAGGAGGAACAGGAAGGCCAATTTGGCTGGACCACAGAGGACGCGAAAGGGAGAGAGGTACGATAAGCCTGGAAAGGTATATTGTGACTGGGCTGGAAAGGGCTTTTCCTGCCAAGCAGGTTTGAGGTAACAGAGCCGCCGGTTTTTGGAGGAAGGGAGTGACATGTTCACGTCTGTGTTTTAGGAAGATCACTATGGCGGCCATCTGGAGGAAGATGTTTTTATTTCATTCTTAAATAACCACAACTGCACGCGAATGGGATATGTGCGACCGGTAAGATAGCTTCTTAAACCTTAGAATCGGATTGTTCATCACCCATCCTCATTTTCTGTTTCACACAGAATTTGCTTTTTATCAGAATGAACACTGAAAACCCAGCTTCCCAGAGATATGAGTCAAAAACAAGAAAGTCTAAAAAGTCACTGATATAGCCAAAAGTATGAATAAACAAACCATATCTCTGGCTTTCAAGGATGTTGTTGAGAGGATAGGAATGTGGTGAGATCTCGGGCTGAAGCTGTTAACTGTTTGAGCTAGCGGTCTCCACTTGGGGCGTCCTGACAGAAGTCACAGGGGGCTTCCCATGGCTCTGTGGTACACAGTTTAGAAACTGAGGATTAATACCATCACATCAATGTTATAAAAATGGACAATTTTGGAAGACTTAATGCAAAAGTCAACTGAGAATCCCAGGGACCGACCATGATAGATACTCCCCCTTTCCTGACCTAAATATGTAGAATGTGTCTGGACTTGGCCAATATGGAAGTTTGTTTTGCTTGTCTATACTTATTTGTTTTAAGGGGTTTCTTTTTCTTTCTCTGGTGAGAAAGAGTTGGGAAGAAAAAATTAATGTTTAATAATTGATTTTTAAATTTTTAAAAATGTATTCAGGATGATTTGAGAAGTCATACGAACAGAAAAATATCTACCTCCTTCATACTTTCTGATCTTTCTCTCTATGTGAAGCTGGTATTTAATTGAGATGTACAACTGACAAAGGAAGTGGGTCAGTCAGGCAGAGAGAGACAACAGATGGATGGCCCATGGGCTTCACTGGTACCCATAGACTGTGCAGATTGGAGGAAGGCCCTGTGACTCTGTGGGGTGGGAGGAGGGAATGGACACAGGTCCAGAGAGATGAGTAAGGCATAGGACAGTGAGACCTACCCACAGCTAGAAGGCAGGCAACATTGTTGAGATCACAGATTCATTAAGGTATTGAATGGAGGTGTTATCAGAGACTGTTCCATGGGTAGAGAGCCAATGATGCAATTCTCCACATGGGAGAGATTGGGAGCCTGTTTTTAGGACAACTGTTATGATGTATTATCAGTCATAGAAACCACGGAGAGACTTTGAAGCATGTGTAGACACTCTAACTGGTTCTGTTCTGCTAACAATATGGCGGACGGTAGCCTCTTTGACTTGCTACAGTTGTAGAACCAGAATTGTAGACCAACGCTATGCAGTATGAGGGAAGTGCACCCCTGATGTGTTTGGGGAAAATGTTTGTACTTCTGTTCTTGCTATATTCCTTTATAAAGGTTAATTGATGTTAATTGATTAAATGGAACTAGGGCATCAGTCACTAGTGGCTAACAGTAGGGAAAAACCATACCTGGAATGAGTTTGAACTGATTCAATAGAGAGTCCAGTCAGGTCAACAAGTCAAACATTTATTAAGCACCTACTATGTGCCAGGCACTGTGCTAAGCCCCAGAGACACAGAGAAGGGCAGAAATGGTCTCTGCTCTCCAGGAGTTTACAATCTAACGGAGAAGACAACATACAAACAACAATGTACAAACAAGATAAATTGGAGATAATAAACAGAGGGAAAGGGCCAACATTAAGCAGGACCAGGAAAGGCTCCTTGTAGAAGAAGGTAGGATTTTATCTGGGACTTGAAAGAAATCAGGGAAGCTGCTGGGGGGCAGAGGTGAGGAGGGAAGGAATTCCAGGTTTGGGAAAGCCAGCGAAAATGCATGGAATTCCCCAGTCCCTCAAAGATACCCCTAGAATCCTGAGGGGGGAGGCTGAGCAGAAAACATCTGCTAGAGAGGCAAGAAAGGAAAATTAAAACTAACTTTTGCTTTCTCAGGGGGCCAATTTCAGGGGTGTTTCCTTCATTGGCATAGTCTCTGAGGGTGGAAGTAGAGGTGTAAAGGGAGGAATTCTGGAGACCTAGGTCCTAGCCCTCTGACTCTCCTATGAGCATATGAAATCTTAACTTTGGGCTTCAATTACCCCTATGTTGGACTAGATGGTCCCTGAGGACCCTTCCGGATTCATAGATGATCTTATGAACC
>CM053626.1:322426581-322497996 GCA_028646595.1 Phalanger gymnotis | reverse complement strand
CAACAGAACTGATTTTTCTTGCCACTTATATGTGAGATAATTTACCCCATTCTATCTCTCCCTTTCTCCCTCTCTCAATATATTCCTCTCTCATCCCTTAATTTGATTTTATTTTTTTAGATATCATTCCTTCATATTCAACTCACCCTGTGCCCTCTGTCTATATATATATAACATCTATCTATCTATCTATGCATATGTATATTCCCTTTAGCTAACCTAACACTGAGGTCTCATGAATCATACACATCATCTTTCCATGTAGGAATGTAAACAAAACAGTTCAACTTTAGTAAGTCCCTTATGATTTCTCTTTCCTGTTTACCTTTTCATGCTTCTCTTGATTCTTGTATTTGAAAGTCAAATTTTCTATTCAGCTCTGGTCCTTTCATTGAGAAAGCTTGAAAGTCCTCTATTTTATTGAAAATCCATATTTTGCCTTGAAGTATTATACTCAATTTTGCTGGGTGGGTGATTCTTGGTTTTAATCCTAGCTCCTTTGATTTCCAGAATATCATATTCCAAGTCCTTCGAGCCCTTAATGTAGAAGTTGCTAGATCTTGTGTTATCCTGATTGTGTTTCCACAATACTCTAATTGTTACTCTCTGGCTGCTTGCAATATTTTTTCCTTGACCTGGGAATTCTGGAATTTGGCGACAATATTCCTAGGATTTTTCTTTTTGAGATCTTTTTCAAGAGCCAATCAGTGGATTCTTTGAATTTCTATTTTACCCTCTGGTTCTCCTTGATAATTTCTTGAAAGATGGCATCTAAGCTCTTTTTTTTGATCATGGCTTTCAGGTAGTCCAATAATTTTTAAGTTATCTCTCCTGGATCTATTCTCCAGGTCAGTGGTTTTTCCAGTGAGATATGGAATGTACCATCATTATGGAATCTGAGCCTAGCTTGTGATCACCATCATTCCCTTATTAGCCTGACAAGATCTTCTCTTGCCTAGCATGGTACATCAGCTTCTTCCAGATGAAGCAAGCACCCTTGACCACAGCTCTCTATTTCCTCACTTCTACACTTAAAGAGACACTTTGGGGTCACTTTCAGAGATGGCATGTTTTAATTCTTAAATCAAGGCCTAGTTGGAGCAGAATTCCTGGTGGAAGCATGAAGCTACCAAAACAAAAGGGGGTCAATTGAATTCCATAGATATCTGCTCCAATGCCCAATAATGGGTATGACTGGTGGGTTTCAGTCTCCCCCTCTGAAAAATGAGAAGGCTGGAATAGATGCCTCTGAGGTTCCTGCTTTCCAGCTATAGATCTCTGATTCTGTGAATAATTACTAACAGAACCATCTTTGGGGCTGGGCTCTTGTTCCCACAGCTCTGAGAACAAGCTCTGTCTAGGTAGTCAGAAAGGAAATGTGATTTGCCCTAGGTGATGAAAAGGCTGCTGGTTTCTTTGAACTGAAGCCTTATGGGAGTGGCCAAGCAGCAATGGAGATTCCAATCTCTGGTTCTCCTAAGGGCAGTGGAGGAGCTGGTGGGAAACAGAGAGGAGGAGGGAGCGGGGAAGGGAAATCCTAAGGAGGGAGATTTTCTTCTGGTGGCTCATTCTCCTGTTGCTGCTAAGAATGGAGCTGACATTTATTTCTCTTCACAAAAGAAGGCCCTTTGCATCTCTCATTTCATTAGATCCTCATAGCAAACCTGGGAGGTGTGAGCCTAGTAGCATCCTAGACCTAGAGAGGGAAGGAAGGCCCCTCAAAGGCCAGCTAGCCCAAGAGGAAATTGAAGCTTGAGGAGTCACTGGGGTAGGGACTGGCCTGGCTGGGCTTTGGACCCTGGTCACCTGACTCTATAGCCCCTTAAGAGCAATATTAGGGAGAGGAGAAGGAATTCCAGTGGGGACTGTCCTTCCACCAATGCAGGTCACCTTTTCTGCAGTTTACAGTCTGAGTCTCCTCGTTAGGTGACTTGCCCAGGGTCACACGGCTGGTAAGTGTCTGAGGCTAGATTCAAACTCAGGTCTTTCTAACTCTAGACCCAGGGATCTATCCACTGCACCATCTAGCTGCTGATCCCACTCTTAATAATAATAATAATAATAATAACAATAATGATAATAGCTTGGGCACATATTCCGTGCTGATACGTAGGAGACACAAATTCAACAATTAAATTCAAAATCATAGGACCCAGGGCTGACAGGCGCCTCAAAGGCAATTTAATACAACCCCTTCTCTTCACAGAGGGTAAACCAAGGCATAGAGGTTAAGTGACTTACAGAAAGTCAAGCATTTTCAAGAGGACATGTATTTGTTATTTCTCAGCCCTTTAGGACATGGGTCCCATTCAACTCTGCAGAAAGGTCTCACATGACTCCCCAATCTGCCAAATTGACCAACACATGGTGCCAGCCACCCCCAAGCTGGGCATTCCATTTCTCGTCTCCTTGCCTTTGCAGAGATTGTCCTATGAGATTGGAATGCCCTCCCTCCTCATCTCTGCCTCTTCGAATCCTTCACAGCTTGGCTTAGGTGCCCCCTTCCACGAAAGCC
The DNA here is from genome assembly GCA_028646595.1 of Phalanger gymnotis. Taxonomy (NCBI): domain Eukaryota; kingdom Metazoa; phylum Chordata; class Mammalia; order Diprotodontia; family Phalangeridae; genus Phalanger; species Phalanger gymnotis. Next base: position 322,495,481 of record CM053626.1, on the reverse strand, counting down.
TTGGTTGATCGTTCTAACTCTCCCTCTTCAAATGATCTCATACGTACTAATGTATCAAGTAAGATATTACAGGGTGTCCCAAAAGTTTTACTGCAGTAATAGCTTAAAATGGCCTAAGACTCGGAACACCCTGTGTGTGTAAAGTGCTGCCTTGTAAACTCTGAGGTCTTATTACATAAATCCCAGGAATTATTGTTAGTACTATTTACTTATCTGTTTGAGGTAGAACCGATTTAGAATGTAAGCCCTCTGAAGGTAGGGATTTCTTTGGTTTCAGCAATCAGGCTTGCACAAAGTAGGTGCTTATAAATGCTTTCCGAATTAAATTGAGTTGATAAATTGCTAAATTGTCCACGAATGCTGCATCAGGGCTCTGCCTAAAGGAGGCTCCTGCTGGTAGTAAGCCGGCAGAGGCTAATTAAGCACCCAGTGAGCTGCAGAGTCAGAAGAGCACCTAGAATTTAAAGGACAGAGGGTTCTCCTAGGCTAGAGCCCTCCGGGATGGCTTCAGGCCGGCAAAGAGGTCCTCTTTCTCATGGACCTCGGGGCGCAGAATGATTTGTTCTCACAATGCTGCTTGGATGCTAAGGTCCGTTGCTGATTTCTCGATTTCATCTTTCCTGCATCTCAGAGCTGGAAAGGACCCAGTCCATTTTAGTCCACACATATATCCGGGAAGTGGCTGTCCAGCCTTGGATGACTTAAAGATGTCACTGGAAGGAGAGCCCCGCTATTGTTAGGGAGCTCTAATTGATGGGAGGGTTTTTCCTGGCTTCTGTCTCTTTGAAAAGTCAGCCCATTCTGTTTAATTCTGCCTCTGGGGACAAGTAGTTCATAGGATGAGTAACTGGAGGCATCATAGCTTTAGCTGTTGGGATTGGAGCGCTGGATATGGAATCAGGAAGACTTTGGTTTGAAGCCTGCCTAGAATTAGATGGCCTCTGAATTCTGAGACCCCAGTAATCTGTGATTCTCTGTCACATGCAGCTTTAATGAGTCAAGTAGACTGAGAATCATGTCAGTCTAGTGTGATCTAGATGAAGCACTTACCTTGAAGCCTAGAATAGATTTCTGGGGGCTATCTCTAGTGGTCCTGATCTTATCTTACCGCTGGACCCAGAGGGCTCCAGGGGAGAAAGTGAGACTGGTGACTTTGTACAGCCCTCCTCACTTAAATCTAATTCATTTGCAAGTCATGGCATCACCTTCCCCACATCATGGGCCTCTTCAAGAATAAAGGACAAACAATGAACGAGTACCGATGTCAGTACTGAGTAGGTGATTAATAAAAATTTAACTCCCCAAATGATGACTCATAGATCTACATACGCAGGCCTCATCTCCAGTCATCACCATCTGTCCGTCCATCCATCCATCCATCCATCCATCCATCCATCTATCTACCTATCTAAACATATATATCACCACCAGCTACAGTCTAAATATCTTACCTGGATGTCCCATAGATACCCCAATGGCATCTCAATGAGGAAGTGAGGTGTTGCAGCGAATAGTGCTAGCCTTGGAATCAGGAAGACCAGAGCTCAAATCCTGCCTCAGACACTTTCTATCAGTGTGACTCTGGGCAGGTCACTTAATCTCTATTTATATTATTTTTCTCATCTGCACTATGAGGATAAGAGTAGCACCAGGCTCTTAACTCCACTAGGAGGATCAAATGAAACAATATTTACACAGAGCTTTGGAAACCCCAAAGTACCATAGAAATGTTTTCTGTAATTATGTTACCATGTCCAAAATGGAACGTGATCCCTTCCTTCTTAAACTCAACCCTCCTCCAGACTCCCTTATTTTGTTGAAGACACCATGATCCAGTACCCCCGGTTGGAAATCTCCGAGTCCCTTTGAGTTCCTCACTCTCCCATATCCCGTATCTCTAATCAGGTGCCAAGTTTTGTTAATTCTACCTGCTGTTCTTGTGGAATAATAAAAACACTAATACATTGTTAGTGGAGCTGTGAAATAGTAAAATCATTTTGGAAAGTAATTTGGAATTATGCAAATAAAGTAATTAAACTGTCCATAGTCTTTGAACCAGAGATTCCATTACCGGGCTTGTACCCCAAGGCAGCTGTTGATAAGAAGAAAGAACCCTTGTACACTAAAATATTTATAGCAGCACTTTTTTGTGATAATAAAGAATTGGAAACAAAGTAGCTGCTCGTTGATTGGGGGGATGGCTAAACAAACTGTGGTACATCTGTGTAATGGGATATTTCTGTACTGTAAAAACAAAGAATGTGGCGAATTCAAGGAATTTTGGAAAGATCTCTATGAACTGTGCAGAGCGAAGTGAGCAGAGCCAAGAGAACCATCTTTGCAATAATTATTACAATGTAAATGGAAAGAGCAACCACATACACATAAAAATAAAAATGAATGTAACAACATGATAGCAATCGAGGAAGAGAAATAAGAGGACGCCCTCAACCCGCCCCTTTGAGGAGGCAGAAGGAAGGTCCACAGGTGTTACACATTGCAAATGATTTCAGACTTTCCCATCATACTGATCAGTTGTGCGGATTTTTTCCTCTCTTCTTTTTCTTTAAAAAAAAATAGTGTCTTGGGAAGCTGGGTGGTATAATGGATAGAGCACTGGCCCTGGAGCCAGGGGGATATGAATTCAAATCCAGTCTCAGATACTTACTCCCTGTGTGACCCTGGACGAGTCACTTAATCCTAATTGCCTAAAAAAAAAAAACCATTAAAAATTCTACTTGAATGCATCTCATCCTCTCCACTTGTGCAACTGCTGCCTCAGTTTAGGCTTCATCACCATTTACTGTTGATACAGTCTCCTCTTTGGTTTCCCCTCTTCAGCTCATCCTCCCCACAGCTGCCAAGTCGATTTTCCTAAAAGACAAGACTGACTATATCACTTCCCAGCTCAAGAAACCCCAATGGCTCCCTTTTGCTTTCAGGATAAAAAACAGCTCCCCTGTTGGGCATTTCAAGACTTTCACAGTCTGGCTCCAGCTTTTCTTTCCAAGTTGATGACAGCAGTTTTCCCCATCATGCACTTTACGGTCCAATCGAACTGGCCGTTTCCTATTTCTTGTCCACAACATTCTATCTCCTGCCTTTGCCTGGATGCTCCCTCCTCACCTCTGCCCCTTGGAATCTTTGGGTAAAAGATTTAGCCCAAGGGTCACCTCCATCAACAAGACCTTCCTGAACCCCTCCTCCAGATATTAGTGTCCCCTCCATGACATTCCTTGGCATACGCTTCATATTTATTTATCTCAGTATCTGTTGTTGCTTCCAGAGAGAAGGTAAGCTCCCCAAGGGCAGGTTCTATTCCAATCCCCCCCCCATTCCTTGCACCTAGCACAATGCCTGGCACACAGTAAGGGCTTAATAAATGCTCATAGTTCTAGCCCCCTCATTTTATAGAAGAGCCTTTGTTCTCAGTCATATAGTATCTGTCAGAGGTACGTCTGAATCTAAGTCCTCTGACTCTCCTGCCAGTTGAATGAATAAATGAAGGGAACAAATGTCTTTAAACATGTAATTACTCCTACTTTGATGGAACTTGGCTACTTTACCCAGGGTAATTGGGGTGTTCCTCACCCAGAGCTAAGTATGCTATGAGGAGAAGTTGACCAAACCACCTCTACTTCTGAAGAAAGAGCCTTAAATGCCTCCCATTGTTTGCTGGAGAAGCACATTTTTTAACTGTTAGGAGTAAGCAAAATCATAACTCGACTTTCCAGTCATCAGTGGGCGGAGCTCCCCAGAGAATCCTGGGTGTACTCCCTTTGAATTTATCATCGTTCATAAGTCTTCCTTTTGAGAACAACCACCATGACCACAATAATAATACTGGGGAATTCTTAAGAGGAAGACCCCCTCCCACCTCCCAGGTCATGGGACCATATTCTGTGCAGAATATGGCAATAATTCAGCCCCTTACAAATAAAGGAAAGCAAATCCTCTGCCCCCACATTTATTTCACCCAGCTGACCCCTCCTTATCCCCTTCTCTAAGGTCACAGAAAGAACAAAGTCAACATTTTTTACTGTCCCCAGGCAAAGGGTTCTATTTGTAAGATTTAAAGCCAACCCCAACGGCTGTGTTTGGAAAGTGGCAGGAAGAGAGATTCTTATATAGTTCTTTCTATACGTTATTTCACGTGGTCCTAGGTGTTGTTATACCTGTCTTACAAGTGAGGAAACTGAGGCTCACTGAGAAGTAATTTGCTTGTGGTCATACAGACAGGAAGGATCTGAGACCGGGCTATAGGACTGAAATGCCATTCTTTCCCCAGCCCAAGCCCAACTTCCTTTTCCTTATCCCCGCCCTTCTAGATTTTTGATGTGGAAGGACCTAGGTTCAGCTTGTAACTGTTACTTATTACTCATTTATCCCTGGGCAAATCAAGACGCCTTCTAGGGTCCCTCTTTCAGTTTTCCTCATTTGGGAAATAAAAAGGCTGGAGAAGATTGGTGATTCCCAAACTTTTCATGTGAAGGATGCCTTTTTTCACCTTCAAAACTCTTTTCTCCCTCCATCCCCTCCTCCAAACCCACACTGGAATTTGTACTATTAGTATCCCTTGGCTGAGAAATATACGAGTGGATAGAGATCCCTTGAAGTTACACTAGAGAACCTGGGGAGTCTTTGATCAACAGAAAGGAGTCTAGGGGTGTGCCGGAGCCCCCTCTTTTTGTTTTTTTGGGGGGGTAGGGCAATTGGGGTTAAGTGAATTGCCCAAGGTCACACAGCTAGTAAGCGTGTCAAGTATCTGAGGTCAGATTTGAACTCAGGTCCTCCCAACTCCAGGGCTGGTGCTCTACTCACTCTGCCACCTAGTTGCCCCCAGGAGCTCCCTCTTACCTGCTCTGATGATTAAATGTGAGTGTTAGCATTCACACCTCAGAAACTGGCAAATGCTGCATATTCACCAGGGCTTCATTTATTGTTTTGCTGATTGTACAGACAAGCAAGTGAAGAAGAAAATGCAAATAATACAAATTAAATTGAAAAGTGTGTCATGGGTTTTAGAGATCTGATTGTTAAACATTTTACCAACATGCCCCTGGTGGGAACCCCTGGACAAGATAGTCTCCTAGAGCCCCTTCCAGTTCTAAAACTTATGATACCTCAAAAGAGCTGCAAGGTGTAGTGGAATGACCACTGCAGCTGAAGACAGAAACCCTGGCTTCAGAGTCTCCATATTCCCCACATTTGTCTTGCCACAAAGACCTACTGACTCTTCCCCAAACATGACGTTCCATCTCTGGTCTCCACACCTTTGCGGAGATGGTTTTCCCAAGCCTGGAAGGCACTCCTTCACTTCTGCTTCTTGGAATCATTAGCTTCCTTTAAGGCTGAGCTCCAGCACTTGGAGCCTTGTACTTGGCCTTTCCCTATTCTCTCACGCACGGGAAGTTCCTCTGCTCCTTTATTACTTTGTATTTACTCTGTAAATAGCTTTCACTTTCTTATCTTAGTGGGTAGAGTCTTGCCTTCCCCACTCCCCCTAAGAGAATATAAACTTCTTGAGGGCAATGAATACGTAATGGTGGGCTTTGCATTCCTGGTACCTATCACCATTGCTGTAGTTCGATCATTTCAGTAAAGTCTGACTCTTCTCGACCCCATGGGGGGTTTTCTTGGCTGAGATACTGGAGTGGTTCCCATTTCCTTCTCCAGCTCATTTTACAGATGAGGAAACTGAGGGAAGCAGGGTTAAGTGATTTGCCCAGGGTCACACAGCTACTAAGTGTCTGAGGGCAAATTTGAACCTCAGGTCTTCCCGACTCCAGGCCTGGCGCTCTACCCACTATTGTGCCACCTACCAGCCTCCCATCTGTCACTGCACCTCCTTAGTAAATACTTGTTGAATGAATGAATGAAGTTGCAGGTCTAGACCAAGACAAACAATAATTGTTCCATTGTTTGTAAGGCGCTACAGATCAGACACGCACCTTGGGGTATTCATTGAGCCCTGGCCTCGGAGCCAAGAAGGATTGAGTTCGAGACCCACCTCTGACATAGGGGTTATCCCCATCCCCTTATTTCTAAGCTTTAATAGCTAAGCTCTCTTTGTATGACTGGCCAAGTCACTTAGCCTCTCGATGTTCCAGAGTCCCTAAGACACCCTGAGCTGCAGAGGATGAACTGACCTTGATGGGGAGAGGGAGTTTCTTCACCCAGGAACTTCCTAGAACAATGAAATTACAGGTCCTGTCCTTATCCCTATCCTCAAGGTCACACAAGTGGCAGATTCAGGATTTGAACCCAGGCCCTCTGACTCCAAATCCAGCATTCTTTCATTGGACCACACTGCCACTCTTTGTTTCCCTCTCTGTAAATCTCTCAGGTTGCCTTCTGCTCTTCTATCCCTGCTCCTGTGACCTTTCTCTGATACCTTCATCATATGAATAGACTCATGCTCCCCTCCTCTCTGAACCCCACAGATAGTCAGGTAGAAGCCTGAAGGACTCCCCCACCCTTCACCCTGTCCTGTGTCCAAGGGAAAGCCAAAGGGTGATCTGATCGTACAATGCTGACTTGCATTGGCTGGGGGTGGGGGCAGTGACCCTGTACTGGACTTTGTGCAGGGATCCCACAGCAGAATGCAGGTCACACAATCGATGCCATCACAGGGAGATGCTGTGCTCTGAGACTGGCAATGAGGCAGTGAAGGCAGGCTTGTCCTTTCCCCTGGGCTTCAGCCAACCTGGAGAAAGATAGCATCTCCTTGGGCAGCTCAGGCTTGCTCCCTTTCTAGACTCCATTTCAAGAGGTTTGCTGGCCAGATGAAAGAAACAAGCCTCGTCAGAGCTGATCGATCCATCCACCCAGGGGCTGCTTCCCTGTGGTCAGCAGGCTCTTCTCTGGTTCAGGTCTGCCTACTGTTCGTTTGGGGTGTGTGAACCCTCCTGATGCAGCATGCTTGCTAGATGAGCCTCCTGGCTTTTCGACTAAAGATGAATTCCCCTCTCTGAGTAACCCTGTTGAGATCTTGCTTTCGAGGACTACACAATTTTCATCGCCTACGTTCCTCGATGAAAGGAGTGACCCTGTGTTTGAATGATGTTTAAAGAGGCCTGTCTCAGGGCAAACGGAGCTGGGTCTATGGTCAAAGGACCTGGCAGCCCATTACTGCAGTCTCCAGTACCATCATTATGACCTTGATCATTTACCTCTCTGGATCTGTTTCCTCCTCAGTAAAAAGAGTCAAGACCTCGAAGGCTCCCTCCCCCCCCCCCATTAGAAGCTACACTGCTCCAGGGTAATGAATGATGTTCAGTCATTTTGGTCATGGCTGGAGCAGTTTGCCATGTCCTTCTCCAGTTCATTTTACAGATAAGGAAACTGAGGCAAACAGGATGAAGTGACTTGCCCAGGGTCACACAGGGCCTTGCAATCACTTAATAAATGTTTGTTCACAGATTCCTTGCTTTAAAGCAAGAAGGGAATCTTAGATGTTGATTTCCCCCTTCCCATTTTTCAGAGGAGGAAACTGAGGCTGAGAAAAGTTAAGTGACTTGCCCGAGGTCACACAGCTAGTAAGTGTCTAGATAGGATTTTAAGGCAGGTCTTCTCAACTCCAAGGCTGGAGCTGTAGAGACTCACTGCTCCGCATTCTTAACCTTCTGTATGTGATTGAAGACAAGGTCTTAGGGATCTGACATTTCTAGTTTTAAGATTCTCTCTCTCTCTCTTCTCTGCCTGTCTGTCTGTCTGTCTCTCCTCTCCTCTCTTCTCTCTCTCTCCTATTCCCCCCATCCCATATATAGACTTCTGCTTGGGGAAATGTCCCTCACACCACCAAATACCTCCTTCTACCCAGGAGCCACAGTGCTTGAAATACATACAACATGGGAGAAGCAGCATAGTGTGGTGGGCTCCCAGGTACACCTGGGTGTGAATCCCAACTGAGATACTTAGGAGCTGTGGGTCCCTGAGAAAGTCACTTGCCAATCTAGACTTGGGTTTTCTCATTTCTAAAATTAGAGGTTGGACGACCTGACCTGTAGAGAGGCATGATCCAGCTCTGGGTCCTGGACGCAAGTACCCCTGGGGGGCCGAACACATTCAGCCGCAGGCCGCGGAGTGGGGCTCTTTCAGATCACTTCCCCCAAGCGGCGGTAAGAGGTAACAACAAGCGAGAAGCCGGCAAAGCGCCTCAGTCCCGGATGGGAGGGGGTCGGGGGTGAGTCGCGATGATGGGGCAGGATGGGGGCCAGAATGGGTGCCTTGACAGACATCGAATGAGGGGCAAACTAACGTCAGCCAACTAACCAATCATGCCAACCATGTGTCTTTTATCCTTTCAAGCATGGCTTCTAGATCCGGAGTCCAGTAAACTTAAAAAAATTGATAACTGTATACCCTTAAAATTGGTATCATCTGTAATTTTATTTTATACATTTAAAACTATTATGCTTCACCAGACTATTCACGACACAAAAAAGGTTAAGAACTTTTGATATAAAAGTGTTCCGCTTCTTTGGTTTTGTATTTTAAAGATAAAACACAAACTAGGTTTGAATCCTGGGGCTGTCTCTTTCTACGTGTGACCTTGGAACCAATAATACGCCCTCCTTGGGCCTCAGTTTCCTTTTCTGTAAAAAAAGGGGGTTGCCTGGGATGTTCCCTAGGGTCCCCGGCCGCCGCTGAATCCAGGATCTCCTGATTCCTTCTAGCGACCACCCCCAAGGCAAAGGCAGCCCTTTCTCCTCCTCCTAAGGCTGCTCCTCTGAAGTTTGCCTCGCGAACCCCACGCAAAGGGAGCTCTCGGCCCGTCGCAGTCCCGGAGTCGACTCGTCGCGAGTTGCCAGAGGCAGAGTCGGAGGCGGGCGTGGAGGAGGGGTCCCGAGCGGGACCCGGGGCTGGGCGAGGTGGCCTCGAAAATCCCCCCGCCCCCCAAAGCGGGAGCCGCGTGAGCGCTCGCTCTCTGTGGTGGTGTGGTCCCTCTCTCTCTCGGCTGCTGCAAAGGGAGGCGGGGGCTGCGGGGCAGCTTTCGGAGCGGGACGCCGCCCGCCTGTCCGCCCGCGAATCTCAGGGGACGTCGGGCCAGCGGCGCGGAAACGAGGGACGCGCACAGCCCCACTTGGACACGGGCTTCTGCTCCGGCACCCCTGGAGAGCCTCAGGCGCACCGGGAACGAGCGCGGCTGCCCGTCCGAGCCCCCGCAATCTGCGCCCGACCCGGAGCCTGCAGCCAGCTCGGCAAAGGTAGGGCGTCTCCCAGGAGTGCTTAGGGAAGGGGGTTCGCCTCCTGCGCCCGCAGCGCCCCCCCCCCCCCAGCTTGCAGCCGCAGACCCCAGCCTTCGCAGAGCCCTCCCGGGGTCCTGCACTGGTAGTGAGATGGCTTAGACCAGCCTTGTGCAGTGCCGGTCCTGAGGCCAAGGGAGAAGGGGGCGCGCGCCAAGTTTGGGGGGCGTGGGGTGGGGGAAGGCGGGCATCGGGCCGGTGCTGCAGCCCAGCCCAGTGGCCGGAACTGCGCCGCACTCGGCCACCCCCCAGACTTGTTCTCTGCTGCTCCTCTCGCGGCCAAGCTGGGCTGGATTGGGGAGGTGGGGGCTGGACGCCGCAGGCAGGCAGGCAGCCCACCCTTTCTCCTTCCCTCCGCGACTGCCCTCCCCAGTCCTCTCCTGGGATGCAGGACCTTGAACGAAGCATCCAGCTCGACCCGCGAAGGGGGCTGCGGGGGAAGGCGGGGAGAAGGAACGGGCTGGGGGAGGGGGGCTTGCAGCTCCCGGGAAATTGTCTCGCTAACCTTGCTCGCCTGAAACTCTTTTACTTCCGAAGAGCCATCGTGCTACATGGTCTTTAAGTTGGGGGGCGGGGGGAGAGGAGACTGCATTAGCTGAGTCCTGACGTCCCCGCTATCGCGCCACTCCGGGACTCCCCCCCCCCCCCCCACTAGTTCCCTCTGCAGTGAAGCTCTCCGGTCCCGTCCTCTCCAAATGGGAGAGGCGGGGTGGGGGAGGGGAGAGCGGCAGTAGCGCTTGGCAAACCCACCGAGCCGCTTGGTGAGTTCCTCTCCCGGACCCCCCTTGGCTCCTGCCGGTCACCTCCTCCAAGGTCATAGCTTTGACCCCTTCCATTTTGCTGCTGTGAAGTGGTTGTGGTCTTAGGAAGGCGAGGAAAAGAGACCAGACTCGGTGATTTCATTGGTATTCCCAGAGGACGAAGCTCCTTTTACCAATATAGGTTGGCCCCACTTCCGAAACTTACTGTCTTAGTTGTCTGAAGCTCTGAGAGGTAATACATGTCCGGAGCAGGTATGGAGCACCCCCACCCAGTCTTCTTGGCTCCAAAGAGAGTCTCTCTCGGTCACACACACAGGCACCCCTTTCCCCCTAAAGAGATCTCCCCCGATGATCCCGAGGGTGCTCCCCGCGGGTGGGAAGATCACAAGGTGGAATGAATTCTACGGGGGCCGATTCTAGCTTCGAAAAGAAAAAGAGAGGGGAAAAAGGCGTATTTTCACTCAGTGAGATACAGATCCTGAGCTAGAAGAAGCTTGGCAAACCATGTAGCCAAGCCCTCCATTGTACAGATGAGGAAACTGAGGCCCAGGCAAGGGAAAGCATATGTCCAAGGTCACACGAGGAGTGAGTGTGCCAGCCGTACAAATGAACCCGGGTTGTTGGGTGGCCAGTTAGTGTTTAGTGACCTCTTTGTACTATAATACATTGTCCTGAGTGGGGGTGGGGGGATGAGAGACCACCCCAAAGGCATTGGAAGGTGAAGATGTGGTCAAGGTCACAGACATGGCCTTTAACCCGTCAAAATAGAAGCCCAGCTGGGCCGGGACTGGAGAGTTTTCTTCTTCTTTTTAAACTTATTCCTTGTAAAATGCTTGCAAAATCTAATTGTAAATCTGGGGATGATGTTTCTCACTGTATTCTGGGTAGTGTGCTGTCTTAGGAGGAGGGAGGTGACCACTAGGTGCTGGGGAAAGAAACCTAGGTATGGGGTCAAAGGACCTGAGTTTGAAGCCTGGCAGAGTGACCTTGGGCAAGTCGGGCCCCCCCCCCCTCAGTCAATCATCTGTAAAATGGAGGGGGGGTTGGAGTGGTTGGCCTCTAGGGGCCCTCAGGGCCGGGAGAAAGATGATGGGTGTCTGGGATGCCAGTGGGACCAGACAGCTGGAGGGCCTATGGCAAACAGTGCTGGATATGAATGGAGAAAGGGTCTGGATTCCAATCCCAGCTTTGTCCTGTGCCACAGAGAACTGAACTGGGAGTTCTGACTTGTTCTCACCTTGCTACCCAAGGTAACACGGTTCTTAACCACCTTCGGCCTTAGTTTCCCCATCTGTAAAATGGAGGGGAGGGTATTGGACTAGATGACCCCTAGGTCATTGATCTAGTTAATTGAAATCATTGCTCCCTCTTCTCATCTGTAAAAGGATAGGGTTGAATTCTTTTTTTATTAGCATAATAGGATTTCCTTTATAACCGTGTGTGCTTTATTTTATGCATTTAAAAATATTAGTTGGAGAAGAGGTCTGTAGGCTTCTCCAGGCAAGGGTCCATGACAATTATAGAGACAGAATTTATAGAGCTCTTTCAGGTTTGCAAGTATCTCATTTGACTCGCACCCCAGCCCGGGGTTGTTGTTCAGTCATTTCAGTTGTGTCTGACTCTCCGTGCCTCCGTTTGGGTTTTCTTGGCAGAGATACTGGAGTGGTTGGCCATTTCCTTCTCCAGCTCATTTTACAGATGAGGAAACTGAGGCAAATGGGGTTAAATGACTTGCCTAGAGTCACACAGCTAGTATCCGAAGGCAGATTTGAACTCAGGAAGATGAGTCTTCCTCCCAGTGCCACCCCCAATAGGTGCCATTATTACTCTCATTTTACAGATGAGGAAACTGAGGCTAAAATTGGTTAAGTGGCTTACTTAAGGACATACAGTTAGTAAGTGTCTGAGGCTGGACTTTGAGGTCTTGCTGCTCCAGGTCCAATATTCTTACCCCCTGCACCACCTCTCTGCCCCATGCCCCCCGCCCAAGGTTACAAACCCCTGTGGGCAGTGATCTCCAAAGGTTCTTCCAGACTCTGGTCTCTTTCCTCCTTCTTCTCCAGGACCCAGCTCCTCTGACCTCTCCCCTCATAGCAATGGGCTGCCAGATTCTAGAACCTGGAATCTGTTGATATTTCCGCCCCGATCATGCTGTTGATCAGAATTCCCAGGATCCATTGATTCGAAGGTTTTACGTCACATGGCAGAGGAAGACTTTGTGATGACCACTCCCGGTGGTCCACCAACCTCTTCTGCTCACTTGGAGTCAAGAGGACCCTGGTTGAAATCTAGCCTCAGAGGCTTGTGAGCTGTTGGCTCTGGACGAGTCACTTAACTCTACCAGGGCTTTGGCTTCCTTGTCTGTAAAATAAAGGGTTGGATTAGGAGGCAGCTCTAAAATCTATGATAATGATAGAGCTTTATTAATACATCATATATGATTAATATATAACAATACAGCATTCATATAGTGCTTTAACGTTTGCAAAGAGTTCTCACTTAAAGTAAGTTCCAAATTATTTTGCCTGGGACACAAGGCCCCTAAGGCTGACCTGGCTGGAACTTCCAGTTTCAATCTTATGTCAGAATCACAGAATCTTGAAGTCAGAAGGGACCTGAGAGGCTGCCCACTGTCCCCCTTCTCCGCTGAATCTGTAATCTCATTATTGGTGGTCCCTCAGACCACCTTGAGCTTGGTTTTCTAACTCTGACCAGACTGTAAGCTCCTTGAAGGCAGGCATCTTGTTTTAGCTTAATGTGGTATCCCAGGCTCTGCCCAGAGTAGGCGCTTCATAACTGTGGATGGTCAGTTGGGCTTGGAGTGCCAGGGCACAGCTGCCTCCCAGATAGACCGATCGGTGCCTCTGTCTCCTCTAACATCTGGAGGTGGAGGGAGGAAAAAGAATACTTGGATGCTGGAGCTGGAAGGGATTTGGAGAGAATAGAATGTTAGGTTGAGGGCAGAAAGGGATGAAGGGAGGGGCAGTACACCTCCCACTGTACCACATTGCCTTCTTGAAATCATCTGGTCAGACTCCTTTATCTTACAGATGAAGAAGCTGAGAGGAAATATGACCTGTGACCACATAGCTAGCTTGTGACAGTCAAAAGTCAAACCCAGGTTTTCAGGCTCCTGGGCCCCGTCACTTTCTCTTTCCTTCAGCTGAGGCTGGCCAGGTCGCTCCTGGAAGCCAGAAGAAGCATGCCTTCATTTTTTTCAATTCAGTATCTGTCTAGACTGTGCGGGGTGGGGAGGGAGAGAAGGGTGCCATTATCAGCAGCGTTGACAATTAGGAAGACAAATGGTGACACCTGCTTACCAGCTCTTTGTTTGAAATGTCACCAAGGCTGTTTTTGCTGGTGTATTGGTGTATTTTTTTTGCTCAGGTGTATTGGAATGCTAGACCAGGGGACGTTTGTTTAGAAGGCTCAGGCTTCTGGGTTCCTTGGCCAATCGCAAATCCCAAGGCAGTGTGAGGAGAGTGGAAGGAGGTTGGTACCAGCTGTTTCCTAATGATAAATAGCAATAATTCACATTTCCATGGTGCCCCAAGGTTTGTAGAGGCAGAGGGACAACGTGGAGAGTGTGCTGAGCTCAGTGTCCGGAAAACTGACATCTAATCCAAGCTCTGACATTAGCTTCATGGTCTTGAGCACATCACATAAGCTTCACTTATCTTGTCTATTTGTTGGGTCCTTTCAGTTGTGTCTGACTCTCCATGACCCCATTGAAGGTTTTCTTGGCAGAGATACTGCAGTGGTTTGTCATTTTCTTCTCCAGCTTATTTTACAGATGAGGAAACTGAGGCAAAGAAGGTCAAATGAGTTGCCTGGGGTCACACAGCAAGAAATTGTCTGAGGCTGAATTTGAACTCAGGTCCTCTTGCCTCCAGGCCAGGCCCTCTGCCCATTGTGCTGATTATCTATTAAGAAGTGAGATCTAGAGAGAATTCCTTTTGGCATATTTACATGTGAAGATTTATAAAAGCCCTTCCTCATTGCAACCCTGTGAGGAAGATGCTACAAGAATTATCCCCATTTTACAGATGAGAAAGCTGAGGTTAAGGGGGGGGGGTTAAGTGATGCCCATAGGCGTATAACTGGAAGGACTCTCTTCTCTGCCTCAACGTTTTTACAATCCATCAATAATAAACTAACAGTTATTTAACTTTTACTTTGCTCTAAGTGCTGGAGATAAAAAAGAAATGCAAAGATAGCTCTTCCCCTCAAGAAGCTTCCATTCTAATGGGGGAAGATAACATACATCTAAGACACCTGTAGAGGAGATGGGGGGAGGGGGAAGGGACCAGGGCAAAGGCCCACAACACATACACATCCAACTAGGAGCATTATTCTTGTCGGAGCTGGAAGAAGAGATGCATGAAAAATGGGTTGGAGTGTGGGAGAAGGGGGTGGAGCTTTTTTTTTTAAAGAAAAAAACACCTTCAGTTCATCCTGGAAGAGGGAAGACCAGGTAGAGAAGGATTTATGGCCTTCTCAGTGACTGGCTTTTGAGAGAAAGCTTTGCTGTGTTGACTTGGTCCCTCATCCACGAGCCCTCAACTGAAGCTTATTATGTCTGGCAGAGGAAGAGAAACAGCTTTCAGTTAAGACCCAGGCCCTGCCCTCAGGGAGTTTATAGTTAAACAGTGGCCACTTTGTCCCTGGGTCTCCCTTCACCATCTTCCCCCTCCTCCCTACCCCACCCTCCCTCTCCCCTTCTCTTTTTTTCTTTCTTCTTTATCTGTCTTCCCTCATTTTCCTCTCCCTTCTTTGTTGTCTTGTATGTATCTCTATTTCGCTTCTTTTTTCTCTGTTCCTTTCTTTTCCCTCTCCTTCTCTTTCTCCTTTCTAATTCTCTTTCTTTTGTCTCTCACCCTTCCCACCCTCTCTCTGCTCTCTATCTTTCTTCTTCCGTTCTCCTTCCCCTCTAACTTTCTCCCTCTTCCTCTCTCCCCTCTCCTCCTGTCTTCCTTCTCTCTTCCTCTTTCCTCTTCAGCTGCTTTCTCCCCCTTCCCTCTTTCCTTCTTTCTCTTACATACGCACAGAGCTCTAGGGAGAAAAGCACCAGTTAGGACAGTTATGAGACCTCAGCTTGGTCTCAGCTCCTGCATTAACTCTTTGCCCTAGGGAAGTTGTCATATCAATAGGACTCATTTCCACCTTTTGAAAAAGAGAGATGATGATGATGATACTCTGGATATCAAATTTGAGGAGTGGAAGTTCAGCGGAAAGGGGCCCAAATACAGCGTCAGAAGACCTAGGTTAAATCTGGGCTCTATAACTTAACAGCTCTGGGCAAATCATTGACCCTCATGGAAATTGTTTTCTGATCTGTGAAATGGGACTTGTACTACCCACTTTGCAGGCCTATTGAGAGGAAAGCAGAATGTTAACCTTTAAACACATATGAAGGAATTATTTTATGATAACAGCATAGAATATTGGCATGGAGGGAACACAAGCCTGGGAGATGGGGACCTGAGTTTGAGGTCCAAGCCAACCACTGTCTTGTCTCTGTTTCCCTGTCTTTCTCTTCCTGGCTTTCTGCTTCTGTGTCTTTCTCTTATCTCTGTCTTTCTGTCACTATCTCTGCCTGTATCTCTGTCTCTCTCTTTGTCCTCGTCAGTTTGTTCTTATGAACTGTGGGGGGTGGCTAGACCCCTGCAGCTCTGACATTCTCTGACTATACACATATAAATGTGTGTGTGTAGAATATAGACACATACACACATATATGAATATATATACACAGTGCTTGTGTATACAATCTTTATCTTGTATATAAAATACTTCAAAGGAGTCAGAGCAATCTCTCTTCTTACAGAGGAGGATTAAGGAAGAGGCAGAGGGGGTTCTCTGGCTAAAAATAGACACCACAACATTCTGAATAAAATAAATGTGGTCTTGAGATTTGAAGTAGACTGTTAGTGTGATTTACAGGCAGATATAGATTGGTCGTATCTGAAGGTTACTTAAAAGTTCCTTCTCTAAAAGGAGGGGGTGGGGAGGCCAGGGAAGAGTCTATTTTAAAAGAAATCTTCTAGTCTGTGTTCCCAGAAATGCTGTAAGCTCTTTTTCCCAAGCCCATCTTCATCATAGTTGAAATGAAACACATTCCTTGCCAGGAAAAACCTAAATCATTACGTATTTATCAATCAATCGATCAGAATTTATTAAGCACCTACTATGTGCTAGACACTGTAGATAGATCTCATTTAAGTTTTACAACAAGCCTGAGAGGTAGGTAGACAATATAGGTATTTTTATACTTGTATTTCTTATGTCTATATATTATTGTGAAAAAAACATTTTTCAGATTAGGAAACTGAGGTACAGAATAATGAAGTCACACAGCTCGTGTTGGAGAGAGAATGTGCATGGAGTTTTCTAATCCCAGGGTCTGACCCCACATACATCCCATGGTCCCTCAGATAACCATTGCTTATTGTTTGTGACTGGAGACGAATGGAGAAAAAAAGTCTTTGCAACTTCACCTTTCTAGTGAAATCATACTTTCTATCTGCAAAATGACTTAATTTCTGTGAACAATAATGATGATAGCCCACACATTATTTTATGGTTTACCGAGGGTTGTCCCTGCCTTACACCTCTGAGCAAAGGCAACTATTGAGATCTCCATTTTACAGATGAAGAAACTGAGACTTACCAGCACCAGTGACTTGTCTTTTGTCCCAAAGCCAGAAAAGGAACTTTTCTGATTCTCAGGCCAGGCATATTTCTTTCTGGTCAAGTGGCCTCTCACATTATTGTGTGGGTGTTTCAAAAGCATGCCCCAAGGGCTCGGAGAGATTTGGGATGGAGAGCAAAGATCTGCCTTTCAATGATTATGCTGGGCTCTGGCCCCAACTGTTGATTGCCCAACTGGGCCACCTAAGGTCTCCTGATCTCCTGGACTACTTTCAGTACCCCCTGCTCTATTTTGGAAAGGCCAAACTGGGGCATGCTCCGAGGACAGTCATGAGGGTGGTCTCTGAGACCTTGTTGTATAGGAGGGTCAGCTAACTGAAGTGAGCCTGGTCAGCCTGGAGGAGAGAAAAATCTGAATCTCTGAATCTAAAGGAGCCCCAGGACCATCTAGCCCCAATTGTACTTGAAGAAGTTCCATGCCAGCCAGGCTAAGCCTTTTGGAGGATAGATGTTAGATGAAGGGAGATAGGTTTTCGTTTTATTTTTGACTTTTTGACGGACTCTTCTATGGAAGAATTATCATATATGTCATATCATATACATTATATATGTTTTGCTCTGTTTTCCAGGACAGGACCAGTACCAATGGATAGAAAGTGGACAGAGACCACTTTTAGCTCAATATAAGGAAAGCTTATAAATACTTAGAGCTTCCTCAAGTAAGAACGGATTGCCCAAATGAATCAATTTATTCATTCATGTGACACCCCCCCCCAAATTCTAGTTACATATTTCTTCCTTTTCACTCAATTTTCATAAGATCATGGGTTTTGAGCTGGAAGGAACTTAGTGGTCATCTTGTCCTAGTCAGTAGGGAGCTCCCTGTCACTTAGCAGTGACCATTTGTCAGGGATGTTGGCTGGGTGACCTCTGAAGTCCTTCTTGACTCGAGGTTCTGTCCCTCTTGGACTAGCGAAATACATTTAGAACTTAGAACTCTTTGCTTTCTAGATGGGTCTGGAAATCAGGTTGATTTGGGTTTAAATCCTACCATTGTATCTTCTGGTTGTGGGACCGTGGGAAAAGTACCTGGCTTCTCAGTGTCCCAGGAAAACTCTCCAAGACTACGTATTGTAGAGCAGGGAAGGGAAGTTCCCTCCTAGACAGAGATTAAACCAGTTGAATCATTCATCTGACATGCCCCGCCCCCCCAAAAAAGTTCTACAGGGTGTCCCTAAAGTCTGGACACATAGGCAAAAATGCATATATTGCAATATTTGGAATATTAACAGACTTGAACCCCCTTGACTTCTTTTTCTGGGGTATGCTAAAGGAGAAGGTGTACTCCATAAAAATCACAGATGCAATACACTTGATGGAACACATAAAGAGTGAATGTGCTGAAATTGACGGCAACGTGCAGTTATTGCATCGAGTTCATGTGAATCTTGCAAAGCGCATCAACCTTTGCATCACAAATGATGGAAATCATATTGAAGATGTTATTTGTTAATATTCTCATTAAATAAAATGTTGAAAATTTCATTTATCTCATTTCTTGGAAATACGCATTTTTGCCAGTGTCCAGACTTTAGGAACACCCTGTAGATAAAAAATTCTTCCCTCCCCCTCAATTTTCATTAAGATCATAGATTTCAAGACCCCTCCTTAGGGGTCAACTAGTACTAACTCCTCATTTAGAAATTTAAAAAAATTTGTAATGATATCTTGTGTTTTGGGTTGAATTTTCAAATACATTCCTCTTCCCTTCCCTGCTCAATGAACCATCTCTTGTACCAAAGAATAAAAAAGAAAGAGGAAAAAAAGTCAAAAAAACCAAAGCAACATATCAGTATATCTGACAGGGCATGCTCTGTTCTACTTCCATAGTTCCCCACCTCTGCAAAGAAGGGAGGAAAGGGAAATCTCATTTCTTTTTCAGAGGCAGGCTTCTTGTTGTTCAGTCATTTTTTGATTTTGTCCACCTCTCTGTGACCCCATTTAGAGTTTTCTTGGCAAAGATACTGGAGTGGTTTGCCATTTCCTTCTCCAGCTCATTTTACAGATGAGGAAACTGAGGCAAGCATAAGTGACTTGGCTAGGGTCACACAGCTAGTAAGTATGGGAGGCCATTTTTGAATTCAGGAAGATGAGTCATCCTGACTCCAGGCGCAGCGCTCTGTGCTCTGTGGTGCCACCTAGCCACCCATTTTAATTACATAGTCTTCCATTGCTTTTGTTATTGGTGGTGATGGTTCCACTTGCCTTTGGTCCTCGTATATTTCATTTTTCTGGCTCTTGTTTATTTCATTCTATGTCAGTTCCTGTAAGTCTTCCCAAGTTTCTTGGTCTTCACCATATTCTGTCTTGTTACAGCACCATAACATTCCTGTACCACAATTGGTTTGGTCATTCCCCAGTCGATGGACATCTACTTTGTTTCCAGTTATTTGCTGCTACAGACAGTTCTGTGATGAATATTTAGGTATGTGTAGTGCCTTTCTAGCTTTAATCTTCTTGAAATATATTTCTCACAATTGGATTTCTAGGTCAAAGAGCATGAGCATTGTCGTCACATTCTTAGCGTAAATCCAAATTGCTTTCTAGACTTTTTGGACCAATTCACAACACAGCCAATAGCATATTAGTGTGCCAATCTTGCCAAAATCCCTCCAACATTGGCTGCTTCCATATTTTGTATGATTTCCTAAACTGCTGCCAGCCTCCTCATTTGATAAACTTTATATTTTATGGTTCATTTGAATGACTTGAGGTTCAGAAAGATCCTACAGGTAGAAGGTGGAGTAATGGCAGGAAACTAGGTCCTCTGATTGTAAATGTAGTTCAAGACCCACTAGCCCAGTGTGTATTGGCTTTAAGTGAGTGAGACTTGGGTGGTAGTAGTTTGAGTGTAGACACAAACCAGGAGCTTGGGGACACAGGAAACCAATCATAAGCCTTGTTGGTAGATGTAAAATGTTTATCTCGCTTTACTTGGAAATCAATGTTAGCTCCATTTTCCAAGATTTTGAAACAAAATGCTCCTTGAATTTTTGGATAGTGGGTGAATATAGGTCTTATGTGGTAAAGTTTTGGATTTGTTGGTCATGGTGAAGATGAAGAGATATGTAGTTTTTGTTGTTGTGGAGCAGTTTGGGGCAGTATGAAGGGTCTTGGCTCTGGAGGCAGAAGATTTGGAATTAGATCTTGTCTTTGTAGAGTGTGTTTGGCCTTGGGTAAGTCACTTAACCAACATAGCTTCATTGGATCTTGGTTTCCTCCTGTGTAACATGAGGGGTTAGAATAGATTTCCAGATATTTGAGATGCTATGATTAACACCTAGGATCATTCCTGTGAGCGTATGTCTTTTTTGGAGTGGGCAGAGATGGAATAGTTAGCAATTTTGGTAACTGGAGTTTAAGGTTTGGGTGAAAGGATTGGATGTTCATTGGAGCCAGATTTGCAAATTGTGGATATCTCTGACCAACTTGTTATGGTGCACATGGTGCCACCAGCCCCAGTGTTTATTGCCATTTCAAATTACAGGTAATTCAATCAATTAAAAAAAGTTTTACTGATACCTTTTGTTTTTTCATTATAGTCATTTCTGGATATCACCCCAACTCTCCGCACCAGCAGTACTGAACCTTCCTTTAAAACAAATAAATATAGTTAAGCAAAAACAACCAAAAGAGACTGGCTGAAAGTGTGTGTTCCATTCTGCCCTCATAGTCTTCTACCTTTCTGCCACCAGCAGGGAAATCAGTTTCATCATCTGTTGGATTGACAATTACAGTTACTCAATTTTGGCTGCCTTTGATAGTTTTTCTTTACCTCCTTGTAGTTGCTGTGTTCCTTGTTCTCATGTGCCTGCTCACTTCACTCTGAATCAGTCAGTGCAAGTCTTCCCATGTTTCTCTGAATTCCTCATAATCAACATTTCTTACTAATGCAATTCATGTTTCATTTCTTAGAGACAAATTGTTTTCTAACATATCTTACCAAATTAATGGAAGCTAGAATTGCTTGATCAAGGGCCTATGGAAGGGACAGGGAAAGATGAGGGGCAGAGAAGCAATATTTGTAAATGGGGAAGACTGAAGGAAAGAGACTCAGGACAGGGATGGGGTATGGAGTATGGCAGGGCAAGAATCTAGCTGAGAGCTAGGGGGAAGTGAGAGAGCGGAATAACACCTAAAAGAGGACTTTGGAGAGGAAGAGAGCAACTTACACCTGAATTTCCTAGAAGGCTGTTCTGTGTATTGACCTGAAATCTCTTCCCCTGTAACGTCTACCCACTTGTTAATGTCATAGAATCTTGAGGAGGCGGGGACCTTGAGAAGTCATCACATTTAACCTATACTTGAATAAGAATCCTTACAACAACACACCTGGTCATTCAGCCCAAGGGAGCATCCCACCTTTGCTTGAAGATCTCCAGTCTTGGGGTGGGGGAACCTACTACTTCTTGAGACAGCCTATTCCTTACTCTCTCTTCTTGGATGCTTAGGGACAGTGATAATAGCCCTGTCAGGTCTCCTCTGGATCTTCGGTCAGACATGATCATCAGTCCTTTCCTCATCTTGGCCAAGCTCCAGTTGGTCAATGTTCTTCCTGAAAGATGGTGCCTAGAACTGAACACAATGCTGCAGGCGTGGTCTGATCAGAGCATCGCCTTCCTAATCCTAGACATCATACATGCCTGTCTTACTGTAGCCTAAAAGGGCATTGGCTTTTTTTGGCTTCCATTTCACACTTTTGACTTAGGGAGCTTGTGGACAGCTAATATTCCTGGATCTTTTCCCCATACTTTGAGGAAATGTCCAGGTCAGCCATGACTCATTTCTCTTCTGGCTCTGATCCTGATTCTCCAGACTCTTCTTCCACCAGCCCAGTTTCCTCCTCATCCTGGAGATGCCCTGACTCCTATGGAGATCCCCATTCTCCTGAAACTTCTGTCTGGAACTCTATTGGAGAAGTGCCTGATCTAGCCATGGCTTACTTTTTAAAACCCTTAGCTTAGTAGTATGTTGTGTTCCCCATCAGAATGAAAACTCCTTGAGGGAAGAGATTCTTTTTGTTTGTATTTGTTTTTCTAGTACTTAGCACAATGCCTGGCACATGATAAAGACTTCACTAAATCATAGTTGACTTGACACAAACTGCTGTAAACCAGAAGTGTCTCCTATCCTATATTTCTGCATTTGATGCTTGCAACCTAAGGGTAGGCTTTCTGTTTATCACTAATACATTTCATCTTGTTAGTTTCAGCTCAGCATCCCAACTTTTTAAGTCTTCGTGAAACTCACTTCTTTTGTCTAGTGTTTTAGCTAACACTCATAGCTTTGTGACCTTTATACATTTACTGGATGTATCTTCAGCTGTTGATTAAAATATTGAATAGGATAGGGCTGAAACAGAGTCCTGGGGCCCGTCACTGAAGACTTCCCTCCTCAGAAATTAACGATCAATCAGAAAGCCTTTATTAAAATCCTGCTATGTGCTAGGCACTTTGTTAGTACCTAGACAAAGAAGGAAACAAAGCCTACCCACAAGGACCTTGCATGCTAATAGAAGAGACAGCACTATGGATATCGCTAACCATCTGTGAGCCCACCTAACCTTCCTGGGAACCTAGCCCCCATTTCTCCACTTCAAGATCATAGAAGAAGAGCTTAAAGAGAGAATCTAAACTGATCCCCTCTTCACTCAATCAATCCACATTCCTTTCTTAAATGGCTACCATACACTAGGTACAGTGCTAGGCACTTTCCTTCTGTTGGAGGGGAGAACATATAGACACACGGAAGCACATGGAAAATGTATATAAATTAATTCAAGGTAATTTGGGGAGGTAGGAAGAGGAACATCAGTGGCTGAGGAGAGGAGGGGATATTATGAAAGTTTTCTTGTAGAAACTGATGCTTGAATTGAGGTGTGAAAGAAACTAGAGATCCTGAGAGGTTGATGTGAGGAGAGAGGACATTCTAGGTATGGAGGAGATCAGCTTTCCTCAGGTGAAAAGGAAGCTGGGTGGCTCAGTGGATAGATTGCTGAGCCTGGAGTCAGGATGAACAGAATTCAAATCTAGCCTCAGACACTCACTGTGGGACCGTGGGTAAGTCACTTAACTGCTGTTTGCCTCAGTTTCCTCATCTGTAAAATGTGGATAGATAGTACCTATCTCCCGGGGTTGTTGTAAGGACCTGATGAGATAATAATTCTAAAGTGCAGCACATAGTAAGTACCATATAAATGTCAGCTATTATCATTGCTATTATAAAAAGCAGAGATGGGCAATGGAGTTTCATGTGAGAGGAATACCAAGATGGTCAGTTTGGCTGAACCATAGAGCAGACGAAGGGGAATAGTTTATAAGGAAAGGGAGTGGGTCATGAAGAGCTTTAAAGAAGGAATGGAGCAGTTTATGTTTGTTTAAAGAAATAATAGGGAACCAGTGAGGGTCATTGAGCAAAGGAGGAACACGGTCAGATGTGCACTTTAGGGAAGCCACTTTGGAAGCAGGGTGGGAATGCACTGGAGACTTCCAGCACAGTTATGTCCCCACCAAGTTAGGGCCCCACCAAGACGGTGGCTGTGTGATTGGAGAGAAGAGGCCTCATGCGATGGAAATTGTGTAAGTAGAAATGACAAGATTTGGCCACTCACTGGTTCCCTGGGGTGTTGGAGACTGAGGATGATGCTAAAGTTTTGAATCTGGGTGACTGCAAAGATGGTGGAGCCTCTGGCAGAAATAGGGAAGTTTGAGGGGAAAGTGGTCATCGTGTCTTCCTTCTCATATGGGTCAGAGCTGAAAGGGACCTCAAAGGACATCAGGTCTATCTACCCCACCCCCAGTTTTACTGATGAGGCTCAGAGAGCTTTATACGTGGCTTGTTCAGAGTCACAGAGCTAATAGCAGGATTTGATCCTAGGACTTCTAAGATTGTGGAACTGGAGACAGAAGACGTCTTTAGATGCCAATTAGTTCAAAGCCCTTATTTTGCTAAGGAGGAAGCTGAGTCTCAGAGAGGTGGAAGGCTACAAATCTCATAGCCCATAGTGTCAGAGGCAGAGTTTGACTCTTGACTCCATGGGAACCTAGGAAATGTTTGCTGATTGAATGAATGAGCACACTGGACACCTTAGGGAAGGGTAGTAAATAGAGAAAAGGACCCTGGGCAAGCAATGCAGGACAGAGGCTGACTTCTTGACAGCCATCCTTAGGGCCAGCCCTGTCAACTCCCAAAGCCTGAAATGTGGAGTCAGGCTGGGAGGGGAAGTGGGAGAGCTTCCCTCGGGGTCTTGAAGAACTTGGGGGCAGGAAGGAGAGTGGGAGGCTAAGAGGCAGAGATCCAACATTCCTGGCTAGGAGAGAGGGCTCACATAGATTGTGGAGGATAGTTGGGTAACCACATTCGTCAAGGGTCCTTAAAACTAGGAGAAATTCCTTATGTCTGGGATGGTCTTTAATCCTGTCTAGTCTGTAGGCAGGGGGATGGACTAGATGACCCCCTCCCCTTTCCCTATCCTCCAACCTTGTTATTTTTAGTCAGCTGTGAATTAGCCCCCTCTGCCTCCCTGGTTGGATTGGGGGGAGGTGTCCTCAGTCAGGGTAAATGAAGCCACCTCCTCCTCATCAAGGATCCACTGATCTGGCTGGCTGGACTCAGAGCCTTCAGTGCTGTTTGATGGCATGCCCTCTGAAGGGTTCAAGGCAGGGTAGTAATAATAGTAGTAGCTAACATTTAGTAAATAGCTTTATGCAGCTAGGTAGGTTCTGGAAGACCTGAATTTAAGTCCTGCCTCAGACGTTTACTACCTGTAGCTATGTGACCCTAGGCAAATCGTTCAACCTCTGCCTATCTGCTTTTCTTATCTGTAAAATGGGGAAATAATACCACCTGTGTCCAGGGTTTGTGAAGATTTTACACAGCTCATCTCATCGGATCCTCACAAGAACCCTGGGAGTTAGGCGTCTATTATCCTCACTTTACAGAGGAGGAAACTGAGGCAGATAGAGGCAAAATGCCACAGCACAGCCAGTGTGGGAGGATTTGAACCCTGGGTCTTCTTTCACTCGACCTGGGTCACACTCTTTGTACCCCCAGCAATTAGCACAGTGCCTGGCACATGGGGAGTGCTCCATGAATGCCTTTTCATCAGTTCGGCCCCAGGACTGGGTCAGGAGGACCCGCTGGACTGCCAGGGAACAGGCCTCCAGCTGCCAGCTTTCCGGCGCCTCTGAAATGGGATCCAGCCCCTCCCCCATTTCCTGACTGGTGTTTACCATGGAGCCCTTTGCCTTTCTTGGAGCTGGAAAGCCTGTTGCTGCCGGGGGCAGCTGCAGGGAGGTGGTGGCTTTGGGGATCAGGAGGGCCTTTCATCCTGCTGTGGTCGGCCTGAGTCCCCCCCACCCCACCACCACCCTCCACTCCTGCCTGGGAACCGGGAGGAGGGGGCAGCTCAGCGCTGATGGCAAGCCTGGCCCCAACACAGCCTCCATCAGGGGTCCAGCGCTCACTCGCTTAGCAAAGTAAAAGCCTGATATGGACTTTCCTGTTCCCCGGCCCCCCAGGAGGGGTGGTAAATGCCCTGAATCTGTGTCTGGGTAACCCATTAACAGGGCAGTAAAGGTTGCCTTGGACAGGGGCCAGGCTTCTCGGGCTCCCTGCTGCCCTGAGGTTGGGCCAGAGCCAGGGGGCCTCCCTTTCCTGTTGGGCCTCCTGCTTCTGCAGGGATGGCTAGTGACCCCACCTCTGAACCACCACGGCATCCTCTGGGTGGCTTTCTGGCCCCCATTCTTGTGAGGGCCAAGGGAGGCACTCTGGCACCTTAGAATCACTCACTCTCTCAGCCAGCCAGCATTTCTGAAATGGCTGCCACGTTCCAGGCGCTGGGGCTCAAAAGCACAAGAGCAAACCCACCCTGTGCTTACGTTTATATTATAAAACGAACAATGGCTTTGGAGCGAGGCTCTGTGGGTTCAAATCCTGCCTCGGAGATTTGCTACCTGAATAACCTTTGGCCAGTCACTTAATCCTTCTTGGCCTCAGTTTAGACTAAGTGATGTCTCAGGGTTCCTTTCCATGCTAAATTTATGAGCTTGTGCTCTGCTGTCAGACTAAATTTTTTGCGCTTAAATATAATCATTTTCCCCTTTTCATTAAAAATCTTTGAGTATATTTATATAATTTCTGTACTTATATTTTATATACTTAAGTATAAAGCATAATGTTATATAAAGGTATATTTATGTGATTAGTTATATTCATATAATATGTGTTTGTATATAAGTATATTTGCATGATTCACACATTTATATTTCACATACAGCTATATTTAATATTTAAATCCATTCATATATTTTATGCATTTATATTTTATATATTATATGCAAAATATGATATATAACATCATATTATATCATATATATTTAAGCATATTTGTGTAATTCATATATATTAAGCGTATTTATATAATTTATATTTTATATATGTAGGTATGTTTATATATTTATATTTTATATATTTAGGTACATTTCTATAGCTTATATTTGTATATTTAAATATTATTAAGTATATTTGTAGATTATATTTAAGTATACTTATATAATTTACATTATGTGACTATATATTTATGGTGTATATTTAAGTATATTTATATAATTTATATTTTTATATTTTATATATATTTAAGTATACTTATATAGTGCTTTAAAATTGGCAAAGCTCTTGACAAATATTATCTCTTCTTAGTCTGGAAGATAGTGATATTATTATCCCATTATTCAGTTAACAAAACTGAGGCTGATAGAAGTTAAGTGAAGGAGATTCTTCCCCAATCCAGAGCCAGAGCTCTATCCATCGTACCACTCAGCAGCCTTTCAATTTCCCTGTTGCCTGCTTAGTAAAGTTTAAACGCCTAGATGCCTGGCTCTGGTAGTGAGCAGCTGGCTTGCTGGGACACCTGTATTCAAATCCTGCCTCTAATACTTGCTAGCTCTGTGACCATGGGCAAGTCAGATAACGTCACCCCTGGGAGCCTCAGCATCCTCATTTCTAAAGGGGGGATAACAATACTAGTGGATTTGCCCCCAGGGTTGTCGTGGGGGTTTAATGAGCTGATGAATAGGGGATGATCCGTCATAGGATCTCCAGCTTAGATTGGACAGACCTCATCTGGAGGGCTGTGCTCAGTCCTGGGTGCCGCAGTTCAGGAGGGGCATTGAGGACCTGAGAGTGCCCAGAAGATGGGACCTAGCACGGGGGAAGGGCATTGAATCCGTGCCATATGAGGCTGAAGGCGCTGGGGATGCTTAGCCTGGAGGAGAGAAGACTCAGGGCAAATGTGAGCATCTGAAAGGCTGTTACCAGAAAGAAGAATTTGCCTTGTTCTGTTTGATCTGAGTGTCAAATATTTATTGTGTCAACAAGCATTTTTAAAGTGCCTTCTATGGGGCAGGCAGTATGCCAAGTACTGGAAATACAAATACAAGCCAGGAAAAAAAAAAAAGATGGGGCCTGCCCTCAAGAAGCTTACATTGTAACGAGAGAAGACAGAGCATAGAAGGAAATTGAAAACTAGGGTGGAGTAGGGAGAGGGAGAGGCAGAAGGCAGCCAAGTCCAGAGAGTTGGGAGAGCTGTGAAAGGGTCAGCATGGCCTGTCTGGGCACAGTCAAAGGAAGGGGCCGCCATGGTGAGAAGAGCCAGAAATGATGGCTGGAGATGACAGAAAATTCAGGCTTATCATCAGGGAAAGCCTGATAATTAGAGCTGCCACAAAGTGGGATGGAGTGTGTGTAGGGACCGTGTTTGGGAGGAGGTATGGTCCACTGGCTCTGGGTTTGAATCTTACCTCAAATGCTGACTCCCCGTGTGGCCCTGGGCATATCACTTAATCTTTGCAGGTGCAGGTTTCCTTGCGTGAAGTGAAAAGGTCCGACTGGATGGCTTCTAGGGCCCCTTCCCGCTATAAATAGATGATCCCATGATGCTTAAAACCGGTATCAATAAAAGCTATCTTAATAAATTATGCCCCCACCCCACCTGACCTTGGCTGTGGTGACCGTCCATTTAGGTTCAGACCCCACCTTCTCCAGGAGGCCTTTCCCAGGCCCCAGCTGCTCTTAATGTCCCTCCCACATTATCTTTCATTTGCATTGACCTGGGTAAGGCCACCTCAGAGTCCTCTCATCCAGCCTGTGTGTCTCTGTCTTGTTCACAACGCTTTGTCAAGTACATTCCCCAAAGTTCCGCTGTGTTGTGTCTATGGCGTTCCTCTGATCTACCATCCTAGCAGCCTGCCAAGCACAGAAGGGAGAGGTGAGTCTCCAGGGCTTGTCTCCAGCCCCACCTCCTACAGGAAGCTCTTCCTGGATTCTGCCAGTGGGTGCTTTTGTCTGTGGGCAGGCTGCTTGTACAACTCAGCTCCTTGAGGGAAGGGACTCAGCCTCAGTATTTGTCTTTGGAATATAGTAGGTTCTTATTCATTGTTTTTTTTTAAAATTTCCTTTTTTATTATCCATTTAATCATTAAGAAACATTTCAACTCACAAAGAAAACAAAAGGGTATTGTATGTGAAACGGTGACTTGCGCTGTGGACATTATTCTCCAAATATTTCTAGGACTTGTTCTGTATGAGGCAGTGGACCCACTGAGATAGAACAGGTCCTGCCCTCAAGGCGCTTATATTCCATTGAGGGAATAAGGAAGCACAAGATAATGTGAGGAGGGAGAAAGTAATATTACACTCTGTAGCACCAGGAAGGATTCCCATGAGAAGTAGCGTAGGATTGGAGCCCAAAAGGATGACCGGGGGGGGGGGGCGGGGGGGCGGGGTGACATCCTGGGTTGGGGGTCCAGCCTGTGCAAGGGCATGTTTGGAGAACAGCCAGGAGGCCAGTTTGACTGCACTGTGCAGTGGGAGGGTTGTGCGCCATCCGGAAGGGTAGCTGGACCATGAAGGGATTCCGACGCTGAGCTGAGGTTTCTGAGTAGGGGAATGAATGTCGTGCTTAGACTTGGGCTTTAGGAAGGTTATTTTGGGAGTTGTGTGGAGGATAGTCTGGAGAGGGGAGAGAATGAATGGGGGAAAGATGATGGCATCTCTTTTGGACATGGTGCATTTGGGATGCCTGCAGGATATGGAGGGAGGGGTGGGACTGAAGCTCAGGAGAGAAATTAGGCTGGATGTATTGATTGGCGTAGAGATGATTACTGACCCCCCTGGAAGCTGAGAGAGAAGAGGAGAGAGTCCAGGAGAGGGAGAACCTCGGGGGACATCCATGGCTAAGAGATGGAGAACGGATGATTAGTGAGGAAATGGTCCGACGGGAAGAGAAGGTTGGGTCAAGCCTTGGCCTTGGTGCTTGCGTGTCGCTTGATAGTATAATTTGGAATCTAGACATACCAGTTCCGCCTCACTCCTATTTTTTTCATTATCTTCCTTGAAATTCTAGACTTTTGGCTTCCCCAAATGCATTCTCTTATTACTTTGTCTAGCCCTGTAAAGTATCCCCTTAAGGTAGTGTGATTGGTATAGCAGCAAATTTGTAAATTAGTTTAGGTCATATTATTACATTTTTTTAAAAAATTCTGAACATCTGCAGATATGTAGCAGAACAGGAAAAAAAGGATTGTACGTGAAGGTTTCTGTTTTACGCAGCTTGCTTTTCTTTTAAAATATGTAATAAATTAAATCTAGTTTTTGAAGCTGTCCTTGTTTGTGATTCTTATGGTCATCCTCAGTTCTCTTCTGTGAATTTTTTTAATTCTTCAATGACTTTTTAAAAAAATATATTTATTTCATTAAATATTTCCCAATTACATGTAAAAATTTTTAAGCACTTATTTTTTAAAATTTTGATCCAAATTCTCTCCCTCCCCCTTCTCTTCTCCCATCACTTGAGAAGACAAGCAATATGGTATTGATTGTACAGGTGAAATATGTACATATAAACATGTAAAACATATTTCCATATTAGCCACATTGTGAGGGAAGACACGCTGAAAAACAAGAAAAGTAATATGCTTCAGTCTGCACTTAGAGTTCATCATTTCTTTCTGGAAGTGGATAGCATCTTTCATCATAGATCCTTTGGACTTATCTTTGGTCGTTGTCTTGATCAGAGTAGCCATGTCTTTTATAGTTGGTCACCATGTATTATTGCTGTTACTGTGTACAGTATTTTCTTGGTTCCGCACACTTCACTTTGCATCAGTTCATATAAGTCTTTCTAGGTTTTTTCTGAAACCATCCCTTTCATCATTTCTTATAGCATGATAATATTCCATCACAATCATATACCACAACTTTTTCAGCCATTCCCCAGTTGCTGGGCATCCCCTCAATTTCCAGTTCTTTGTCACCACAAAAGAAGCTGCTATAAATATTTTTGTACATGTGGGTTCATTTCCCTTTTCTTTGATCTCTTTGGGATACAGACCTAGTAGTAGTATTGCAGGGCAGCTAGGTGGCACAGTGGATAGAGTGCCAGACCTGGAGTTAGGAAGACTCATCTACCTGAGTTCATATCTGGCCGCAGACACTTCCTAAGCAAGTCATTTTATCCTGTTTGCCTCGATTTCCTCATCTGTAAAATGAGTTGGAGAAGGAAATGGCAAATCACTTCAGTATCTCTGCCAAGAAAACCCCAAATGGGGTCACAAAGAGTTGGAAATGATTGAAACAACTGAACAGCAGTGGCATTGCTGCATCACAGGGTGTGTATGTACAGTGTTTATAGCCCTTTGGGCTTAGTTCTAAATTGTTCTCCAGAATGGTTGGACCAATTCATAACTCCATCAACAGTACATTAGTGTTCCAATTTTTCTACATTGCCTCCAGCATTTTGCCTCCAGCATTTGTCATTTTCCTTTCCAAATGACCTTTCTTTCTTTCTTTCTTTCTTTCTTTCTTTCTTTCTTTCTTTCTTTCCTTCCTTTCTTCTTTCTTTCTTTCTTTCTTTCTTTCTTTCTTTCTTTCTTTCTTTCTTTCTTTCTTTCTTTCTTTCTTTCTTTCTTTCTTTCTTCCTTCCTTCCTTCCTTCCTTCCTTCCTTCCTTCCTTTCTTTCCCTTCTTTTTCACCAACTCTGTGTCCATGCCTTTTTTACTCCTGGAATCCCTGTAACAAATATGCATAATCAAGCAAAATAAATTTGGACACACTGGCCATATCCAAAATGTCTCTTATTCTGCATCTAGAGTCCATCACCTCCCTTTCAGGAGGTAGGTAGCATGCTTCATTGATTCTCTGGAATTGTAGTTGGTCATTGTGTGGATCAGAGATGTGAAGAATCTCAGGATTGTTTATAATATTGTTACTGTATAAATTATCCTCTGGTTCTGCTCACTTCACTCTGTACTGGTTCATAGAAGTCTTCTCAAGTTTCTCTGACATTATCCTTTCCATGATTTTTAATGACACAACAGTATTAAATTATATTCATGTTGCCATCATTTGTTTAGCCATTCCCCATTTGATGAGCACCCTTTCAGTGTTCAGTTCTTTGATCGTACAGAAAGAGCTGTGAGAAATCTTTTTGTAGGCATAGGACCTTTCTCTCTTTAATTGCTTTGGGGATGTAAGCACAGGCAGAGATTATTACTGTGTCAAAGAGAATGGCCGTGCCGAGTCAGAGTGTCACCAGCTGTTGGGGGGTGGGGAGTCTGTTCTCCTTGGAGTTCGTCCAACAATTGTCATTTTCCTTTTTTTCCTCAACTTTGCAATCTGATGGGGGTAAGGTAGAACTTCAGAGCTGTTTGCATTTGCATTTCACTAATTATTGGTGAAATAGGACAGGTTTTCATATGGCTGTTGATAGCTTGGATTTCTTCCTTTGAAAAATGTCTGTTCATAGCTTTTGACCATTTATCTACTGGGGATAGATTCCTGAGGTAAGATAAGCTCGCTCTCTCTCTCTCTCTCTCTCTCTCTCTCTCTCTCTCTCTCTCTCTCTCTCTCTTTCTCTCTTTCTCTCTTCCCTCTCCTCCTCTTCTCTTCTTTTCTCTTCTCTTCTTTCTTTCTCTGGCTCTCTTCTCCCTCTCATCTCCTCTTTTCTTCTCTCTTACTCCCTCCCCTACCCCCTCTCTCCCTGCTTTGTTGCCTCTCTTTCTGTCTCCCCTTTCTTCTTCTTCTCTCCTCTCCCCCCCATCCCTCATCCCTATGTTGTCCATAAAACCTGTTCTCCTTCCTTCCAGCAGAAAGTGAGTTTCTCCTTCTCTCTTTTTCTCTAGAACACTTTGAACCTCCCCTTGGATTTGCCATGTCTGCTTTGTATTGTAGGAATTCGTGTCTGTTTCTCTTTATTCCATATTAGACTGAAAGTTCCTTTTAAGCAGGGGCTGTTTCACTTTTTGTCCCAAACACCTAGTGTGGTCTTTTGCACACAGTAGGCATTTAATAAATGCTTATTTGTTGATAGTCTAGTGGTTTACATATTTTTGGATTCGATCTGTGATTTCATTGGTGAGGAACCTCCCTCTCCAATGCAGCCCTACACCTGCTCTACAGCTGAGAATCTTAGAGTTGCCTTGGGGCATTGAGACCTGCCCAGGGTCACACAGCTGGTGTCAGAGGCATTACTTGAACCCTGACTCTTCCCCATTATCCTCTGCAGCTTCTTGGCTTACATAGAGTAGGCTTTTTTATTGGATAATTTTTCTTGGATTGGAAGGATTGGAAGAATTAAATTCAATTTCTCAACAAATCCTTATTAAAAGCCTCAAAAGGCAGGCCTCTAATCAGCTTTTAATGAGTTTGTGGTTAAATTGAATCCGATTCCACTAATCCAGCCCACACGTTTGTGCCAGATGTGTGTATGTAGTTTTTGAAGCTGGTCTGCCTGTCTCTTGCCCAGGTTGCTGATTGGCAGGGAAGCTTTGCCGATTGCTCTTTCCAACCTGGGCTACTTCCTCTAGCCCTTAGGAAGCCCAGTGGCCTCCCTTCTCCTGGGTGCTCACGCCATTGCTATTGGACTTAGTGTAGACGCCTGATCTGCTTTAGTTTTCCTGCGACTCAAAACTCCTGAGCTCAAGTGATCCTTCTGGCCCCTGGAGCGGGACACAAGCTGGGCCTCCAACATACACATGTCAGATTTGCCTTTCTAATGGAGGAGTTCTGACTTCATCGCTCTTCTGCTCAGAGACCTACAATGGTGTGTTGGTAACAAAATGGGCTCTTAGCACTCAGTTCAACCAAGTGCCCTTGAAGAGTTTGGCCTTTGTTTCCTTGATTAGATTAAGAGACCTTGGTGGCCTCCTTGCCTCAGGGGAGGGCCTAGTTTACACATGAGTTTGAGTGGCATGTTTGGGACATCAGAGGCTTTTAGACCACGTGGGTTTAAGTGGTCTCTTTGTGACGATTTTGGATCACGTGGGTAAGTCGCATGTGTGACTCACCCTGGACCCTGAAAAAGATATAAAACCAGGGGTTGGCTTTCTCTTTTTCAGAGCTCTTACCCACAGTCATGGTGGTGCGCGTGACTCTGGTCCAGCTCCCAGGCTGAACCTAGATGTTGGTAACTATGAATGGTATTTGGTCTGTCTGTCGATGTTTGTAATTTGTTTGTATTTGCTCTGAAGTTCAGGGTGCTGGCTTTTTCCCCTGAACTAAGCGAGTGATATTTGTATGCTGAATTAAAGAAAGTTTGTTAACCCTTTAACGTTGCTTTCCTTGGTGAAGCAGATCAAAGAACCTGGACTTTGGCAGCGTGCTGGTAGAGTGCTTGTTATTGGGCTTGTGTTGGTCGTTCACCCCCACAACAGCTGCTAGGCAGATTGTTGAAACAAGTGGCTCCCCATTGCCTCCCGAGTAACGTCTGGATTAAGCCAAGGACTTTCCTCAAGGTGACTCTTGCTTTTGAGCCTTACGTCACGCTTATACCCATCACGTGCTGTAGCCAAAATGGACTGCTCGTTCTTCCTTGGACGTGTCCTGAGCCTTCCCACCTCTGGGCTGTTGTCATTCTCATTCTCTATGGCCCTATGACCATTCTCCCGCCATCTTGACCTGATGAATTTCTACCT
The DNA here is from genome assembly GCA_028646595.1 of Phalanger gymnotis. Lineage (NCBI taxonomy): Eukaryota > Metazoa > Chordata > Mammalia > Diprotodontia > Phalangeridae > Phalanger > Phalanger gymnotis. The sequence goes on along the minus strand of CM053626.1, from coordinate 322,461,791 downwards.
GTCTTTCTTTCCAAGGCCCAGATCAAGCATCTCCTCTTCTGTGGCGTCTCCCTTGATCCTCCGGTTGGAGGTGACTTCTTCCTCCCTGGGCCTGCTGCCCTTTGGTTTCTACCCCTCCTGTGAACTTACTGTGCTGCTTTTGGGTTACACTTTTTCTTTTGTTAGTTCCCCACCTTGACTGTGGCTGCAGCCTCCACAGCGCCTTCCTTGCACATAGTAGGTCTTCAGCAAATGTTTCTGGATGAATGGACATAAGCATTAGAAAGAATAGTTGAAGTCATCTGGGCCAAACTTCTCACCTGATGGAAAAGGAAACTGAGGCCCCAGAGACTGAGTGACTTGATTCTTCCTGCACAGTCACCTAGGGTCAGAACCTAGGCCTAAAATCCTTGAAAGTCAGACTATATGAAAAATATAATTGAAGTATTTTATTGGAAATTTTGCCATAGAACAGCTGGTCAGCATTCTTTTGATTTTATGAGATGTCTCTCTGCCCGTGCTCAAAGGAAGGAAAGTACTGTGATTCAGTTCAGTTCAATTCAACTCAAACATTTATTTATTAAGCACCTACTGTGTACCGTTATAGTTTGGCATTTGGTTAGTACTTTGTAGCACACGGTAGAAAGAGTATTGGGCTTGAAGCCAGAGGACCTGGGTTTGAATCCCAGCTCTGTTACTTGCTAGCTATATTATTTCGGTCACACTACTTAAGACATTTGAGTCATGGTTTCCTCATCTCTGAAATGAGGAGATTGGTTTTCTTAGATCAAAATCCTGCAGTTTCTGTGTGTCTGGGTCTCTGTTTTACTCTCTCTTTGAGTGAATATCTCTGTTTTTTTCCCTCTGCGGCTCTGTCTCTGTGTATGTTATCTCTCATTAGCTTATATTAAGTATGTGCTGGGGATACAGAGACCCACATGAAAGCGTCTCCACCCTCAGGAAGATTACATTCTTTGAATGGGGATGAGGAGGATGCCTCCCCTCAGGCTTTGGTTTGCAGTGTCTCTGGACTGGATGGTCTCACTGTTCCTTTTCTGGTCCTTTTCCAGGGCTTCCTGTGTCCAGGTGAATGCTCCCCCCCACCCCGGTCCCCACCCGTCTTCAATCAGGAGAGGTGGTCAGCAGCTGTCGCTGGGACCCCAAGGCATCCACTTGTTAGGTTTCTCTGCAAACTCCATCACTGCACTGCTCAAATGTGCCGCCATGACTCCTGACCGTTTTCCTTCCCCCACTATTCATGAGACCTTCCTGAAAGAAAAAAAGAAAAATCTGGGTTGAATTATAGCCTTCTGTAAATGGACTTTACATGTTTTTTTTCTCCCTCTTTTTTTTAACATGCAGACTAGCATTACAATTGCAAGCAGTTCATTAGTGGAGGCATCCATCCAAGCCTTGTTTGATAACTTTCCATGACCTACTGTTATTTATACAGCTGCAGGGGAAGGTTGACAAAACCAGGTGCATGCCTTTTCTCACGTAGAAAGTCTCACGTGTCAGCATTTTGGATGACTGTCGGTCTGGGTCTGTTTAGAATTGATGCAGCATGGTGAAAAGAGCATTAATTTTGGAGGACCTGGATTCAGATCCTGGCTCTGGTACTGACCTCTGTGTGACTTGGGGCTGCCACTGCCCCTTTGTGGGCTTTGGTTTCCCCCTTTGTCCTGTGAGAAGCTTAGAGGAGATGTTTTCCAAATTCACTGACAGCTTTACACCCTATAACCTTGTGGCAAGCTATATGTCAGTTTCTTTTTTTTTAAATGGAAATAATAAAAGTTATACCCCTTCCCTCCTAGGAATGTAAGGAAAATGCTCTGTAAAACTTTTAAGTGCTGTGGAAATGTGAGTGGTAGCCCAGGATGCCTCACTGTGGGGTCCCAGTAGAGCTGACCATCTAGGAGCTGTGCATTGGATTATTCTATTTTCTCTCAGCCCCATCAAAACTTTTCAGTTTTGTGGCCCAGTCTCTCAGGATCTCCCTAAAGCTAGCTCGATAAATTCATCGAGAGTAAGCCTCAATTGGGGGCCAGTGACTATCTTTGAGAGAAATGATTATATCTCTCTTATATTTAATAACTAATTATTGAATTAGGACCAGCGTTTTTCCTCCCCTGTTCTACTTCCTCATCCAGAAATCAACTAGTGTGGGAAATCTTGTTCAAAGATTTTCCCAGCTAGGAAAGCTAACATCTAATTAAAGACAGTAAAGAAATTCTTAAGTTTGGGTGAATGGGTGGATTTCTGCTCATTGTGTTTACTCAGACAGATCTGGGAAAATGCGGATCCTCCCTTTTGTCAGACAGGTGACGTGGAAATTGATAAATCTCTTTGACCAAGATTTGGGTGACCCCAAGCCACATACCCCAAGACCCTCATTGTAATGTAGCCCACCCTCTCATTTTAATATTTATTCTCTCATTAATTTTTAACCAATCAGAGTTGACTGCCATGCTCAGAAATACCCCCTCTTCCAAGGGCATATAAAATGTGATCCCACTTGCCATGACTGGTCTTTGGCAATCAAGAGTGTACCTTTTATTGGTAAAATGCCGGCGTTATCAATAAAACGATTAATTACCCAGAAACTATGTGTCTCAAACTTTTTAAATGTCACAGTCTTCAAGCATTTGAAGGGTTGTTAGGTTAGAATAAAGATGAGACATGTTGCTTGGCTCCAGAGGGCAAGGAGTAGAAGCAGCAGAGGCAGGTGTAGGAAGTGAGAGAGGCTGCTCCTAAGGTAGTGAGTTCCCCATCACCAGAGTCCTCAGAGGAGGACTCAACTGCTTGGAGCGGTGGTGCACGTTTGGTTTGAGCGTTCATCAAGACCAGATGGCCTGTGACAGCCCTCGCCCAACTCTGTGATAATGAAGAAATGCACGGAGTGGAAAGAGAAGTGGCTTCACAATTAGAGGCCATGGGTTCACGTCCTACCCTGTGACCTTATCTGTAAAATGGGTTGGACTAAGTGACTGATCCAGCTCTAATTTTATGATGTCTCCTATGATGGTGCTGTTACTACTACTGCTTCCATTACTACCATAACTATTATTGACTTGTTGAGACTGTGGCCTGGCACCACACCAGCCTGGCCAAGGGCTGTGAATGCATGTCACCAACATAAGAGACCAAAGCTGCTAGGGCTGCTTGATGTGGACAGAGTGTTTGTCCTGGAGTCAGGAAGTCCTGAGTTCAAATCCAGCCTCAGACAATAATTGTGTGACTCTGGGCAAGTAACTTCACCTCTGCCTCAGTTTCCATATCTGTAAAATGGAGAAAATAATGGCACTTCCTTCTCAGGGTTGTTGCGAGGACTGAACACTTAGCACAGTGCCTGACACGTAGTAATTGCTAGAGAAATGGTAGTTTATAATAATGGTTATTATTTCAAAGGCAGATTGTAGCAGCCAGCCATTTGTCCATAGCTCTGGTAGCTTGCTTCCTGATGCAGTGAGGACCTCTCTGGCTTGAGAAGCTACATCTCCTGGCTCCCTCCTCTCTACCCCCCATTCCATTTTTGACATTCCTGCACAGACCTGGCTCCTGACCCAGCCTGACCTTTGGTTTACAGTCACTTAGATGGTCTGACCTCCTGCTGCGATCTCCAGAATCTACCACACCAGGGGATTTATTCTGTGAAGTTTGGATTCAGTCAGAGGGCCACACTTGAGGCCTTAGAGGGCCACATGTGGCCTTGAGGCTGCAGGTTCCCCACTCCTGTACCAAGCCCTGCTTACCCTGGAGAGCAGCCCATCAGTGTCAGCCCTTACCTGCCCATACTAGGCTGGAGGGCACACAGCTCCTGCTGGTTTCAGTCTGTGACTCTTTCCAAGAGGCTTCCTCTGCTCTTTCTGACTGACTCACTTTTCTTACCTGCTTACTTCACGTCTGGCTTGAATCTTGAACCCTGACCTGGGCCTAGACACTCAGACTCATTTCCTGTTTGTGCCTTTTCCTTGAGTCCCCTTGCAAGTCATTCTTATGACCCATCCGTTCAGACCATCCCTCTATGAGTCCTCTACCCAGCATGCACCTGCCAGATCTCAGCATGTCAGCAGAAAGAGCTTTGTCAGACTGATCTAACCCTAGAACTTGGAGAGTGGACAGAACCTTAGCATTCTTCTCCTTTTTGTGCATCCTGGACCCCTGCGGGAAGCCAGGGAAGCCAGAGACCCTTTTTCAGAAGAATGTTTTTAAATACACAGGACAACAAAGAAACCTCATTGCTGGTTCCATGTTCTCTCCATGTAAACTCTTTGGGGGCAGGCCTGTCTTGTAGCTTTCTTTGCATCTTCAGAACTTGGCACACAGTAGGTGCCTAATCAGTGCTTGTTGACTTAACTGTTGAAATCTAGTTATAAAAATATTTTTAAAAACAAATTCATTGAGCCCAGATTAAGAACCCCCGATCTAGTCCAAATTCATGAAACATCTCCACTGAAACATCTCACTTCAACCACTTCCTACCTGTGTGACCTTGGGTCTGTCACTCCCTTTCTTTCAGCCCCTGTAGAATGGGCCAGCTGGCCTCTGAGGTCCCTCCGCCAAGTCCACAATCCTGTGATTCCCATGTGTTTATTCTTTCCCATTACGTTCTTCAAGAGATGAACACCATTATCAAAAGAAACAATACTCATGATAACTGGCCTCCATGTAGTGCTTAAAGGCTTTGATTCTCACAAAGATGTCATAAGGTAGATGATCATTCTCATTTTATAGATGAGGAGCCTGAGGCCCCGAGATGTTGCATAGCTTGACCCTGCCCCAAACTAGTCAGTTAGAGCCTATGTTCAAAAACCAGGTCTCTTCAAGGCCAGCTGCCTTGACAGGCGCCTCTAGGTCCTGAAATGAGGCCCTTTTGACTGAATCCAAACTTTTACACAGATAGTAAGTATCTGAGTCTGGATTTGAACTGAGGTCTTTCTGATTCTAGGCCCAGAGTTCTATCCACTGAGACATCCAGCTGCCTCATATGTAATCAGTGAATTGATAAACATTTATTAAGTACACACTATGGGCCAGGCCCTGTGTTAAGTATTAGAGACAAAGAAGACAAAACCAAAGTTGTCCATGCCTTCAGAGAGCTTACCTTCTATTGAGGGCAATAACAAGTATGCAGAGAGCTAAATATAAAAAAACATACAAAGTTTATACAGTGTAATTTGGGAGAAGCCCTAGAAGCTGGGTTCAAGTGGAGTAGGGTTCAAGAAAGGCCTCATGTAGGTGGTGCTACATGAGTTATATTTTGAAGGAAGCTAGAGATTCAAGAGATGAAGGTGAGAAGGAAGTACATTCCAGGTGCTGGGAACAGCCAGAGCAAAGACTCAGAGGTGGGAAATTGAACATTATGTGTGAGGAGTAGTAAGAAGGTCAGTTTCACAAGCATGGAGAATCCTAGGCATAGGCAGCTAGGTAGTACAGCTCACAGAGCACTGGAACTGGAGTCAGGAAGTCCTAAGTTCAAATCTAGGCTCAAACACTCACTAGCTATGTGACCCTGGGCAAATCACTTCACTGATATCTGCCTCAGTTTCCCCATCTGCAAAAGGCGAATATGAGATATTTGTAAAGCACTTCTCAAACCTTAGCTATTATTATTATTATTTATCATTATCATTATCATTATACAATGAATTCCACCAAATCACAGATGAGAAGCTGGCAATTCAGTAAGGCCCTGAATAGTCGTACCACCACACACCAAAAAAAAAAAAAAATTCTTTTTTTTTCCCCAAGAAACAGGAAGCAACTGGTTATCAATATGAGTGAGCAGGTCTGCGTGCAATCACATTCTGTACTACTGAGAGCAAAGGTCATAGTCAGCAACAAATTTAGGAACTGATTAGAACAACGAATTAGAGGAAATGAGAAAGATTAAAAGAAAATGACGTCTGGAGCCCCAACGGCTCCTGCCTGGCCTATTTCATCAAACTTGGTGGAAGAAGGGACTGAAAAGATGCCAGCCCTGATATTATGGTTAGAGTGGGAGGTGGGCAAGGGTGAGGGATCCAGATGGGCAGCCCTGGGTTTGCCTTAGTGCCCAGGTTAAAAAAAAAGCAAAAAATATCAAGAAAACCTTTGTTGGGTTGAGGTCATTTCTGGAGGGTGGGCAGGGGGACGTGGCCAGGATGTACAGGACGGGAACAGCTGGTGGGGATGGTGTAGGAGGGAGTACTAACATGGAGAAACTCATAGAACCATCAAAGTAGAATTAACAATTCAGAGCTTGAAGAGACCTTCTCTGAACTTGGCTTTTCTCTTCCTTTATATTTTGATGACAGCATTTCAATACAATTGATTTCCTTTCTCCTATACATTTTATTTTATATATTTAACAACATTATTCTAAGGGTTCCATAAGCTTCACCGGGGGTGAAGGAGTGCTCGATCCAAAAAGACACTTAAGAGCCCCTGATCTAATATAGTCTCGTTCTACAAATGGGGAGACTGAGGCCCCTCAGTGTGGTGGTGTAGCCTGCCCAGGTTCACATAGGTAACCTCAGGGTGATTTTAATTTATGTGTCTCATATTGTTAGTGACTTGGCACATTCTTTCATATAGCTGTTAATAATTTAAAGTCTTAATTTATGAACTATGCGTTCCTATCCTCTGACTATTTCTTGAGAAATTATTTTCAAAAACATAAATGTTCTATTGGTATTTAAGAAAATCCTCTTATTCCCAGTTATATCCCCACCTTCCCTAATTGAAGAAGATATGTTTCATCATCTGCCATCTGCAGTTGTCAATGGATGAGGATTTTTTAAAGTGGTAGGCACTGCGGGAGGCTGGGAGATACGAAGACAAGCAATGAAGGAATCCCTGCTTACAATCCCTCTTACATTCTGCAGAGTAGACCACAGAATCACAAAAGATAAATACAGGATTGATCATTGCATCCCTGGAGTTCTGATGGCTTACAGGTCACATAACTCATCCTTCTGCCTCTGTCAACTTTGTTCAGACAAGTCTTCCAAAATTTCTCTGGATTCTCTTCATCCTCTACCAATTGGAAATTTGGCCTTGGGACATTGAGTCAGCAATGACTGGTGAATTGAATTCAACCATCAATCAAACAACAGGCATTTATTAAGTGCTATGTGCGCTAAGTTCTAGGAATTTAGGGACAAAATTGATACAGTCTCTTCCCTCTTGGAATTTATATTGGAAACCCAAGCAAAAAATGTTTCTAACTTTGTTACGAAAACTCTGAGGACTACAATTTTTTTCCCCTGGCCTAGACCTATGATTTCATTAAGATGGGAGAGTCCTATTATGAAAGCTCCTGCCATCAAATGTACACCAACCATTTACAAATAATTTATAAATTAAAGAGTTAACCTCAGGGCACCAAGATGTTAAGGGACTTGACATAGTCTGTGTAAGATGCAAGATTTGAACCCAGAACACCTGCCTCAGATGTTGACTCTCACCCCTGCAATGGACTGCCCCTCTTTGAGGACCCTGCTTCGAGGGTGTGTGCAGTGTGTGTATTAGAATGTGTGTGCAGCAATGCAGACATTTGGTTTGTTAAGGCTGTGGAAAGACCTGATTCCTTGGCATTCTTGACTCAGCCCTGTCTGGTCCTCTTTTGTTCCTTGGACATTCATTCCTGTGCCCAGTGAAATCTCAGCCACCAGGCACGTAAAGAACCGCAGAGAATTAGCTGAAAATTGATTTTTCAGGGACAACAAAGTCCAGAATTCAAAGCTGCTCTGAAAAAAGTGGCTGAGTGCTTATCAGCCCTTTGCATTCAAGGCTGCAGGTGAGCCGGAGGGAATGGAGAATGTCTGATTCCCGAAGCCGGCTCTACCTTTGGCCAGTGTGGGGTGGAGCAGGACCTGGAAACTACCAGGCCTGCTTCCTCCTGAACTAGGATTGGATGAGACAGGAGCGCCTGGAGAATCTGGAACCAAGCTTTCATCTTCAGAGAGAGAGAGACAGAGAGAGAGAGAGAGAGAGAGAGAGAGAGTGTGTTTGTGTGTGTGTGTGTGTGTGTCTGTGTGTCTGTGTCTGTGTGTGTGTGTCTGTGTGCAGACCCTACCTACCCTTGAGAAGTGGACAGTCTAATGGGGGCAAAACCACATGTACACAGTAGTAACTAAATTGTAATCCACAAAATGTACAAAAATAAAGCAATTTCGCTTGAAGTCGGAAGGGTTGAATTCAAATCCCGCCTCAGCCACCTGTTAGCTGTGTGATCCTGGGCAATTCACTCAACCTTTGGTTTCCTCAGTTTCTACCCTACTCCCCCTAACCCCCAGAATATTAAAATGAGAGCAAAGTCCCATATTCTCCCAAATCAGAGTGCAAATAACATCATCAGACCTGTGCTTTAGGAAGATTATTTGGCAGACTGTATGGAGGAAGGACTAGCAGGTCGAGGCTTCCAGGACCAGCTAGGAAGCAATTGAAATAGTAGACCAGAAAAAGGGGAGCGAGGCCTGAACTGGGGGTGTCTGGGTGAGGGGAGACAGAACAGAAAGGAGGAATGCTGTCATCTGGCCTGACTGCCAGTTGGATAGGATGTTTCCAGGGCTGTGAAGGCTGGTGGTGTTTGGTCCCAAATCGAGAAGGAGACAACGTTTACACAAACAGTTGGCAAATTCATCATTTAAGGATTTTGTCATTAGGGCAAATCATTGTCTGATTGAAGACCCTCTTCTTTCCTCTGTTACAGATTTGGCTGAGCCTGGGTCCTTTCTGTGATGTATAGGAGATAGGAAATTTTAAGAACATTTGTGGAAATTCAGACACATCAGTGACACATGAATGCTGATTGTCATTAAGTAAGACTTCTAAAGTAGGGTTAATAGTTCTGAGAAGAGCTGACTCTGCCACTTGTGGGACCTGGGATCAGTCACTTACCTCATCTCTGAAGGCCACAGCTTTTTTCTCTGGAAAATGAGTGGGGTGGACTAGCCTGCCTCTGAGGCCCCCCTCCTCCCAGATGGAACTCTAAGATCATCTTATCCAGAACATTTTATTAGATCCCTGGGCTGAAGTAAAAATGTACAGTTAACAGAACTCCCATTTGAGAATTTGCTAATCGTCCTTACTCAGTCCCATCCTTAGACTGTGATTGAGTGCCTAGGAAGGAAGGAAAGCTTGAGAAGGTTTTCCTGAGGACAAGTACAGAGCTCCACCTTTCTTCTATTTTTGGAGAGGATGAATTAGATATTTAGAGAACCCACCCACAATCAATCCGACAGTCAATCAACAAGCATTTATTTGCTTATCTGCCAGGCACAGTGCTAGGTGCTACAGGGAATAGTCCCTGCCCTCAAGGGGCTTACTTTTTAGTCTGCAAATACATGTATACTTATATTTAAGTACATACACTTGTACTGGAAGCAGAACCTGTCATTGACACACACCCCTCTTTTTGTTAGAAGACTTTCTCCTCCCTTCTCCCCAAGTAATCAGGGTCTTTCTGCTGCACCCCGCCCCCCAGGGGCTCTGCTTAGGTCTGGACAGTAATGCTCCCCAGTCCTGGCCCACGCACTTAGGGTTCTACTCTGGGAGGGCAGTGGATGGTAGCCTGATGTGCCCCTAGATAATGTCATGTAGACTCTGAGTTGGAATGGACCCTAGAGTTCATATGAATCAGATCTGTACTTGACCAGAAATCCAGAGGCTCAGGAAATTGAGGGTCATAGGCTTAAAAGATGGAAGGAACTCGACAGATCCACCGGTCTAGTGCCCCCCATGTTAGTCACCGTGGAAATCCCAACATGTGGAGATCTAGCCAGTGCTTGAAGACTTCCACTGACAAGGAGCTCACTGCCTGTTTGGGCACCATTCTACCTTTAGATTGACTCTGCTAGGAAGGCTCTGCTTCCTCCTCAGGGACTGAATTTTGCCTGCTCTCCGAGGCTGAAGAATTAGAACAAGTTAGCCCTTCAAACACTGGAAGACAGAGATCTTGTCTTTCCCCAGACTTTTTGTTTCCCTTCAGCCCCAAGCATCCCCTGTTCCTACCTGTCTCCCTCCAGGTTTGCTTCACCATCAGATCATTGATAGGTCTGTAAACAAAAGCTGTGGGCTCCAGGTGAGCTTCTATTTAAGGGAACCCCAGCGGGGGAGGAGATTCCTTTTTATAAACTTAGGGTTCTTGTGTCCAGAAGAGATAGGCCTGTGATGGGGGCTCAGGGACACACCCTCCCCCCCCCCCCGGCCACCGCGCTCAGAGAGGAGTCAGGGAGTAAGAATTAAAACAAATCTTAAATACCTTTGGTGTCCTGGCATTACATGCATGGGATGATGGGATCTGGGGCTGAAGAAGTCTTACTCTTAGCTCTCTTGGACAGTGACGCCTTAACTCTTGAGCCTGTATTGAATTTCACGGCAGAGAATTTTATTCACCCATGGCCAGCAGATGAGGGAGATATTTTTGGTCTAGTAGGTCCTCAAATGATGTCCAGTATCCAGGTGCTCAACAACAATTTACCGTTTGCTCCCTGCCTGCGTCCCCCCCTCCCCACTTCTTTATTCCTGCACGCTTTTTTAGTGCTTTCTCCACAATAGGATTGTCGATCTATTACTGGAAGGAAACTCAGAGGCCATTTAGTCTAACCCCTTCATTTTACAGATGAGGTAACTGAATCTCAAGGAAATTAGGTGACTTGGCCAAGGTTGCACAAGTAGTGAGAATCAGGAAGGATTCAAAGCTAAGAGGTCTTTTGACTCAAGAGCCAGTGATTTCTCCATTCTGCCATTCTTTTTCTTTCTTTCTTTTCCTCCCTCTGTCCTTTCTTTCCTTCCCTCCCTACCTTCTCCTTCCTTCCTTCCTTCCTTCCTTCCTTCCTTCCTTCCTTCCTTCCTTCCTTCCTTCCTTCCTTCCTTCCTTCCTTCCTCTTTCTCTTGCTTTCTTACTTGTTTTCTTACTTTCTTTCCGACCTTTTCACTTTCCAATGACTCAGGAATCTCCCCACCCCCTTTTTGGTTGACACCAGTAGTCCAGGTATGAGGTGAGGAGAGCCTGCACCAGGGTGGGGCTGATGGCCCTGGAGAGAAGGGGCTCGAACAAGAGATGTTGTGAAGGTAGAAATGAGAGAACTTGGCCGCAGCCTGGATCTGTGGGGACAGCGAGTGTGAGAAGCAGAGCATGGTGCTGAGGGTGGGGGTTTCCTCAATGGAATAGGGGAGGGCTTGGGAGAAAGATGTTGGATTCAGTTTTGGGCATGTTGAGTTTAAGATGCCTTTGGGACATCCAGATCAAGATGTGCCATAATGACTACACGTGTATAACCTATATTGAATTGCTTGCCTTCTCAATGGGGGAGACGGGCAGGGAGGAAAGGAGAAAATTTGAAACTCAGAGTTTTAAAAATGAAGGCTAAAAATTGTATTTATGTGTAACTGGGGGAAAATAAAATACTAAATAAATATAAAAATACAGAATGGGGAATAAGAGATGTGCTATAATCTAATGATGTGATGATTATAATGAGAATAGTGACTAATGCTTAGTCTGCAAATGATGATCAGAGGGTGAGCCCCATGAGGGCAGGCTTTGCCCCTTTTGTACCCCCAGTGCCTAGCACAGTGCCAGGCATGCAGTGTCTGGTACACAGTAAGCCTTTAATAAATGGTTTTTGACTGATTTACTGACTTATTAACTGAATACTGGGACTGGATATACAGGGATATTTGATGGTCTAATAAATGAGAACAAAAAACGTCATCATGAGTCAGAGAGATGGCAGATCAGCCTCAGTTCCATCGGCATTCCCTTTCCTCAGCCCATCTCTCCCCTACACAAAGAGCCAGGGCGGGGAAACAGGGGTGGCAATATAAAAGGAGCCCCTCCCCTGCAGGCCTCTGGAGCTCTGCAGGCAGCACTGTTCAGTCGTCTGGTGGGGAGGGGCCTGGGGCAGTTTCTCCCAGCGTCGGTTGGAGTTGCACATGCCAGCCCGAGTGGGCGTGAAGGAGGCATTTGTGTGAAGCTTGGCACGGGGGCGGGCTTTGTGCTCCGGGGCCACAATCAATCAGGCGAGCGTGTTCAGTAGCTGCCACCAGGCTGCACATACATGCCGGGTGGCTGCTCCCCAAGAATCTTCTCCCCCTGGAAGAAAAGGAGGCATTGTGCATGCTCGAGCCTTCCCAAGGAAATACCTGAGTTGGTTTTCCTGCCTGGTTTTTTTTCCCTTTCCTCATTCCACTCCATTTTTCAAGAGAAGAAAGTACTTGATCTGATGGGCACCTTCTCCTCCAGTTCACTAGGGTGAATCTAATCAAAGTATGGCTTTCACTGTGCTCCTCCCCTGCTTAGTGGCTTCCAAATCCAACCTGGCTAGCATTCATCCAACTCTTTTCACGTTCAAGGTGCTGGGACCATAGACCAAACAGCAGCAACGACAAACACACCTGTGCCTTCCAAGAGCTTCCCTTCCATTGGGAGGAGAGACCAGACTCTTCTTTGTGATCTCCAGCATTCTCTGCAAAGCAGCCCCAGCTGTCTGTGGCCCCCAGTCTGTTGGGGCCCTTCCTTTACCTGGATGGCTTACTCCCTTCTCCTCTCCCGTCCAGATCCCACCATCCACGAGGCCAGCTGGGGCAGTGGAAGCCAAGGGACCTGGGGAACACGTTCTGGTCTGGCAGCCTACCGTGAATGTTGTTTGGTGAGCTGCTTGCCTTCTCTGAGCCTCAGTTTCTACATCTGTAACATGAGGGGGTGGGACCAGATGATTGACAAGATGCCTCCCAGCCCTAAATCCTATGTAAGTGTCCCATGTCCATGAAGCCTTCCTAGAGAATTCACACTGATCTCTGCCCTTGGTTGAATTCCTCTTCTGCTCCTGGAACCAACATGTCAGAACTTAGCCTTGGAATCATTCACTTAGGATTTTATGTGCTGGCATCTTGTCTCCCTAGCTTTGTAGTTTTCTTCTTCTTAGGAACCTGACAAACATGTCAACATGAATGTTTCCATATACAAAGAATGGAAGAAAAAAGATCGTATAGGAAATATACTATACTTAATATACTATCTATATACTATATTATATACTATAAGTGTACTGTATGTAAATATACTAGTAAATAGTGAATCTTCATTGAATATAGCTTGTTTTTGAATTAGTAACAGCCATTTCCCCATCGATGGGAGCCCACTTTGCTTCCAGTAGCTGCCATAAAGTTCACAACTAGATTTTAAGCCCTCTGAGGCTACTCCCCTTCTCACTTTGCAACAATGTCATCGACTAACTCAGTCAGCATCATTTCTGATGGTGATTACATCATCATCTGGCCTAGTTTTGATTGACAGCTCATCCAGCAAGTGACAAGGGGCATTAGAAACTTAGGAGGATGCTGAATGGACTTGTCCCTCCCCTTCTTCACCCCTCATTCAAAACAAAAAGAAAGTCCTGGACTCTTCCAGAAATGCTGGAATAAAGCTAGGCTTTACCCAGGCCTTAGACTGAGCCAACCTTTTATGTGCCTGAGAGGGAAAGGATAGATCTAGCTGAGCCCCACATATCCCCACGGAGCTGTTGGTCCAGGACAGAAAGCTAGTAATACACAGCAGCCCCGGGGAGGTGGCTTGAGGAAGAGGACTGCATAATTTTTCATCTTGGCAGCTCCAACATTTAATATGGTGCCTTGCACCTAGGGATAGAGATACAGAAGGCGATTAATAAATACTCGTTCGTTACAAGAGCACAGATTTAGAGCAGAAGGAGACCTCAGAGGTCATTGAGTTCAGCCACCTGATTTTACAGGTGAGGAGACTGAGGCCCAGAGAGGTTAATTGGCTTATGTTATACAAAATAAGGAGCAGAGGTGAAATTTAAACCAAATAAATTTATCAGGCATTTATTAAGGGCTTCCGGTTCTCTGGGGATTGGGCTAAGCCCTGGGGATACAAAGAAAAAGCAAACGAAAAGTGCTCAATCTCAAGGACCTTGCTATTTTTTAGGACCTTACATTCTTATGAGGAAGATACCTAAATAGGGACACAATCAGTCAACAGGTATTTATTAAGTGCCTACCACTGCTAGGCACTGTGCTGTGTACTGGGGATAAGGAGAGGCAAAAACCAGTCCCTGCCCTCAAAGAGCTTACTGTCTAATGGCAGACACAGTATGCAAATGGTTATATATATATATACATAAATGGGTTAGGGTTAAAAATATAACAATATCATGTTATGTTATATTACATTATATTAAATTAAAAATTTATATTACATTATATTAAAAATTTGTATTTGAAATTATAATTTATAATAATTATATATTATTATATATAATTATAATTTAATTATAAAATTTATATTATATTAAAAATTAAAATATTAAAATTAAAATTAACAATATAACATATATCACTTATTTGTTGTCATTGAATAGTTTCAGATCTGTCCAACTTTTCATGATCCCTTTTGGGGTTTTCTTGGCAAAGATACTGGAGTGGTTTGCTGTTTCCTTCTCCAGATCATTTTATAGATGAAGAAACTGTGGCAGACAGCTTAAGTGACTCGCCTAGGGTCACACAGCCAAGATTTGGGTAGGAAAGGATGAGTTAGGGAACCACGTGGCAACATCAAGGAAGATGGAAGAATACAGAGCTGACCGGCAGGGGTCCGATTTCTAGTTGGCTTCAGTCAGCTTCACCTCTCTTTCTCAGATGCTGTTGGAATCTGACGATGTTGAGTGGTGTTCATGGAATCTCAGAGTTGGAAGAAGCCTCAGAGGCCGTCTAGTCTAACCCTATGAGAACACACTCCTGGTGGTTTAGGGGTAGACTATGGAGCTTGGAGGCTAGAAGACCTGAGGTCAAATCCAGCCTCATATGCCTACTCACCGTGTGACCCTGTTTAAGCCATTTGCCTCCGTTTCCTCAACTGTAAATCGGAATAATAATAGCACCCGCCTCCTGAGGTTGTTGTGAGGGTCAAATGAGAGAATAATAGGGCAGCACTTAGCATGGTGTTTGGCACGTAGTAGGGCCTCCTTCCCCCCTTCAAAATCCTCGACAAGTCGTCGTCTAGTCTTAGCTTAAGGATATCTGGTGATGGAGAATTCACCAACATTATTAGGCAGAATTGTAGACGCTCAGAATTGAAAAGGACCATTTGGCCAATTCCAAAAACCAATAATAATCCGCACAAATGGACATCCGATCTAGGCTTGAAGACGGCTAGTGAGCAGAAACCTCCCGCACATTGGGACTTGTCTGGAAACATTTCCTGCCTAGATTTCCGCCTTTGTAATGTTCATCTCTTCCTGCTCCCTCTGGGCCCTCGGAGCCCTCCAGAGATTTAAAGGCAGCCCCCAGGGACCCCTAGAAGTCTGCTTCTCTGAGTCTGAACCCCTCAGTTCCCTCACTTGATCCGGTCATCATGTTCAAAGTCCCTTCGCCATCCTCGTCGTTGACCCCTGGACCTTCTGTGGCTTCTGTTCATTCAACGGCCTTCCTAAAATGTGGTGCCCACAGCTGAGCCCAGCAGGCCAGGCATGGGCTGACCCTGGCAGGGCACAGCAAGGCGTCCGTCCACCTTTTCTAGAAATGGACACTTTGGGCCTTATTTTGCCCAGTGTCTAACGGGTCTCTGGCACAAAAGAGGCATTTGGTATGTGCTTGTTGACTGACTGACAGAGTTTAGCCTAGACTTGTTAGCTTTTTTGGTTGCCCTGTTTACATCTGACTACTCAGACCCTCAGATCTTTATCAGGCTGACCTCCTCTCCAGGTACAAGTCCTCCATCCTGTCCTTGTGAAGTTGGTTGTCTAAGCCTAAGTGAGAAATATCCTCGGGGTAAGGGCTGGGGATGGAGGTAGATTAAGCAGGAGAGTAGGTTTGGGAGACAGAAGTAAGCAGGGAACAACCAGCCAGTGCCTAATTATAGACTGACAGAGATCTTTCTGATTGAATGCCTTTTGGCAGGTAGTAAGGACTTGGGGATCCTGCAGCTACTGTAGCCTCTTCAAGGGCCTTGACAGTCACTTGGGCAATCAACACATACAGTAATTCAGTTTTGATTTAATTATAGCCAAGAGTGACCATTCTTGAAAATGGAAAATTTGAGTGAGGCTAGTCATGTGGTGTGTGTGTGTGTGTGTGTGCGCGCGCGTGTGCGTGCGTGTGTGTGTGTGTGCACGCGTGTGCGCACGCTCGCACTGATAGACTATCTTCCAGTTAGAGGAAACCTAAAGTAGAACAGGCCACCGTGGGATGTTGGCGCATTTCTCCTGGAAATTCCCCAACCTCTCTCCTTGTGGAGTTGGAGCCGAATACTGCACTGCACCCGTGCCCCTGTCGACTTTCTTCTTGTTAATTTGCATCCATAATCTTAACTTGATGAATTCCTTTTGAATATTGACTCTTTCAACCAACACCTGGGGCCAGCCCTTGGGTCATGCTTGCATGCCGATGACATCTTCATTCCAACTGTTCATTTCCATGTTGGACAGAATGTGGCCGAAGACAAAGCCTTCTGGAATAGTGTGAATCTCAATCAGTTAAGTTCACTTTGCACCTAAATTTTCTGGAGGTAGAGCCCCAGAGTACCTGGGTTCAAATCACAGTTCTGTGATACTGTGGGTGCAATCTTGAGCAGGAGTCACGACTCAGTTTCCTCAAATGTAAAATAGTTTTGGATTAGATGAACCATATAGATTAAATTTCTTTCTTTAAAAAAACAATTTTTTTTCTAATTATATGTAAAAACAATTTCTAATCTTTGGCTTTTTTTGTTTTATTTTGTTTTGTTTTATTTATTTTTTTTACAAATCTGTGTTCCAAATGCTCTCCCATCCTCCTTCCCCTTCCCCGTCATTGAGAAGGCAAGCAATTTGATAAAGTTTATACATGTGCAGTCATGCAAAACATATTTCCATATTAGTCATGTTATAAAAGAAAACATAGACAAAAGACTCCAAGAAAAATAAAGTTAAAAAAACCCCATTATGCTTTGATCTGCATTCAGAGTCCATCTATTCTTTCTCTGGAGGTGGAGAGAAGTTTTCATCCTACATCCTTCAGAATTGTCTTGAAACTTTGTATTGCTGAGAATAGCAAAGTAATAACTCATCGTACAACAGTACTATTACTGGGCACAATGTTCTCCTGGTTCAACTCGCTTCTGTCTGTATCAGTTCATGTAAGTGTTTCCAGGTTTTTCTGAAAGCATCTTGCTGATCCTTTTTTTTTTTAAAATAGCACAATAGTATTCCATCACAATCACATACTACAACCTGTTCAGTCATTTGCCAGTTGATGGGCATCCCCCCAGTTTCCAATACTTGGCCACTACAAAAAGACCTCCTATGAATATGTTTGTAAAGCAGATCTTTTCCCCTTTTGGGGGATGCCTTTGAGTTATAGACTTAGCAATGGTATTGCTGCTAGTGGTATGCACAATTTTATAGCCCTTTGGGCCAAATTCCAAGTTGCTCCCCAGAATGGTTGGTTCAGTTCACAACTCCACCAACAGTGCATTAGTGTGCCAATTTTCCCATATACTCTCCAACATTTATCATTTTCTTTTTTTTTAATCATATTAGCCAACCTGATCAGTGTGAGGTGGTACCTCAGAGTTGTTTTAATTTTCATTTCTCTAATCAATAGCAATTTAGAGCATTTTTCTATAGCTACAGATATGACTATAACTATATATAACTATATGTATATATAGCTATAGATATAACTATATGTAGATATAACTATAGATATAACTATATGTAGATATAACTATATATGTAAAGCTATAGATAACTTTGATTACTTTGTCTGAAAACTGTCACACATCTCCTTTGGCCTTTTATCAATTGGGGAATGACTTGTATTCTTATAAATTTAACTCAGTTCTCTATTTATTTGAGAAATGAGGCCTTTGTCAGAGAAAGACTAACTCTACGTATTTGAAGTTATTAACAAGCGCTTTACGGGTTTCCTCTGTTAGAATGTGAGCTCCTTGAGAGTACTGTCTTTTTTCCTTTCTTTGTACCTCCAGTCTTTAGCATGGTGCCTGGACCAGCGTAAGTGCTTAATAATAATAATAATAGTAACAGCTAACATTTATATATATATAGCGCTTACTATGTGCCAGGCCCTGTGCCCAGCACTTTACAAATACTGTCTTATTTGATTAAATTCTTGCTATTCAATGACTTTATCTGTGATCCTAATATGACCTGAATGTCACATGTGCCAGGCATTAGAGACAGAAAGAAAGAAAGGAAATAGTCTCTGCCCTCAAGAAGTTTACTTCCTACTGGGGAATTGAACATGGACACAGATAAGGAAATACATAAGAATTTAAAGTAATTTCAAGAAGGAGAAGGCACTAAGCAGTGGGGATCAGGAAGGGCCTCTTGGAGGAGGAGCACCTGAGCTGGGTTTGGAAGGAAGGAAGCCAGGGAGACTTGCAGATGGAGGGGAGGAGGGAGGACGTTCCACACTTCAGTCAGTACGTTAATCAAAATTTTTAAGCTACGATTGCTCAACCTTCTTGCAAATGCCTGGACCGTTCCCCCACATTTCCCCATATTGTCCAGGAGAATGTCATCAGAAGCCTTGCTGGAATCCAGACTCTTTCTGTATCTCCTGGTCTGGTAACCATATCAAGGAAGGGCTTTACTGGTCTCTGCTTACCTTTCTAAATCCTTACAAATCATCTTTTGAAAAATTTCCTCTTGAATTTTGCTGGGTTTTGATGTCGTGGACCTCTCTGTAGTTTCTGGAAGTGACCTTTTCCTCTATTTTGAAAACTGGAGTAATATTTGCCCATCTCTTGACTTGGGCTGTCTGTTCCATTCTTTATCATTCTTTAAAGATTACTGAAGCCTGTTCCACAATCATTTTGGCAGATATAATGTGTCTGAGTCTGGGGATTTAAGCTCCTTGAAAGGAGCTAGGTCTGTTCTTGTATCTTCTCTCCAATCTCAGACTTCATTGCTGCTTTAGCTGTATTTACCCAGATCTTTTCAATTTGGAGATCATTTTCCTTGATAGAAAAGATGAATCAAAACAGTGACTGAATAGCTTTGCCTTCCCTCCACTGTCTGCTCAAATTACATGGTCTGCCCCGAGCAGCCAGCCTTTCTTCTATTTGCACCGTTATGTTGTCCTGGGGAGCCATCAAGGGAAATTCAGGCCTAATATGTGCAGAACAGCCTGAGCTCCTTGTAAGGAAGGATGAACACAGATTTCTGATATTTCCAACATCATTCCTCTGAGCGGTGCCTCCATAGGCAAGGGAGGGAGTCAAGATGGGAGCTGGAAGGTGGCAGCTACTGCCAGTGGCCCTAGGAGGTCACCAGCTTCTCTCCCATTTTGCAGCTGTGGAGGCAGTATGTAAAAGCAGAAAGATCCCAGAACTGGGCTGCTCTTTTTTTAGCTGGAGCTTATGCTGTGCCAATAAAACTGATTGTGCCAGATAAAGAAAAAGCAAGAGAAACAGGTGAGGCATTACAGTGTCAGAGCATGTAGCTCCAAGCATTCTGCTTGGTTGGGTGGCTTTACCTGGGTGGCTGTGTGTTTGTGGCCCTGGGAAAAGGCATATGCTTTGGGCTGTGCTGTGAGTTGCTTGGAGTGGTAAGCACAGGCCTCACCAAAATTCTGAGCAGTGATGACTGCAATGGCTACTGTTTTTTTGGACAAATCCTGCTTTCTCCTTTGTTTTCTCAAATGTGCCCAGGCCAGAGGTCAAGGGACCTTGGCAGTCAGTGGTTGTGGGACCTTGACAGGTGGCCTGCATTTTGACAAGAAGGAACTGAGACTTGCTGCATCACTACAAGGCAGCAGGAGTAAGCGCTTGGCATAAGCTAATTCTGTCCACTCCTTCTCTGTCTTGGTGAATGATAGAGCAAAGAAATTAGCTAAATATGCAACCCCCTGTATCCAGCTCTTCCATTTGTCCTTCTAATGGAAATGCTGACAGAATGGTTGTTCTGCTATAAACATTTTTAGGAGAATTGATATCTGTGTAACATTACCCCTGCTGCCGGATGAAATGGTGATTAAATACCTAAAGACTCCTTGGAAGTTTCAACTATTATTTGGAAAGTAATTGTGTTTTATTGATGAAATCATTTTCAGTTAATTAGAAAGCAGCTCAATTTTTAAAAAGTTAATTCTTTGGCAAAAAATAAATTGATCTTATTTGTATACCTATTAAGTTATCCCCAAATGTTGTTTTAATAATCATCTGATATTTAATGAAATGCCCGATGATGGAATTTCGGGGGTTTTTGGGCAGTGTGCTAGATTTAATGATCTGAAAACAGGGTTGGATTCCTTTTAGTGGTAAATCTTGGCACATGGCTCCTAATCTCTGTCAAAGGCCGTACTGATAACTCATGGCCAGACATCCTGCTCATTTGAACTAGAAAAGAGCCATTGAAAAGTAAGTCACTAATGTGAATTTTAACACCTTCATGTATGGGGTTCTTTCCAGCTGGCTCTTTAGAAACCCATTTTCCTCATGTAATTCAATTAATCAACCAATAAGTATTTCTTAAGGGCCTACTGTGGGCCAGACACTATCCAATACATTCAAAATGAATACAAGATCGTTCTGGGAAGCTGATGAAGGAATCAGGGAAGGCATCAGGGAGGAGGTGGCATTTGAGCAGGAATGCAGGCAGGGGACGGGAGAGCATTCCAGCCGCTCACGGAGATGGGGCCAGGACGGCTGAACCGTTGAGTTCGCGAAGGGGAGAGGGGTGTGAAAAGGCTGGAGAGACAGAAGGAGGCCGAGTTGTGAAGAATTTCAGATAACTGTATGGCCTTTAGCTGCAGCTTTTCCATTTTTAGTGAGCTGATTGTTTTCTTGGTTCTGCTTTTTTCACTTTGCTTCAATTCACATTTTCCTACAAGTCTCTGACTTCTCCCTCATCCTTGCTTCTTTTTAAAAAATTTTTTTGGGGGGAAGGCAGAGCAATTGGGGTTAAGTGACTTGCCCAAGGTCACATAGCTAGTGTGTCAAGTGTCTGAGGCTGGATTTGAACTCAGGTGTTCCAAGGCCGGTGCTCTACTCACTGTGCCACTTAGCTGCCCCATCATTCTTGCTTGTTACAGCACAGCTCCTTTCCATTACATTCACATGCCTCAAGCTGTTAGCCTTTCCCCAATCGATGGGCATCTGTTCTATCTGAAGTTCTTCAGAACTAAAAGAAATGCTGCTGTAAATATTATAGTGTATCTGGGCCCTTCCTTGAGATCTTTGATCTCCTTGGGGTGTCTATGTGGCACTAAGCTCTCGTAGTGATAGGCTGTAGGCAGAATTGTGACTTCTTTCTCATGATTCCAAATTAGTTTCCAGAATGTCCTTACCAATTCCCAGCTTCATCAACAATCCGTCTGTAGTCCTGGCTTTCGCCAGGGCTGGTTCATTGGAAACTTTGCAGGAATTCCTAACCTGAGGTCTCTGAACTTACAATAAAATATTTTTTATTTATTTCAGTATTTTATAGTATTATTTTATTTCAATGTAATTGATTTACCTTGTAATCCTATGTATTTTGTTCTGTGCATTTCAAAACTTTCTCAGAAGAGGGCCATGACACAAGAACAGATGAGAACTCTCATTTTAAAGGGAGCTTTGTGTGAATCTGGGTGGTTTGGACACTGAGATTGGTAGTCACTTTCATTGCCTGGGTGCCCGGAGACAGTGTGGGGTAGTGAGTGGGAAGGGCACTTGGCCTGGGGTGCAAAGACCCAGGCTTGGATCTTTCTCGCCTGTGTAGTAACTAGCTGGGTAACTTTAGGCAAGCCGTTGGCCCCTCTGTGACTCAGTTTCCATTGTAGAATGAAGGAACTGGATCAGATTAGTCTCCTCCAGCTTGGAATCCTCCTCATTCTGAGACACTTAGCAGAGCATTTCAAACTTTGGCTTCTTCTGCGACCATCCCCAACCTGATGTCTCTCATTGCCCAGATAACAACAAAAAGAGAAAGCCTGCTGTTCATCGTGCTGGTAGGTACAGCCCTGGGTAGGGCTGGTGGGATCTTCTTGGGGTAGGGTTTACTTCGTCTTTGTCTTTGTATACCAGTTCCTCGAATGTTTGTGTAGGTATGTATGCATGTGCATAGACACACACACACATATATATGCACATACACTCATATGTATATTATGTTTATTCTTACATTCAAACATTTGTGCATAATGGAAAGAAATTTGGCCTTGATACATATGACTAATTATATATACATAAATATGTGTATACACATATCACTAATTATATAGATATATATGTATACACATACATATATATATATACATACATACACATTCACATACATATCTCTATTTCTACCTTTATAACTTGGTGTTCAGGGAGGACCAGCCCCTCTCGTGCTGCGGCTTGCCAGGCCTTTTCAGGGCGGCTTGTCCACCTTTGGTGTCCACCTTCACCCGATTCTCATCTGTGGCCCCAGGAAGCTGTAGTGTGAGCAGTGGCCACACCCTGGTAAAACCATCTTGGTAGACGGGCTAAACCAGGTTGAGGATAACCAACAGGCCTCAAACCCATTGGGGCATTGGGGGGATGTCTACCCCAAGTATGTGAAGACTTCTTCCAGTGGAATGGGTGGATGAGGACAATTTATTCCGAATGCCATGAAGGTGGCTGAAGCAGGTGCTGTGGAGTGCTTAGAGCTTGGTCAGACATCAGATGCCAAGGTCACCCCTTGTATCCCAGGCCATTGCTAGTTGTCTTGACTTTTGTCTTGCCCCTGGACTTAGATGACTCTGGAAGAGAGAGTGAGGCTGATGACTTTGTACGGCTTTGCCTCACTTCAATCGGATTCACACATGAGTCAGTACATCTCCCACAATAACATTGGTTCTGTTAGACAATGAAGGATGATTGACAACCCCCTTTATCTGTATCTCTATTCTTATGCTGAGGACTAGTGAGAAAGAAGGATTACCGGGTAATCGGCTTGATTAGGGTTTGGTACCTGAGCTGGGTAGAGGCTGGACTTTGCTCCTCAGGAGAGTGGGGAGTTATTGGTGGTTTCTGAGCAGGAAAGTAACACAACTTTCTGACTTTTTAGGGATAGCTCTGCTTACCTCCTCTGGGTACGGTTCTGCCTCATTATCTATGCCTTCCTGTTGAACACAGGGACTTTCCTTGGCTCTATAAGTTTAGGGAAATATAGTGGTGCAGGGGTAGAGTTCTTACCTGGAGTTCATGAACCCTCTGCTGGGTCTATGAACTTGCACAGGATAAAGAATTATATCTTATTTGTTTAAAAAATTAGACTTTATTTTAATGTTCATTTTAAAAAATTTCAGTTCCAAATTCTCTCCCTCCCTCTCCATCTCCCCTACCCATTGAGAAGGCAAGCAGTATGATACCAAGTATACATGTGAAGTCATGCAAAACCTATCACATCTATATTTTCACTAACCATTGGTTTCCTTTGTAATTCTATGCATTTATTTTATGTATTTTAAAACATGGCTCTAAGAAGGGGTCCATAGGCTTTACCAGTCTGCCAGGTGGGCCTACACACAAAAATAGATTAAAAACCCTTGCTCTAGTGGATGGAGTTCTAGAGCTCATTAGAAAGACATGGGATCAAATCTCACCTTTGATACTTAATAGCTTTGTAACCTTGGGCAAGTCACTTAACCCTTCTGCGCCTCAGTTTCCTCATCTGTAAAGTGGGGGTAATAATCACAGCTCCCTCACAGGGTGGTTGTGAAGATCCAGGGATTGATGGGCATAAAGGACTTTTTTACTGTGCTTATGTAAACAGTAGCTATTTTCATTGCCTCCAGCTCTCCACATCTCAGCACCATTGAATAAAGCTGCCTCAGTAAATATGGAGGACATAGACTATTAGATCCAGAAAGGCTGCTTCAGAGAATCTCATATAGCCCAGCCATTTTCCAGACCAGAAAGCTGGGACCCAGATTGGGGTTGACTCTCCTGCCCATAAGGTTCTGACCCTGGATGGGACCATTTTCCTCCTGAAGCTCCCCTCCCCTCAGCGGCATTGCTGGCCTCTCAGCTGGCCTCACATTTCTACACCAATACTTTATATTCCTGATGGCTTTTGAAGCTCTTCTCTATCTAGCCTTGACTAGGTCACATGTAGATAATAATAGCTTGAATATTAATATTCAGTCTCACATTCTAGTACTTGTGGCATAATGCAAAGAACCTCAGCCCCAATGTCACAAAGCCTGGGTTTGGGGCCTGGGTCCAAGGCTCATGGGCTGGGTTACCTACGGCAAGGAGGTTAACGTCTCAGCCTCGGCAGGGTACCAGTACCTCCCCTACCTGGCTCCCTGGGCTGTGAAAATCAGGTGAGATCATTTATAGAAGGTTCTATTCAGAGTAGAAGGGAGAGGAGAGGCTGCTTCTGAGTCAGGATAGACCTGGGATCGAATCCCTCCTTTGACCTTTACCGGCTGTCAGTCAGTCAATAAACGTTTATTAAATGACTACTATGTGCTGGCCACTGGTCTGAGTACTGAGGATACAAAGAAAGGCAAAAACATTCCCTGCCCTCTAGAAGCTTGTAGTCTAAAGGGAGAGATGGTGTGCGTATAAGCAGAATATCACCAGCATTCATTGCACTAAGGGGGCTCAGGAAAGGATTGGGGTAGAAGGTGGGGTTTTAGCTGGGACATTTGGGGGTGCGGTGAAGCTGGGCAAGTCACTTGGCCATCCAGTGTCCCAGGCAGCTCCCAAGACTGTGAACAGTTCTAGAACAACTGCAGTGGTAGAGGGAGGGTTCCCACTGGGAGTTCCCTATCCAAATGAAATCAGTTATGTGCTCTGGGGGGAAAAGGCAGAGGGAGGGAGAGGGGATGTTGGCAAAGTCGTTAGCGCGCTGAGTCTAAAAGCAGGAGGACATGGGTTCAAATTCTGCCTAGTTGTGTGACTCTGGGCAAGTCGCTCCACTGAGCTGTTCCTCAGTTTCCTCATCTGTAAAATGGGGATAATAATAGCACCCACCTCCCATAGATATTGTAAAGATAAAGCGAGATGATTTTTAAAGCGCTTTGTGAACCTTAAAGTGCCATTTAAATGCTAGTTGTTATTATCAGAGGCCCTTCCTGCTCTAACATTCTACATTCTCTGGCCCTTCCTGCTTCAGTCCACCTCCCTCCCTCCCCCTCCTGCCCAAGCTCTGAAATCTTCCCAGGTCTTTCGCGGTGAGGATGTTTCATGTCTCAGGGACCATCCCAGCCGGGGCATTCCACGTTCTAAGGTCTCTTCCGGGCCTGACCTTCTTTGTTCTAGAGACCCTCCCAGCTGTGACATTTTGTGGTTCTCTGATTAATCTTCATCCCCTGTGCTAGCGTGGGCCCAAGGTTGAGCGACTGTTAATACATGGGTTCCTTGGGGAAGAAGATGATATATCTGAGCTAACAGACTAAATTCTGAGTTAATAGGCTGCTTGTGCCTCCCCCTCAACGTGCAGGTGTTCTCCTCCATGCCCAATAAATTAACTTTCCAGCTGCAAAATCTCTAGCTGTCATTAATTTTTAAAAGCACAAAATGCTCTCATTGCCCTGCATTCCTCAGCCTCCATGGGCTAAAGGCTTGATTTCTTCGTGGGTTCCTTCCCAGCCTGCCTTCACCTACTGTATAAATGTTCCACATTATTAAATGGCATTTTCCCCAACTTGACAGGTTTTAGATAAATATTATTGCAAAGCATTCAGTGTAAATGTTGGGTTGTCCATTTCTGATGGCTGTTGTGCTTTAAAAGGAGGGGAGGGGACTTGTTATAAATGGTTTCAAAAATAGAAGCCATTTCTCTATCCAATGGAGGGGGGCTGACCTGTCTGAAAGCTGCGGGGTGCCTTTAATCAGTCTGGCAAGAGACATTAAGCACTTACTATGTGCCAGGCACTGTGCTTAGTGCAATGAAAGGCAAAGACAATTCCTGTTCGTAGGCTAACTGGGTGACAATCAATGGGGGAGGGGGCATCAGAATTCAAGGGGAGTGCGGAAAGGCTTCCCGTCAAAAGTTGGCATTTTAGCATCCAAGGAAGCTGGAAGCCAAAATGAGGAGGGGGAGCATTCTAGGTTTGGGGCACAGCCAGTGCAAAAGCTCGGAGTTGGGAGTCACTGAGTGAGTGGGCTGTGAGGGGCCGGAGGAGTCCTTTCTTATAGTAGCCCAATATAAGAATGAGACAGTTTCTTAATATTCCTCCTTGGCATGATTCAGTTACTCCTTTGTGAGAAGCATTAATGAATAAACTGTAAAAGTTGCTGTGTTGGAGCTGGAGGATCTGGGTTCGAATTATGGCTCAGTATGTCCAGGTTTCTGTCTCTTCATCTGTAAAATGGAAGAGTTGAATCCAAGCCCCACCCCCCATCTCCTCCTGTGGAAGTCGGGAGACTAAGGACCCCTGGGCAGGGGTGAGGAAAGGGGAAGGGGGGACTTTCTTGCAAGTAACCTGAACTCCCCATTCACTTCTTTTCTGGTGTTGTTTATCCCAGATGTGTTCTTGACCCCCATACGGTTTGCTCATCAAGCTGCTAGCCCTGGGGACGTTTCCCCCCTGGGAGGTGGCACCTGAAAGATTTGCAGAATGTTTTCCCCTCCTCCCTCCCTGCTTCAGTAGAATTCAGGCAGAAATGGCCACAGCGACAACCAATATTCCCAGAGAGTTTTGATTTGTTAATTTGTTTTGGGCGTGCTTGAATTTCGTGGAGCCCACCCAGCTTCTCCAGCGATCTCTCAGACCTCGTGGGTGGCTGACCTTTCCCCCTAACTCAGGAAAAGCCTATGGGAATCCAGTAACAGAAGTCTGTGCTTTCTGAGCTTCCTTCTTCTTCTCTCCCTCCTTCTCTCTTGGATGGACTGGTGGCTTTCTTTTTCCAGCGTAATATATGGACCCACAACAAGCATTTATTAAGTCCCTGTTTAGTACCAGGCACTGGGGGCTAAGGGCTGGGCTACAAAAAATGACAGAATTTACATTCTGATGGGGAGAAGCAGCACATAGACAGATGTACACAGAATATACCTAAATTAAATACAAAGTGATAGTGGCCTCTGTGGATTGGGACCCCGAGCAACAGGGGGAAGACAGATCAAAAAAGGCCTTGTAGAGGAGGTGATGCTTGAGCTGAGCCTTGAAGGAAGTGAGGTGAGAGGGAGGTCATTCTAGGCATGGGGTACAGCCTATGCAAAGATCCTGAGGCAGGACAACAAGTCAACCAGTTTGTCTGGAATGTAGTGTGTGAGAAGTGGAGTTATGTGCAATAAGCTTGGAAGGAGAAAGGAATTCTTTGCCATATAGGCCCAGGGTAAGCAGAGTTCAAAAGTAAAATAAAATTCAGACTCCTTAGCATAACATTCAAGGCCCTCTATTGACTCATACCTTTCTAGATTGATCTCATCCTCTCTCTTCCAGCTGAACTGGCCTATCCATTCATCATCTTAGCTTTTCTATTTACTGCCTTTGGGATCTTGTGTAAGTCATTCTCTGAGCCTCAGTCTGTTCAGCTGTAAAATGGGGGAGTTGGACCAGAAGCCTTCTGAGACCCCTTCTAACTCTAAAATTCTGATCTCATATTCTTCCATACAAGTCATCAAGCACCTATTGAGTGCCTACTGTATGCCAAAGCCTGCCTTCAAGAAGACTGCAGATACCAAGATGTAGAAATAGGACGTGATAATTGGAGGGGGGAAGAAAAACTTGCATGATTCCCAAAGGCCTTGGGTGGGAGGTGGAAGCTGAACTAAGCCTTGATGGAGATGAGGAAGAATGAGCGGAGAGAGCATTGCAGGGAAGGAGGAGAGTCTTCAAAAGGTTCTGACATTCAGTATTCTGAGGTCTGTGTTCTAAGGTCTACTCTAACACTAATGTTCTGGGTCCTCAGGAAACTCCCATCTCTGATAATCTATGTCCTAAGCTGTCTCCCAGATGTGACATTCTGTGTTCTAAGGTCCCTCTCAGCTCTGATATCCTCTGTTCCAAGGTCCCTTCAAGATCTAATGTTCTGGCCCTCCCGGCTCTAAGATTCTATGACCTCTGCTCCTCCAGGAAGAAAGATTTTGCAGACAGGTGTTTAGTGAAAACTGAAGTGGTTTTTCTGTTTTCCTGTTCTTAACTGTCATGAGTCTCTCTCTGTCTCTCTGTCTCTCTCTGTCTCTGTCTCTGTCTCTCTCTCTCTGTCTCTCTCTCTCTCTCTCTCTCTCTCTCTCTCTCTCTCTCTCACACACACACACACACACACACACACACACACACACGCACTCATCTTCAGAGCCTCAACATGGAACGTCCCTGTCCCTGATATGTGGGAAATCTGGTGACTCTGTGTCTCTGAAGATCGAGGTTGCTCCTTGAAGAATTACAGCAGTAAAGATGTTGAGAGTTAAGGGCCTTAGGTCACCTCTGTCCATATGCTGGCCGTAGAAGGGCACATTGGCACCTGTCCCCCCTTTGCCTACAGTGAGAATGAGGCAGCACGGACTAGGAGAATGAGCCCTGATCTGGGGCTCAGGAAGTTGGGATTACAGTCTGGCAGCAAACTGGCCAGGAAAGTCACTTCTACTTTCTGGGCCTCAGTTTCCTTATTTGTATAAAAGGGAACTGGACTCGATGGCCCCTGAGTTCCCTTCTGCAACTCTGCTTGTGAGTATTTATTCTGAGCGAGGATGGAGGGAGACTGGACACACACACACATCAGGATGGATGGGCTGTTTAAAGAGAGAAGGCTGTGGCTGAGGAAGATGAGTGTTTTCTTTCAAAGATGGACTTGTTTATTGCTGTAGACAGCTCAGTTTATGAATGAAGAATTCCTCCCCTCTCCAGCTGAACAGTATTTCTGATAGTGGAAGGAATGGTTGTGATCATTTCAAATACTTCTGAGAGGCATTTCTTTCTTGGAGAAACAAAAATGTGTGTATGTGTTTTGGAGAGAGAGAGAGAGAGAGAGAGAGAGAGAGAGAGAGAGGGCACTTTAGTAACTAAGACTTTTGGAACATTCCGTATTTTGGACTTCAGTATCTTGATCAGTGAATTGAGGGGTTCAGAGCAGATTGTTCCTGAGATCTTGTCAGGGAAGGGGTGGGAAGAAGAGGGAAAGACTGAAGGAGGAGAGTAAGAGGGAGGGAGCAAAGGAGAGAGCGGGCCTTTAGATTTCTCACATAAAATTAAAAGGTGATGGCTTAGTAGAAAGAGAACCCTATCGGGAGCCCAAAACCTGGGTTCTCACTCTGCACTCACCATAATTAACTGTGCTGATACTCTGTGACTGAGGCTCCTAACTTGGACAATATCGGCAATCATGAAACCTGCTTCACAGGGTTTTTTTGGTTTTTCTTGAGATCGTGGACTTGGAAACACTTAGAAAAGCAAGAGTCCTGCAAAGGTGTCAAGTATGATAAATATAGGTGGCATTTCCCCAAATTGGGGTTCTCTCCTCTGGGGCACGTCAGACTCCTAGTTGACCATGGTTTTGATTTGGGTTAGAGAACACTCTGCCAAGAAACCTGACCTTTGGAAGAACATCCTGATGGCTAATGGCTGTGAACAGCAGATAGATTTTTATTTTTAGTTTTCAATTTTATTTTTATTGATGTCTTTTTGGGTTACATCACCTTCCTTTCCAAAAAAAAAATCCTCCCTTCTCTTCTACCCAGTGAGCCATACCATGTAATAAAGACTATAAAAAGGGGAGGGGGGAGGAATTCAGAAAAACCAACTAAAATATCTTCCATACTTGCCTGTGTATCCAGTTTTCCACCCCATACGCCTCTACCACATCAACGCCATCTGCAAGGCAGAGTGCTAGACACTGAGGGGTACAAAGATGAAGATGAGGGGACCTCTGCCTCGAAGGAGTTTATGGTTTAATAGCAGCAAGGAGGACACTCATTTCAGCAGAGGAGTTATAGATCATTCCTATAGACAGATAAGTTACAAAAAAATCAGAGAAGCACCATGAGCTCTGATGAAATCGCTTCTGGGTGGAGGAATCCAAGAAGGCTTTCCCATCATGGAACATTCAGGCTGGGAGGGATCTTAGAAACAGCTACATCCTTCCTCCTGCCATTCAATGAAAGAGGAAACTGAGACCAACAGAGCTGGCAAGGGGCAAAGCTGAGACTTGAACCTAGCTTGTGATCTGAGAAGAGGCAGGATAGTCCAGTGGCTAGAGCTTTGGCTATGTTGGCAGAAGACCTGACTTCCAGCCCTACTTCTCATGATTCCTGTTGGTGTGACCTTGAGGGGCCATCATCCCTCACTTTTGTTTCTTCTTCTGTAAAATGAGGTTAGATGAGAAGGCTTGTGAAGTGCCTTTTATCTCTAGATCCATGTTTCTGAAATGTGAGCATTATTTCATTTATTTAACATAATTATTTCATCAGATGTAAGCCACTGGACAGCAGGGACTGTTTTAGTTTTTGTCTGTATTCCCAGCTCCTGGCACATAGTAAGTGCTTAATAAATGCTTGCTTGCTTAATATAGTAGGTGCTTAATAAATGCTTGCTTGATTGATATAGTAAGATATGTAACAAATGCTTTCTTGATTATTGAATGATGGCGGGCAGGCACGGATTTATTTTTGTCTCTGTATCCCCAGCACTTAACACAGTGCCTGGCATATAGTGGTTGTTTGATAAATGCTTGACTTAGGGTTAGGCACATAGTGCTTTCTTGGTTATTGAGTGATGGACGGCAGGCATGAATTTATTTTTGTCTCTGTATCCCCAGCACTTAACACAGTGCCTGGCACTTAGTAAATATTGGTTGTTCATTGAATAGGATATTTTGATTTTTTTTTTGTATTTGTAGTCTTATGATACTGCAGGTCACAGTTCAACATGCATTTATTAAACGCCTGGTTCAGGGTATTTTGTTGGGGATGTCTCCACAGCTGTTCCTCATCCATGGGGGCCAGTTGGCTGTCCCCTATTTAGCTCTCTATGAACAGCTCCGAGCAAATGGCAGACGCATTTTTGACCTGTGATGCCCAAGGCTCAGAGGTGGAGGGGACGGTCCTAGGCTCCTGAGGGAGGACCTTACCGAGTCTGAGACTGGGTAGTGGGGATCCTCATTGGCTCCACTCCTTCCCCCATTTAGTGGCTGAGTCCTAGGGGTGGCCAGGCCAGGCATTTAGTGGAAAGTTCAGGAGACTTCTTGCTGAGCCTGCAGAAAGGCCCCTTGGCGGCTTTTCTTCCCCACTATTGATTATGCCTTGGTTTCCCCGCCCCCTCCAAGATTCACTAGCAGCAGCTGCTGGATCCCCTGGACAGTCCCCGCCTGTCTCGGCGGCTGCGACTGTCACTTACTTGGAAGGCTGCCGCCGCTCCTGCCGAGGGAGCTGAGACAGACAGCCCGAGATGGATGAGTAGCCGCACGCACCTCCTTCCCAGTCTCCAGAAAGCTCTCCTCCTTGCCCCGCACCCGCCTCCCTCCGGCCCCACGTCCTCCAGAAGTCGCTGGGCTGAGCCGCACTTAGGAGCTGTCCCCGGAGACGGGGCGATAGGCTGATCCGTTCGCTAATTACAGCGGCTCCTTCCTTCCTCGTTCTCTCTGCCCGTCAGGACGCGACTCGCTGCCTTTGGGCTCCCAGGGACGGCAGATTGATGGGCAAGCAGCAGGTACAGCCTCCCTGAATTCGCAATGCCATGTTTCCACTGGGCAGTGGGGTTGGAATTCTGAATCCTGCTGGTGATATCCCGTGGTTTCTAACAAAGCCTTGCTCGTTAAGGCGCTATTGTCTCTGGGTGGGAAGAAGTTTCTTAAAAAGACCAAGTTGTATAAGTGAAACTTCTTAACTAATCTTCTCCCTTGGAGAGGAAGAATTTAATTGATGAGCCCTGTCAGTTTTTTAGGGAGGAATGGAGGAAGGAAGAGCTGCCTTAATGCTTGGCTTATTAGGGACGACCTCAAAGGCTTCCACAGCTTTTGAAGAGATAGGCAAGGGTGAGGTGCTGAGGATCTGGAGTTCATAGGACTTAGGCTCGAATCATAATAATTTTGTCACCTTTGAGATATTGGGCAAATCCCTTCTTGATCCTGTGATCCTATAATAATTACCTTTTCTGGGCCTCAGTCTCTTCTTCAGGAAGGTGGGGAGATTGCATTAGATAAACAGCTAAAGAAATAGAGGCTAGAGAGGTGGAGCATTTATTAAGTGCTTGCTGTGTGCCAGGCCCTGAACTGAGTGTTGGAGATGTGCCCCCAAATAACTTTCATTCGTATAGAGGAAGAGAACACACAGAGGAGCTGGAAGGTGAGAAGGGGGAGGTGATGCGAAGGTTCCTCCAGCTCGAAGTCGATGGGTCCCTTTCAGTACCCCTTGTTACATCTAAATCTGGTCATTGCATTTTAACTTTTCCCCACCTCCCCCAAGGGAAGGGTTTTGATTCTGGTGGCAAGGAAAGGGAACAAGCATTTATTAAGCTTGTGCTATGTGCCAGGCATTATGCTAAGCTCTTTGACATATGTCATCTCATTGGCGGACGGTGAATTCCTTCTTGATCTCTTTTGTCTGTTTGGGGGTGGGGTACAAAGGAGTCCAGGATTTGTTGGCCCAGCAAGGGCAGCAGTCACTTTGACCAACCAGGACACACATTGTTGTTGGCATTTGGAGCCCCGGGGCTTTCAGGCAGCAGGGCAAAGCAGCCTCCCTGGAAGGAACTTGGTCCTGAGTCTGGGCCGCATGCCTTGGCTGCAGGGAGGAAGGTGAGAGAAGATAACCTCTGCTCCTCTTCCCTGACCCCTAGCTTCCTTTTCCTCCCCAAGTGTTAAAATCCAGTTGCTGCTGCAATGCAGAAGGAAATGATAGGCTCTTGTAGAAAGTGTTGGGATGGACTTAATGAGATTTGTGTTAATGTGGCATTTATTGGAGATGAGTTATCTCCTGGCTTGCTGGCCCGGGAGGGCTCGGGATCTTGGTGGGGGATGTTGGGGGAGATTCTACCTTCAGTAGAAGTCTGGGGCGGGGAGTGGAGGGGTCTCTGGTCATCAGGGTTGGACATCATACAGTTCTCCACCATCTCCCCAGTGTGCCAGGCACATGCTCGGGTCCTTGGCACCTGAATTCTTGGGGGAGGGTGTGTGTGGGGGGTGGGAACCTGCCAAAGGTAAATGAGAAATGAGCTTCCTCTTGGCCTGCTTCATGCACAGGGTGGGGTGACTTGGGCTTTTTAAAAGGGGGGGGGAGGCGATACTTGGTCTCTGCAGGCAGCAGCCAAAGGGAATAAAAGTGCTTCAGCTTTGGTGCAGTACCTAGGCTAATATTTGACTTTATGATGTCGGCGGCTGTGAGGATTTTTCAGGGCGATGAGACTGCGTTCTAAGCCAGGCTTTCTTTAAAAGAAAATCAAAGATGCTGTTTGTTTTGGCACTCTGCCTGCCTCGGAACGAAATACAGCATTTTTAATAATTGCCTAATAAAGGAGAAAGCATGGAGGGAAAGAAATTGCTGTGTGGGGGAAGGGCTGGTTTTCAGTAGAGGGTGGCTCTGGGGAAAGGTGGCAGGCTTGGTATATATATAGATGTACATACATACATACATACACACATATATATTGTACACACACACATACCCGCCAGGGTTTGGAGTATGATTGTTTTGGAAAATGAGGATAATTACAGGGGGACCACCCCACTTGAGGGAGGGCTCAGTCCTAATGAGGCCTTCTCTGGGATGGTTGGGGAAGGTTGAGGCTCTCCCTTGCTGCCCCTTGTGACCATGGAGTGGACCACAACTGAGCAGGGGGTCTCGACCCCCACTCCTGCACAAAGTATGACAACAAGGCTGATGGCGAGTGTTCATTTCCACGAAGTGTCTTGTGAGTACAGTGGAACCTGAGATGGTTCTGCTGTTGGGTGAGATAACGAAAACGCATGGTCTGAACATGCTGGCTTGTAGGGAAATGGGGCGAGAATGATGCCGGCAGGTTCTGTGGAGGGCCAGTGAGGCGCCCTGTACTCTTAGAGTCAGGAAGACCTCTGGCACTTTCTAGCTGTGTAACCCTGTGCAGATTACTGGACGTCTGTCTGCCTCGGTGTCCTCATCTATAAAATGGGGAGAACCACAGCACCCGCTTTCCATTGTTGTCATGAGGATCGACGGAGATCATTGTGAGGGGCTTAGCCCGGTGCCTGGCACCTAGGAGAGACTTAATAAAGATTTCTTCCCTTCCTCCTTTTCCTCAGGAAGATGTCTCTGACACTTACTAGCTGTATGACCCCGAGCAAGCCATTTCACCTTGTTTGCCTCAGTTTCCTCATCTGTAAAATGAGCTGGAGAATTAAACCAGTTCTGTGTCTTTGCCAAGAAAACCCAAAATGGTGTCATGGAGAGTCAGACCTGACTGAACAAGAACAGTGTGCCAGCTAGCCCAGCCAACCTCCTCAGGAGAAGAGAGACTTGTTCAAGGTTTGACAGTTACAAAGTCAGAATTTGAACCTAGTCCTCTGGCACTGCGTCCCATGCTCTGAGTCATCTCAGCATAGTGGCTAGAGATCTGGCCACAGAGTAAAGACCCAGGTTCAGATATGTATTGGTCCTGTGACCCTGGGGGAGTCACTTAAACTCTCAGTGCCCCCAGCCGCTTCCTATGACTCCCAGACACCGAGAAGGCATTGAGCCGCACCAATAGAGGGACTTTCCTCACCTGGGAGTTCCTTAGGCCAGTGAAATCTCTGGTCTAGTCCTAATCACCTACTGCTCCCCTCCCTGCCAGGGGTGACTGAAGGTATGGCCAGTAGCAAGGGAGAACGTTCTGAAATGGAGCAGAAGGTCAGGGTCAGCATTCAGGCTCTCCCCCAGCTCTTGGCCCTGCCCAGCCCTGTGGAAAGGACTTGTGTTACTGGCACTTGGCTCCATCTCCTCCCTTCAAGGGGAAATGCCCCATCCTTACTTGGTGCTGTAAGACACTATATAGTGTCTTACATCTGATCCTCTGCCAGGCCTTAGCAGTCTGCCCGTTCCATTGATGTAGAAGCTGAGGCTCAGTTAAACCCAAGGCCATAAGTCACATAGTAGAGTTGAGATGAGAGCCTGGGTCTCAGCTTTCTCTCTTCAGTTCTCTCTGCTAGAGCGGCAGCTCCTTGAGGACCATCCATTCCGGCCAGTTTATCCTGTCGATAGCTTGTTCATACCTAGTTTGCCTGTTGTCTTTCTACTGGACTGGGAGT
This sequence comes from Phalanger gymnotis, assembly GCA_028646595.1. Classification (NCBI taxonomy): domain Eukaryota; kingdom Metazoa; phylum Chordata; class Mammalia; order Diprotodontia; family Phalangeridae; genus Phalanger; species Phalanger gymnotis. Next base: position 322,426,702 of record CM053626.1, on the reverse strand, counting down.
TCCTGGGGGTCAGGGACTGGCTTTTTCCTTTCTTTGTTTCCCTAGCTCTTTGTGCAGAGCCCGGCAATAGTAAGTGCTTCATAAATATGTATTGGCTGAGGTGCCTTTTTCTTTAGTCTTT
>CM053626.1:322416581-322421581 GCA_028646595.1 Phalanger gymnotis | reverse complement strand
GGGTCTTCTGCATGTTCGGTTTTCTCTCTGTCAGGAGGAGGCTGGTATTTTTCCTCTTTCGTCCTCTGGAATCATCATTGAGCATTGTGTTAATCAGAATTTTTAAGTCTTTCAAAACTGGTCTGATATGAGATACCTTACATTTTCTTCTTTTGACTTCGTTTTGCTATTTCTTATTGTCTCCTGAATCATTAATTTCCCTTTTGGTCCATTTTAGGGAGTTTGGTGTTTGGGTCAGGTTCTGTGTCTCTTGTGCCAGGCTGTTCATTCTTATCCCAGGTGTCTCCTCTACAGCTCTCATTTCTTTTCCAATTCTTTCCTCTAACTCTCATGTCATTTACAATATGATTTTAAGTCTTTTTCCTTTAAACACTTGCATCTTTTCTTCTTGGAATTCTAGGTGTGCGTTTTGGTTTTTTGCAAGCTCTGTTTTTCTTAGGTTCTTGGTTCATAGGTACTTTGGATTGTTCTCTTCTGTGTTTGTGTCCTTGGCTTTGGGACAGAACAGTGCGTTAAACATCTTTGTGGACTCCTTATTCCAGTGATTTGCCCAGTGTTATTGGCCTAGCTGAAAGCTCTGGGGGCTGGGTTTGTGATCTAGTCTTCTCTAGGATATGACTTTGCTTTTTTCCACATCTTTCTCCTCCCCTGCTGCCACACTCTGGATCCAGCTGGGAGCTCTGGGGGCTGCGTCATGTTCTTGGCCCGTTCTGGGAGACATGACCTCCTACCCTCCTGCTAGTTGATCTGAGTATGTGACCCCAGCCCATTCCTTTTCCTAAGCTCCTGCTCTGGGCACTTGGCTACAGGTGGAATTCCTTATCTTGGGCTGGAAAGGGCACCGTCCACAATACCTCCTTTGACTTCCTAGACACGACCCCATCGGGCATTTGTGGGGGGAATGGAGCTGTCCTGGTTCCTTTGACTCTACCATCTTGGCGCAGTCTCCCAGATCTGGGATTTAAAACCAAGAGCTAAAACACAAGAACAACAAAACCAAGAACTCTGACTGTGAAATGGCATGACGTAGTCAAAAGGGCACTGACCCTGGAGTCACAGAGCCTGGGTTCAAATCCTGACTCAGCTGCGCTGCCTGCGTGATCTTGGGCAAGTCATTAGTCCTCTCTCGGCCGTCTGTAAAATGAGGGTGTTGGACTTGAATTCTGAGTTTCCTTCTAGGTCTAAATCTATGATTCCTTGACTCCAGATAAAATCCTCTTTTCACGCACCAAATTTTAGAGAGATTTTGACCCTGCCTGCCTTCCCAGTGGAACCATGCCTTGAGCTCTTTCCACCCATTTCTACATTCCGTGATCAGTGGAAGTGTCCTGGCTGAGGGCTTCAATCTGTCCTCCCTACTTGGATCTTTCCAGTTGTCTTCTCTGGTCTTTGGTTTACCCTCCTCCTGATTTCCATGCTGTTGTAGGGCCCATCCATTGCTTCTCCTCTTTCTTTATACATTTACACCCACTGTTTGTCCTGCTCAGGTTCAGAAACCGTAGATTCAAGAACTGTAGAGTTGGAAGGGATCTGAGTTCAGCAGAATTCCTAAAACAGTTCTCGTTCTGCTAGGGAGTCATTGATAGTAAATGTATCTAGCGTGTGTGCAGTTGTAATAATAAAACAGCCAATTCGTGGGATGACCTATGGTGGGAGGTATGTGCACTGGGTTGTTCATGATTGGGAAGAGGATGGGGAATAGATTTGAACTTTGGGGGAAATTTACGGTCAAGGCTTGAGACACACGAATTCAGCCTCAAGGACAGTGTGAATCATAACTGGTATCTTCTGGCCTCCAAGACTGGGCTTCTCTGTTCTGAGCCCAGCAGGTAAAAGTCACCCCAAACCGAACTGGCTGCCTTCTCTGCAGGACTGGCCATCATCTGGTCTCCATCATATAATTGATTGAAATATCACTGCCTGTTTTGCAGATGCTTGCCTTCCAGCTCTTTTTAAAAAATGTCCATTTGACTTGCTATTTTCTTACTTGGGTAGACATTTTCCTCACAGAAAGTAGTCATCAGTACTGATACTGGTAGAGTTTTCCAGTTAATAGGAATGCTTACTTTGAGTTGCTCCAGTTTGGTTATTATAAATCAGAGAATCAAAGAATGTCAGACCTTGGAAGGACTTTAGTATCCAGTCAAACTTCCCCATTTTACAGATGAGGGAAATAAGGCCCAGAAAGATGCAAGATACTCAAAATCCTATAAATATTGTGGAGATCGGGAAGGCAGGGAGAAGAGGGGGGGGAGAAAAAGAGAGAAAAGAGAGTTGGGGGGAGGCGGGGAAGGAAGGATTTTTTATGAGATACAAGTCCATGTCCTGCCTCTGAGAATTGCTGGGTCACCCTGGGTGGGGGGCTTAATTTCTCAGTTTTCTAAGCCCTTCTCCAAGTCTGTACCTTGCAGAGAAGGTACACTGGTAAAGGGCATTTCCTCACTGGTTGATTCCTCTCACAATAAAATCACCAGACCTGTCACAATTCCTACTTAACTAATACAATTGTGATAAAATTATGTGAACTGACATCACCTCCCTCTTGGTCATCCTCCTCATTCTCATAGGGGAAGAAATGGCTGGGGGTGGTATGGTAGAAACATACCCAAGGAGAATGAGACATGGTAGGCCTGAGAGACTTTCTTAAATGGAGTTTGTAGGAGCCACCCAATCAGATTGGAGATAACCCAAGTGAGAAAGCCCGAGAATGAAAGAAGATCGGGAAACCTTCCTGAGGATGGTGGGTCCTTAGCTGGGACTTGAAAGAAGGAGAAGATTCCAGGAAGGGGGATGGGAGGAGGGGAAAGCATATGGAAATGCCTGGAGCTGGCAGATGAGTGTCTTGTTTGAGGAATGGCCAGGAGGTTGGTGTCACTGGATCGATTATGTGGGGATAGGGAGCAAGGCGTGGAAGGTTTAGTAAGAAGACTGGTAAGGAGGTCAGACTCGTGCTAGGAAAATCAGGGTGGCAGCCGTGTGGATGGTGATTTGGAATGCTGGGAGGCTTGAAGCAGGGAGAGAGACCAAGCATCCAGAGCTTTTGCAGTCCTAGGGTCACCGCTGCTTGGTTATTATATGGAGCGTGGGCTGAGATGGGATGAGAGAGATCGTCCTGGCCATCTCTAAACCTCCTCATCCCTTTCCTACTGAACCTTGGACTCTGCCCCCTGCACCCGCCCTAGGCTCCCATAGGGGAGCTCTCACTTTATTGTGCCCAGAATCAGGTGTCTGTGTCACTTCAAGGCTACTTCCAAACCATGTCCCCATGCCATATCCCCCGTTCCTTTTTCTAGCTCCCTTTATGTATTTTCCTTCATAATTAGAATGGATGCTCCTTGAGGGCGGGGACTGTCTTGCTTTTTTGTATTATTATATCACCACTGGTTGGCATTGTGCCTGACACATAGTAAGTGTTTAATGGGGAAGGGAATAAGCATTTGTTAAGTGCTTACTATGTGCTAGCCACATGCTAAGTACTTTTTATAATTATCTCATTTAATCCTCACAACAACCCTAGGAAGTAGGTGCTATTATTATCCCCACTTTATACTTGAAGGAAACTGAGGCAAACAGAAGTTAAGTGACTTGCTCAAGGTCACACAGCTAGTAAGCTTCTGAGGTCACATTTGAACTCAGGTCTTCCTGACTCCAGGCATATTGCTCTATCCACTAATCCACCAGCTGCCTTTTTACCCTTCATTCATTTGTGCTGTGGGTGTAGAAATGACTAGATTTGGCTGCTGATTAGATATGGCAGGGATGGGTCAGTGTGAGGTGTGAACAATGACGTTAAAGTGGTGAATCTGGGCGAGTTGAAAGATGATGATATCCTCAACTGTAACAGATATTTGAAAGAGCGTTGGGTTTGGGGGAAAGACGATGCCTTGTTTTGAACATCTTGAATTTCAGATCTCTATGGGATTTCCCACTAATGAGAGAGAAAAAAACATTAATAAGAGATGAATAAAAGGATTGCTGTGCAACAGTGAGGCTCCCGCCTCCACCTCCACGTCTTTGCACAAGTGGTCCCTCTGGCATGCCCTCCCTCCTGGAATCCTTAGCTTCCTTGAAGACACAAGTCAGGTGCCATCTCCCACGGAAGGCTGATCCAGATCTTCCTCCTCCAAATAACCAAACTTGAACTTGTCTCTTATTGCTTACAGAGCCTGGTGACCACACCCCGCTGACTTGGCGGCCGATGAAGTGACTCTGAGAGGCTGCCCTTCGAAGCCCCGAAGATGGAGAAGACAGATGGTAGGGAGGTTGTTTTTTCATTGACCTCAAGGAGAGTGTTCACACTTACCCTTAATGTGGGGAATGATCTCAGGGTGACCCACGTCCTCCAGTTCTGTCTCCGTTATCCAGTACTGGTTGGATTCAAAATGGGTATTTCTAGCACAACATGTTTTCACAGGCAGCTTAGTACAGTGGAAGGGGCAATAAATTTGGGTCGGGAAGACCTGGGCTCCCATCCCACCTCTCCCCGCCTCAGTTTCTTGATCTGCAAAATGAGCAGACTGAGGCTCTGAAGTCCCTTCCAGATCTAGGATCTTGTATGTGACCTTGGCCAAGCCACATGTCATGCCTGTGTCCTCATTAGTAAAAAAAAAGGGATTTGTAGTAGATGGCCTTTGAGGTCCCTTCCAGCTCTGGAGCTACTTCTATATGGAGTCATGAACTTGTGACTGTTAGAGCCAGAAAGGACCTCAGAAATAATTTTTCCAGTCCCTTCATTTTTGAGCAGCTAGGCGACACCATGAACAGAGCACTGGGCTTGGAGTCAGGAAGACTCATTTTCATGAGTTCAGATCTGGCCTCAGACACTTCTTGGGCAAGTCACTTGTGCCAGTAAGGCAAAATGGGCTTAGTTTAACGGGTGCCCTTGAGGAGTTTGGCTTTTGTTTACCTTGAAAGTACTTTCACCTGTTAAATGCTAAGCCGCAGGCCCAAAGCCCTATCAGGTGTGAAACTTGTGTGGGCGTAGATTAAGGACTTAAAAG
>CM053626.1:322375203-322416081 GCA_028646595.1 Phalanger gymnotis | reverse complement strand
GAGGCTTGTGTTCACAATACTGGAATGGGGAGGTTGGTTCGCTAATTTGTTGCTCTGGGCCCTGAATAAATTTTTTGATGCCTTCTGCTTGGAGAATTCTGTATATCCAGCGATTTCGAACCATTCAGATATTTATAAGATCCTTTTTGAGATGATAAATTCGGCCTTCCTACTACATCACTTCATCCAGATTGCCCCAGTTTCCTCATCTGTAAAGTGAACTGGAAAAAGAAATGGCAAACCACTCTAGCATCTTTGCCAAAGAAACCTCAAATGTGTGACCCTGGGCAAGTCACTTAACCCTGTTTTACTCAGTTTCCTCATCTGTAAAAGGAGCTGGTGAAGGAAGTGACAAATCACTCCAGTATCTTTGGCCAAGAAAACCCCAAAATGGGGTCTTGAAGAATTGGACACAACTGAAAAGTGACTCAACACAAAACCCTTCACTGTTCAGATGAGGAAGCTGTGGCCCAGAGAGGGAAAGGCGCTCCTTGGCCCGGTTCTTTAGTGGGTGGTGGTGTTAGGCTGGGCTGCCCTGGCTCCTCGTTCAGTGCCCCTTCTGCCCTATGGTGCTGTCTGCCAAGGAAAGTCTAGGCCTGGGCCCAGATTAGGAAATAGGAGGAGTTCTCATAATTTTCCTTGCCCCATACGGCCTTTCAGCAGCCCCGGGCACCTCTGGGCCTGCTCTTCTGCCATTTTCCAAAGGCAGTCAATTGCCACGTCTCACAGGTGCCCGATACACCCATGGCCCAGCCCCGAGACATCACCCGGTCCTCCCCTCCCCATCTGTCCAGTTGTCCCGGGCTTCTTGGGTTCTGCAGCCTCTGGAGGGGTCCCTGGGCCTGCCTGGGGAAAGGCCTCAGTCCTTTCTTCCCTGAATATCCCATCTTCCTTTTCGGACAGATGAGGATGAGGGATTAAAGTTCCAATCTCTCTCTTGGCTTCTTCCAGAAGACTTAATTCACCTTCAATTTGACTTTTTTTTTTTTTTTTGCTTCCTGTCCAGTGCTTTTCAGATCAGTTTTGAAAAAAAAAATCCCTCTAAATCCTTTCTCCTCTTCTTCTTCCCTTTTAAGGCCTTTCGGGTCTGGTGCCTTCCACTCTCATGGCCATTGTCCCCCTTCATGTCCACTATCCCAGGGTGATTCCATCACAGTCACAGTTTGAGAGCTGAGAGACCACAGAGGCCAAGCCCTTCATTTTGCAGTAACCTGCCCAGTAAGTGGCTGAGTCAGGCTTTGAACCCATTCCTTTAGACCCACACCCACTGCTCTTTCACTGCAGGGAGGCCTGTAAGGCTGGATTGTAGGCTGAGTGGAGGGGCTGATGGGTAAGGAGACCGGGAAAGAGAGAAGGGCTGGGCTCTGAAAGTCTTTGAGCACCAGGTAGAGGGTTTACATTTGCTCCTGCATGTAAGAGTGATATGATTGGGCCTAGGCTTTAATAAAATCTCTTTGGCTGCTCTGTGGGGAATAGATTGGTGGAGAGAGGCAGGCAGACCAATTCAAAGGCCATTGCAATAGGATTAATATGTAATCAGAATGGAATATGGATAAGGTCTTATAACACCGTGTTGTCTGACCAGGCTTGGGAGGGCCAGACCCATTATTCATTTGGGGTGTGGGAATTCAGGAAACCATGAGCTGATACCACAGCTGGATGGCTGCTTTTAAAAAAATAAAAATAAAATAAAAATGCCCTAGAGGCAGAGCATATATTAAACCCATATTTCTGACTTCTCATTCCAGGGAGGCCTCTTGCTTTCCTTGCTTTTCTCATGGGTAAATTTGCCTTTGAATCAGCTCTACTTTTTTTTTTAATATCATAAATATATTCATATTTCTGCCCTTCTCTCCAAGTTCTTGGGGGTAAATCAGGGCCATTTCATTAAACTGAAGCCGTAAGAAGATACATAGCACAGTTTCCCCTTTAATTGAGTCTGTATCTGGGTCAGAAACTGGTCCTCTCCTTAACTTCTACTGCCTTCATTCAAGCTCTGTTTGCCAATCCCAAGACTTCTGGGTGGAGTGAGCACTCCAGGAGTACGACATGATGATGAAAGTAGGGAGCTGGCAAGAGGCAGGCCTGGCACACGGGCAAGGACTAGATTCGGAGTCAAAAGATGCGAGTTTGACTCTTATTTACTAGCTAGGGCCAAGAATTTAACCTCTCATCTTCAGCTTCCCAATTTATAAAATGAGGGAGTTGGGTGGCTCACAATGCTAGATCTCCCCGGGGACGGCCATAGGGCCAGAGGGCTTGTTCAAGGTCATCATGTCCAATTCCTTCTTTTTATGAGGAGACAGAAACCCAGATAGCTGCAATCACTTGTCCAAAGTCTCCCCTCCCCCAGGTACTAAATGGCAAAGCTAGGATTTGAACTGAGGCCCTCCAACCAACTGCCAACCCAGCCCCTACTTCCACTCTTCCATGCTGCCCAGCCAGCAAGGGACACTGCACCCTCAGGACCAGCCTAGCTAATTTGGGAGAAGCTCCTTAAATGGTTGGCTGATTATATTTTTTGACCACAGAAGCTCTCAAAGATCTTAAATTGCAGAGGGTTTGTCTCTCTTAAGAACATGGCAGAAAATACCACATTGGTCTATTTATATTAGGGTGAGATTTTTGAAAGCCAAGGCAGGAACAATGGCCCAGAACCCATCCTCCACAGGACATTCACTGGAGATCGGTTTTCCTGTACAGGTGATGATGAGTTAGCACTGAATTCTTTGTACTTTCAAAGAACCCATGGGACTCAGGATGTGCAGCCTCTGGCTGGGGACTAGAGAGAAGTCAACTGGCCCATGTCAAGCTGTGATCATGGCTGGACCAGAATGCATTTTTTGGACTTGATCTGTAACTTCTCTGGAGACAGCTGCCCTTCTCTAGTAATGCAGATGGGCAAATGCTCTATAATTCGGAGCCTCAGACTGTGGCCTGATGCCCTCTAAAGTTAGCGCCTTCTCCAGGGTCAAATATCCCGTATTTGTCCAAGCAGGAATTAAGCTCAGGCAGTATCCATTGTATCACACTGTCTCAGCCTTCTCTGGAATAACTAATATCATCATTGATTAATATACAGGTATATTTTATCACTTCTTTAAAAAAAAACAGCTACCCTCCTGGTACCTGTGCCAGCAAAGCCAATGCCAAGCCATGTCCAGAAGGGGGAATCGCTATGTGTTAACAGAGGACAGTCATCTCAGTACCTGTCCAAGGAAGTTCCAAGAGCCCCATGACCAAGGGAGTTGGCCACCAGGTGGTGACTGTTTTTTTCAACTGTAGAAACTCACAAAGACTTCGCTAAGGTTCTTCTCTACATCGGTGGCTACTGTAATAATATGTTTAATCATGGAATACGGCCCGTGATCGTATCAGTAAAGGGAACTTTCAGTGAAGATTCTCACTCTACTGCTGCAGAACTGTACATTGTCCGCATTTTATGGTAGTGGAGGTCTCTGGGGCACAGAGAGGTTGACTTGACCAGGGTCACACAATAGTCTGTGTCAGAGGCCATCTCTCTATCCACTGTCCCATCTGCCTTTCATATTTAAACATGTTATATTTAATCATTCTGCATGTATATTATGACTATGTATCTATATACACACAGTTATACATTTGATGACTATATATTTTGACTCTGTATGTAGACATACAGGGCAGCTAGGTGGCAGAGTGGATAGAGTGTCAGAGCTGGAATCAGGAAGACCTGAGTTCAAATCCAGCTTCAGATACTAGCTGTGTGACCTTGAGGAAGTCACTTAACTCTGTTTGCCTCAGTTTTTTCATTTGTAAAATGAGCGGGAAAAGGAAATGGCAAACCACTCCAGTATCTTTGCCAAGAAAATCCCACCTGGGGCACAAAAAATTGGGTACTGTCGAACAGCCATAATATATTCAATTATACATTTTATTATTATATATTTTGACTCTATATACACAATTATATTTATGAATGTATATATAACTATGCATATATACTTAGTCATAATATATGATATATGCATAATTACTACATATAACATATACACACATGTATATGCTTAGTGATAACTATACATGTATACATGCATGTGGATGTAGGCATACATACACATATTACACAATATGGTGTTAGAATCCAGACTAGAGTTAGAAGGGTCTCGAGTGATAATCACACTCATTACTCCTTCCTCATTTCATAGGTTAGGAAGTCAAGGCCCGGAGAGGAGAGATACTGGAAAGGCCAACGAACCTCGGGCCAGCAGGGAGACTGTAGTCCTCAGTGGAAGGCCTTCCTTGGCACCTCCCGCTTTGCTCGTACGGCCCCCCCCCCCCCGGCCCGCTCCAAGAAGCCGCTCTTGGATTTCTTAGGGATCTCTCTGGGCATTCTCTTAACTGGTCTTGTGGGAAGGCTGGAGAGAGGAGCTCGTTGCTACCTCGTGTTTTTTGCCGCGGGCTACTTCCTCCTCTCCACCTTGTTAGTAGCCAAGCAGCAGAATATGTCAGTGTGTAATGAACATCTGACCTGTTGAGGGTCCTGTGTTCCGTGCTAGGCTGGCCAAGCATGATTAATTCATAAGAACCGGAGGGGGCCCTGGAGTCCGTGGAGGCTGACTCTGCCTCAGTTTCCTCATCTGTAAAATAGGGATAATAATGGTGGTCGTGAGGGTAAAAGGAGATAATTTTTGTCCAGCTCTTCACAAACCCTAAAGCGCTCTGTAAATCCTATCTGTTACTAGTACTACCGGTCTTGGTGCTACTCCCTGGGACCACACAGGGGGTAGGGAGAAGACAGAGTAAACAGAGGAAAGTTGGGGGCTGACCTAGATCACAAGGTCTTCTTCAAGGCTCGGTTCAAATTCTCCCTTCTGCAGAAGGACTTTTCTGACCCCACCCCAGCTGTTAGTGTTCCTCTCCCCACAATTAGAATCGCTCTGTGTTTGGAGTACTTCATGATTTGACTCATCACATATTGTGATTACCCCTCCTAACCCCTTAATTGCTTGAGTTGGAGACCTTTCTATCTTGAGTGGATAGAAAGCATTCAGTATTTCCAGGTAGATTGAGGCCTCTCTGTCACGTGAATTTGTCCTTTTGCCTTCTCCCCAGTCAGAGGAAATAATCTCACCTTGTTTCCAGAGTTGCAGGAGAACTTAAAACATTCCAAGTCCTTCAGATGGAAGGGGTCCAGAGAAAAAGAAGGGAGATCTAGTTAGTTCTCACTGGTGCACATATTTTTGGAAGCTTAGCCATTAAAGAAAACCCAAATGACAACATTATAGATCACTTAAATCTCTGGGCTCAGCAAGATTTGCTGGGCTTTATTTGACTAATGCAGGGCTTTATTTTTTTGGATGCTCAGACAAATTTGTGGCTCAACCTTTGAAACCTTCCATTTAGGTAATTGCCAATTAGTGGCCCAATTTGGCAAATTCTGGGCTATCTCAGCATGGCAGTTACATGAGTCAAAGCCGGCAGCAAAATGAGACATTTCTTGTTTCTCTGTGGCTGTATCTCCAGGCAGATTCCTTTCTAGCCTTTCCAGTGACACGCTGCAAATGGGAAGCTATTCCCTCTCCCCCATCCTTGCAGACTGCCTCGGTATAAATCGATTTAATAAGGCAGCATCTCCACGAAGCCAGAAAGACCATAAGCATTCCAGCATATTTTAGATGCTGACGAGTTTTGAAGGAGACACAAGAGAGTGTCAGGAGATAGGCTAACTCCTATTGGTCTGTGATTTTTTTGGATTTTAAAATAAATAAATATATATGTGTGTCTTTTTTTTTTCTAGCCAGAGACCAACCATCATCCCAAGGGGATGGAGAAAAAGAGCCTCCCAAAAGTCACCCATACTCGGTGGAGACACCATATGGTTTCCACTTAGATCTTGACTTCCTGAAATATGTGGATGACATTGAGAAAGGGAACACCATGAAGAGGATTCCCATTCGCAGGAAGGCCAAGCAGCCCAAATTCAGCACCCTGCCTAGGAACTTCAGTCTCCCTGACAGTGGTGCCAGGCCCCATGCAGCTCCACCCCACCAGACCTGGACCTCTTCATTTTCGGGCCTGCCCACAGAGGGGTCAGAGGAGCCCCCTAGTGATTCTGCTCAGCCCTTGGCTGGTGCCGGGGAGATCAGCTACAGGAGGAGAGTGCTACTGGCCGAGACCATTCGCCAAGTGGAGACCGCACCACCTGTGGAGGGTGAACTCGATGGCGGGAGAGGGCGGCCCCAGCTGCTGAGGGCTTCCAGCATGCCGGTGACCTTGCTGCAGCACAAAGTGTCTGATGAGCTGAGCCTTGGCTCCAACCTTCCTGAGCCCCCGCCACTCCCACAGCCCCCAGATGAAGGTGGTTTCCCAGATGGTGCCTTTGGCCCTGCCGAGGGATTTTCAGATCCCCACAGCTCCAGCCCACAAGCATCCATTCAGCCCCAAATGAAGGAGTTGGCAGGTCTGGTGCCTGTAATTCCCGACCTTGTTCAGGATGGACTGGAGCATCGGGACCAAGATGAAGAGCTGCAGAAGCATAGCTGTCTCCTGAGCCAGCCTACCTTTCCCCAGGACCTACCTGTGGTTTTGGAGAGCACAGAGGAAGAACTGAAGGTACCGGGAGCAGAGTCGGTGGCCACGCCTGGGACCCCCACCCCAAGCCCTCCGCCTCTTCCATCACCCATCCCCGAAAATGAATTTCCCCCTGAAATAGAACTGAACATCTGTGAAATCCCCCCTCCTCCTCCTGTGGAGATGGATGTCAGAAGTATTGGGATTAGGGTGACCGAGGAGAGCTTGGGTCTTGAGCCTTGGCATTCAGACACCACAGGAGCCGAGAGTGTGTCAGCCCTCAAGCAGCAGATTGTCATCCTGGAAGAAAAATTGTCTAAGAGAACTGAGGAGCTAGAGAGAGTCAGGGTGGTCCTTCGGCAGCAAGGAGAGGAGATGAGGAACAAAGAAGTAAGCATTCAGGAACTGATGGGCACCATAGCTCAGCTGGAAAATCGGCTCAGCCATAGAAATGTCAAAGACACCCATAACGATGCCGCCGTGAACACTGACCCAGTCAGTGATGCATGTGACAAGAGCGTCCTGGTCAATCTGCCTGTCATCGTGGAAGCCAGCCCACCAGTCACCCCTGGGCAAAGGTCACCGCTCCAGCTCCTTCCCCAGGAGCCAGACTCCTCCACCTCCAAACCCAACCACAGCTATCTGTCTACCGAGCTCAAGATCGAAGAGCAGGACCCTGATCAGCGGGGCGCCCAAGCTCCTGCCGGGGGAGGGGCGGGGGGCTCCCCATCAAGCCTGGGCACCAACGGCTCCTCCCCAGGGATGGAGCAGCAAAGCCCCCCTCCGGACATCACCATTGGCCAGTATGTGAAGAAGATTCAAGAGCTCCTTCACGAGCAGTGGACGTGCCTGGAGCACGGCTACCCCGAGCTGGCCAACGCCATCAAGCAGCCCGCGTCCAAACTGAGCTCCATTCAGAGCCAGCTCGTCAGTTCCCTCAACTTGCTGTTGTCTGCCTATTCAGCACAGTCACCGCCAGAGCAGGAGGGCGTCACAAGCAGACCTGCGCCCCCAGGTAAATACTGGCGCGAGGGGGTTGAGGAAGGTGGGTGAATGTTGGTGAGAAGGGAGGCAGGTGCCATTTTCCTTTTTAACACCAAAGCAAGGGCGAGGAATTTATTCATTATATGTGACTAGATGAAAAATATTAAAACACATCCAGAAATGCTACATGGAATTGAACCCAGCCCGCCTAGCTTCTGTTCACAAATCCTCGTCTTCCGGTCCTTGCTCTCATTCCCTCGGCACTGCCAGAGCCTTCTCACCATCAGTGTCAGGTGGCCCTTAGATAGGCGTAGGAAGAAAACAGATTGGTCATCAGAAGACCTGGGTTTGAATCCTGATGGTGGCTTCCTATCGATGTGTCCTCCATAAACAGGGGCTGGGACTGTCTGGAATCTGAAGTTGTGTCTATCTCCAGGCAACATCCCTGGGCTGTGTTCTGGTGGTAGGCGGGGCTCAGACTTTTACTGAGCATCACTGGGTCAGTAGGTTATAGACAGAGCTGTCAGGGAAGGACCTTCAGGCGCCATAAGTAGTTTACCCAAGGTCATACAAATAGTGATGGGATTTGAACCCAGCTCTTCTGATTCTAAACCCAGCATTCAGGTTCCTGTGAAGTCGTGGGCCTCACACTGGAGATTTCCCTGTGGCTAGTGTTAGGGTATTATTATTTTGATAACTTGCATAACTAAATAAATTGTATTTGTGAAGGAGGAAGGGAGGGAGAGGGAGAGAGGTAGGGGAGAAGAGAAAGAAAGAGAGACAAGGAACAAGGAGGGGGAGTGGAGGGAAGGAGAGAGAAAGGAAGGGAAGAAAGGGAGGAAAGAGAAAGGAGGGAAAGAGGAAAAGGAGGGAAGGGGAGAGAGAAGAGGACAGAAAAAGAGAAGGGAAGGAGGGAGGGAAAGAGAAAAGAGTGACAGAGATAGAGTAAGGAAGGAGAAAGAGAAAGGAGGGAGGGAGGGAAGGAAATGAGGGAGAAAGAGGTGAACAGAGAGAGTAGACGTGAGGTCTGGCCCACATTTGGAGAGCTGCCTTTTGGCACAAAGGGAAGCTCTGCTGTAACCGATTGCATACCCTTTGCATTTTTGGATAAGTAGAACCAGACTTTGTTTGACTGAGGGGTCAGGCAGGGAGGTCTCAGAGCGCTGGCGGCCTCCACAGGCCCCAGTCTGCCTGGTCTCTTGTCTGAGCAGAGACAGGAGGACTCATTAACCAGTCTTACCTCATGGATGTGAGGGAGTCCAGCTCCCTCCCTTTACAGGTGAGGAAACTGAGGCCCATTTAGTGGTAAAGTGGTAAGTAGCACAGGTAGGAATTGAACCAACTAACCAAAAAACCCTGCTCTGATCACTTCATGATGGAAGGTCATGTAAGATAATGGCTAAGAGGGAGCCTCTTAAACTATAGGCACCATATTAATGTGAAATAGAACCATTATTACTTTTTTCAAGTCCTAAGGGTGTGCCCACGTAGAAGTCCCCTGAAGTAGAGTAGCTAACTGCAGGATGGGAGCCAGTCTGACCTCAGAATCTGGAAGCAGTGGGTTCGAGTCACACTGTCATACACTAACATACTGACTTGGTGGCCCGGGGCAGGTAGCTTCTTAGTGACACAGACAACTTTCTAAGACCAAATTGTGGTGAAGGTGCTGACCTGCATTGGAACAGAGAGCTTATGTTGGGCCCAAACATGCCTGTGCTGATAGGCCACCCCCATTCCCAAAGTCCCAGGCCTTCCCATGTGTGCATTTTGATTTTCCCTTCTCGATGACTGCTCCTAACCTCCAGTGTTGTGTCTACCTAGAGATCTCCCCGTCGACAAGCCTTAAATCCATAATGAAAAAGCGAGACTATGGCTTCCGTGCTGGAGGTAATGGGACCAAAAAGAATCTTCAGTTTGTTGGGGTTAACGGTGGGTAAGCATCGTTCAAAAAGGTCAGACTGCCTTCCAGCGTCTAATGTCAGCTCCATCTCTTTCCAGTGGGGGTGGAGGGGAGAACCTGCTTTTTTTTCTTTCATTTTCCTGTGGTTTAATCATTTAAAACACTTAATAAATCTGCTTCCTGGGTTTTTATGAGTTTGGCATAGTAGCAGCCTGGAGAAAAAAGATCTTGGGTTATTAGTCGACTGCAAACAAAGGCTGTGATATGTCATCCAAAAAAAACTAGTGCCATTTTAAGTTGCATCGAGGGGCACGTGCCTAGGGCTAGGGAGGTGGCAGTACTGCAGACCACATCTGGAGTGTGAGATTCAGTTCTGGGCACCACATGTAAGCCCAGTGATAACCAGGACATGAGTGAGCTGGGTCACTTCCCTTGACCATACACCAGCTGAAAGAAAAGATTTCTGTATCCTGACTCCAACGCTGCATTTTTGCTGCCCCAAATTCACTGGTCCTCAATGGCGTAATCTACTGCCTTTTTCTCCTGGCCCCTTTGAAACCTAAGCTTGCCGAGACCCCTCAGCCCTGAGACTTGATATTCAGACTACTGTCCCAACGAGACTAGCAATCTGCCCCCCCCACAAGCATCATGGGGGATGCGATCCACAGAAAATGTGAAATCAGTGACTCCAAGGCACACTTCCTTACAAATGTGCCAGGAAGGGTTATATTGAGTTTGTTACAATGAATGTTTACTAAGCCCCTGTGCCCAAGACGCCAAGGCGGATTGTGGGACTACAAAGGTGAACAGCAACCCTGCCCGCAGCATGCGTATTAGTCTACTCCTTAATCAGCAGGGGTTTTTAATTAGAGCCTGCTACATGGACAGCAACATATGGAGAGTGAAAATGGTGCGAGATAAATGAAAGAGGGTCTGATATAACTGGTGCCCATGACATGGTAGCCTGAGATCTTTCTCTTCAAATAATCTTGACTGTCATTGAGACTTTAATCTCCTCTCCCCTGGACTATTACAGTAGCCTCTTTTTTATGTGTGTATATGTGTATATACACATATATATGGTTCATTTATAAAATAGGGTTCACATATGTATACACACATGTATATATGTATATAAAATTTATTTTTGACATTCATTTAAAATATTTTTGAGTTCTAAATTCTCTCCCTCCCTACAGACCCTCCCTCGCAAGTCAAGCAGTGTATCGATTATACATATGAAATCATGCAAAACATATTTCCATATTAGACATGTTGAAAAAAAAGCAAAAAATAGAACAAGAAAATTAAAGAAGGTGAAAAAAGTATGCTTCAGTTTGTGTTTGGAGCTCATCAGTTCTCTCTCCGGAGGCAGACAGCATTTTTCACCGTGAGTCCTTTGGAATTTTCTCAGATCATTGTATTGATCAGAGTAGCTAAGTCTTTCATAGCTGATCATCATAAAAATTTTTTTTTCCACTTACAGCATTTTTTTTTATTTTTAGTTTACAACATTCGGTTCTACATAATTTTGAGTTCCAGACTTTCTTCCCTCCCTCCCCAAGATGACATGGAATCCCATATAGCTTCCACGTGTAACTTCTCATTGAGTTAATTTACACACTAGTCAAGTTATGGAGAAGAACTGTGAACAATGAAATGAATCATGCAAAAGAAGAAACAGGACCAAAAAAAAACCAACCCCAAAACAAAAACAAAAGAGAGAAAAAGAAAAAAAATAAGGGGGGGGCGGGAAGGCTAGCATGAAGTATGCCTCAATCTGCACTCATACTTCATAGTTCTTTCTCTGGATGTAGATAACATTCTCCATCGTGAGTCCTTTGGAGTTGTCTTTGTACCTTGTGTGGCTGAGAAGAGCAAAGTCTGTCAGGGTTGGTCCTCACAGAATCCATATATCTGTGGCTGTGTATAACGTTCTTCTGGCTCTGCTCCGCTCACTCAGCATTATGTCGTGTAGGTTCTTCCAGGTCGTTATGAAGTCCATATCATCCCCATTTCTTATAGCACAATAGTATTCCATTACCTTCATATACCACAGCTTGTTCAGCCATTCCCCAGTTGATGGGCATCCTTTTGATTTCCAATTCTTAGCTACCACAAAAAGAGCCGCTATAAATATTTTTGTACTTAGGGGTTCTTTTCCCACTTGTGTGATTTCTTTGGGATACAACCTTAGAAGTGGTATTGCTGGATCAAAGGGTATGAACATTTTTATAGCCCTTGATCATCATACAAAATTGCTTCTGCTGTGTACAATGTTCTCCTGGTTCTGCTCTCTTCATTTTGCATCAGTTCATAAAAATCTGGTTTCTATGAAGCATCTCACTTGTCATTTCGTATAGCACGATAGTATTCCACAATCACAAGCCTCTTAATTGATCTCTGTGCCTCCAGTCTCCACATGCTCTAATCCATCTTCCATTCTGCTGTTCTCCTTTCTCTTATCATCTTATTTATTTCAGCCCAGTGAAGGAGCCTGAGAAGCTTTTGGGATGCTGACTCTGTCATCCTGTGGGCTAGCTAGCCTTCCCAGCTTTGCATCATGTTCTAATTTGTCAAGCTTGCTGTCTATACTGATTAAAGCTTTGAAACTGCACTTAGACTTTGGAGACAGCCCATATCGGAGAACGGACTGGCAAATGGAATTGTGATTTCGTCTATGTAGAGAGCTCCCCATATCAAAGCAAATCGGTCCCTTCTCTGCAATTTCTAGTATTGGAGAGTTGAGTAGAGAACTGAACTGACTTTCTGCGCTAGGTCAGGCTGCTTTCTGTAGAGCAGATTTAATGAGCCTGGGGCTTCCTACCACTGTGACCAAAGATTAACTTTTTAGGCCTTTCTCCTAACAGTCAGTGGTCTCGTGGCTGTGTTGAGAACTGACAGACCACTGTCTCCCACTTCATGCCCTGTGAAGGCTGTGGACAGGCCTGTCTGGGTCTTCTCTGCTCAGGCGCTTGTATAGTTTTCAACTCAAGAGATTGCTCTCAGCAGTCTTCCCCCTGGAGAGCCTGTCATCCTCCTTCCCTTGCCAAAGGGGTTCCAACCAAGCAGGCTGGCACCATTTATTCCCTCCCCTTTTATCCTTTGGTTGCCATCGGCCATCTCATGTTGGCCTTCCTGGGTTTAATCTGTTTCCTCTTTTTCAGTCTTCTGCGGAGGGCAGAGTTCTGAGAAGCTTCTGTATGGAGCAGGAAATGCAAAGTTTTTGCTCTCTTTTGAGTGGGTGGGGAGACAGACTGCAGGGTTATTTCTTACTAACTTCGATTCTGTGAAAAGAGTGCTGGCTTTGGAGCAAGAGGACCCAAGTCCAGATTTTGGCTCTGAACTACCTGTGTGATTTTGAATAAGATGCTTAGCCCTTCTTGGGCTGCCTCAGTTTCCTTAACTGTAAAATATGTCAGACTTGATACCCTTCCAGCTCTAAATCCATGATCTTATGATACAATAACCTCACTTGCCCAGCTTGGATGAGTGACCCTGAACAAGTCACTTGATTTCTCTACTCATCAATTTCCTCCTCTATGAGCAAAAATGAAGGGGTCAAACTAGTTGATTTTTAAGGTGCCTTCAGGCTCCAGATCAGGGATCTTCTTTCTTTTCTCATTAAACTGATGCTATTCCCTGTGCAATAGAGGTTCAGGCCTCTCTCTTTGGGAATTCTCCAGGTATTCCATAAATGATCCCAAAGTTCCCTTCATTATTCTGCTGTGTGAGGATTCACACTGCTTCCAGAGAATGCCTTTGTGATTACTTTCCATTGAATGTGTCACATTATGGAATGTCTTCTTTTTAATAACCCAGGTCCTCTTTTTGGCATAAAAATACAGAACATGTGGTAACTCAAACAGGTAGCACCCCAAAAAAGCCTCAAATGGTCAGTAGCCTCACCTCTTGAAAAGTCCTTCCTTGTATGCCAAATCTGCCTCTGTGACTTCTACCCATTTCTTCTAGTCCTGCAGTGTGGGGGCAAGCATAGGAAATAGACTCAGAGCTGGGACATGAGACATTTTCTAGTTAAATCCCCAAATCTTAAATATTTTCAATGATGTAAAGGTGTAGATTGAGAAACTGAGTCTCAGAGAGTTCAAATGATTTGCCCATGGTTACGCAGATTATAAGGCAGGTCTAGTATTATTCCTCTGGACTTTTTCTGCTGCCCCAGTTGCCATAACAAATCTAACTCCTTTTCTTCATCAGAGCCTGACAGCCTGAGGACAGGCATCAGGTAATCAGGTATACCCCTCTTCATTCCCCCCACCCTTTCTCCTTTGGGCTAAACCTCCCTGGTTCCTTCAGTTGATATATGGTATGATGTCAAAACCCCTCACCACACCCTAGTCACCTTCTTCTACATATCCTCCTGCTTATCAATATCCTTCCCCATGTGTCTGTAGCCTTTACTGGACCAAGAATTCCATTGAAAATGTCCCTGGAAAGTAGCTATCAATTCTCTTCTTGAGATTTCCAAAGTGGGGAGCCCACCACTTCTTAAGACAGCCTGCTTCATTCTGGGACAGCTGTCACTGTTTTTAAGGAATTTTCACAATTGATTGCTTGAAGTCTAATCTCACTTCCAAGGGACAACTTTTTAGCTATTGGCAGACTGCTCTCCAGCCCCCTCCCCGCTTAGCCTTCTTTTCTCCAGACTTGGCGTTGGCAGTTCTTTCATTGAATGCTCACATGTCATGGTCTCCAGGCCTCTTGCCCTCTCTTAGTTACCTGCCTCTGCACATGCTTTAGTTTCTCAACATGTCAATATGTCAATATGTCTGGGACTGTTGGACTTAGCTACTGACAGACAAACCTAAAATTCTTCTCCCTACCCATCAGGGATTCTTCAGCTTTTGTCGTATCATGGAACCTTTTGGCTGTGGGGGGAAGCCTGTGGATACCTTCTCAGAATCATGTCTTAAAATAAATGTGTAATGCTAATTTTCATGCAAAAGTTAGTGAGAATAAAGATGTATTTTTCCTCTCCAAGTTTATGGATCTTCAGAAATCTATCCCCAGACGTTTTATGGGGGAAGGTCTAGGACCCTTGGTTAAGAAGCCCTGTCCTAGAGGCTAAAAACTTACCCTCTGTACAAACTCTCCTCACATTGACCTAACTTTTGAGAAGAGATCCCTTCCTACTGGGTCCACCTCCCAGAGCCTGAACACAAAGCCTCATCATAAGTGAGATTTATGTTACACTGTGAACAAATTGGCTAAAGGGAAGGGCTGGGTCCAGGGAATCTAGGGAAGGATTTTGACAGATAATTCAGAGAACTTCATTGGGGAAAAATGAATTGGTGATTTTGACATTTCTGGAATGAGTATCTGGCTTCCCAAGTTAGTGGGTTTTTCCAGGACTGGATTACCTGTCCCAAGCATCCTGGTTTTCTGGGTTACTGGGTAATGGGCTGCTTCTTTTGTTCTTTCTGGGGAGAGCTTGTCTGACTACTTATTGCCTTCAGTGGCCTCTGAATTGAGATGCTTCTCACGTGGACTGGTCCAAACTGGAGTGCCCTCCCCCCTTGTCTTGCCTCCTGGGTTCCCTGGCTTTCTAGATGACTCAGCTAAACCCCCTTTGTCAACCAGCCTTTCCCACCTACCTCCTCCCCACTGCCCATGTCTTCCCTCTGAGATTACTCCCCATCTACACTGTCTACATCTTGTTTTTACATAGTTGTTGGCATGTTGTCTCCCCCTCAGAATGGGAGATCCTTGAGGTTAGGGACCATATTTTTGCCCTTTTGTGTATAACACAGTGCCCGGCATGTGGTAAGTGTTTAATAAATCTTTGTGGACTGATCAGCTGAAACTGATGCCAGGCTCCTGCCTAGCTAAATAATGCATGAATGCCCTACTGCAGATTTTGACCATAACCAATGACATTTGGTCTTCTTCAGCTATGAGACAACCTCCAGTGAAGAGACCAGTGGCGAAGACAGCGTGTCAGAGGGCTGTTCTGACAGTGAGGTGGACAAGAAGGGGGATGGCTCCGAACACAAGCTGGCCAAAGCTGCGGAGCAAAGCCAGCAGATGGTCCCTGGCACAGAGGAGGGAACTGGGAGCGTGGGCCCAGAGAGCAGCACCAGTGGGGGAGAAGTTGCTGCAGCTGGTACTCATCACAAGTCTGAGAGGTACTTTATGTCCCCACCAGGGTCCGATTCCCTAAACCTGATCTTTAAGAACAGGTGATAATTAGGATAAGTGAGAATAATGGTAGCCACACCCCGCCAAGTGAGATAATATTTGTAAAGTGCTTAGCCCAGTGTCTAGCAAATAGATGTAAATGTTAGTTATTATTATTATATTTTAATAACTATTTAAATATAATTATTTCCCTTTGCAGTCTCATTCTTATACTTTATTTTATGCATTTAAAACAATATTCTGAGAAGGGGTTCAGCAGATTTCCCTATTTTTTGGCGTTGTGGCCCCCTTGGGCAGACCGGTGAAGCCTGTGGGCCCCTTCTCAGAAACATGTTTTAGATGCATAAATTTACATGGAGGATGACAAAGGAAATCTATGGAAATAGAGTTATCCAAATATTTTTACAAACAAGTTCAGGGACCCCAGGTTAAAGAACCCTGGCTTCTATGCGCCTTCTTATCTCCATTATAATAACTCAAATTTGTGCTAGAATTGAACGTTTCCAAAGCACACTCCACAAAACAGCTCTATAAGCTAAGCTTCTTTGATACAAATATTATTACCAGTGTTTTCCAGATATGGAAACTGAGGCTCGAATTGGCTATCTCAGTTGTCCAGGGCACCTGCCTAGGTCAGGCTTTTGGCACCTAGGCTTCCGAACCCTATAGGAGTCATGAATAATGAGCAATGTCCATTGGCAAGTGGGTTTGCAGGCTTCTGAAAACTTGATGCTGTCTTCTCTCAGAAGAACAATTATGATAGTGTTGAGTGAGCCAAGCACTCCATCTGACTACATACACAGTAAGTTGTATCATAAACCACACAGCGGCCTTGTAACAGTGCAGGCTTGGTACAATATCATGGCGGACTCAATGGCTTAATAATAGATTGTCATTTTATTAAATCTATTAGCAGTTTCTTTGCCCTTCAAGGAAGACGAAGTTGGAGAAAATTGCTTTCACGGGGCTTGGGTTCTTGGGATTATTAAAGTCACTGAGGCAGAAAATTCTGTCTGTTGACAGCCAACCAAGAAAAGCTTCTTTCCACTCTATGACCTGTGTTGCTACTTGGCCTATGGGCTACAGCAGCTGTGGTGACCTTCCTCTCCACTCTGGCCCTATTAGACAATAGTGTATTTGGCTTCTCCTCCAGGAGAGCTTGGGAACTAAACCAGACACGTCCTGTTTGTGGAAAAACCAGATTTCTAGGTTCTAGGAAGTTCTCCCATCAGAAATACCTAGTACTACAGTGTCAAGGGGGCATATTGACTAAACCTGGAGGCTTTTGATATAGTAGGCAAAATGAGGAGCAGTTGGCTTATCCAGAAATGTTTATTAAGCTCCTACTAGGTACCTGGCACCTCCCTGGGAGCTTAAGATACAACAGCAACAAAATGCCTGCCCTCGAAGAGCTTCCATTCTATCAACAGTATATATATGTATAGTATGTAGAGCATGGCTGCAAAGCAAATCTTCTGGTGTGGTGGATTAGAACCCAGAGGCACTGGCAGCTGGGGGAACCAGGGAAGGTCTCATGGAGCAGATGGCACTTAGGTTTTTAAGGAAACTAAGTGGAAGTTAGAGAGATGCAGATCTGGAACAGTGGGTGGAAGATGCAGAGGGTGAGCTTTAGGCTCAATGAAAAGATCGTCCCAGCAATCAGAGCGATCCCAATGGCAGGATGAGCTGATTGCAGACATAATGGCTCTGGGCCAAGCTCCGGGCCAAGCTCTGGGCTAAGCCTGCGAGACTGTTTGGTCAGAAAAAGAGTCACAGTGATTCTTGTCCAGACCAGGCTGCCCTGGGTGGCCGGTGAGGTCTCTTCCAGCTGACACTCTTTGGGCTTTCTGACTCTGTGAATCCCTTGTTTCAGATTTTCCTTGAGAGCTTATTAGAACACGTGGACCTTCATTGATTTTTCCCCCTTTTCTGTTTAGATATAAGCCCTCAGAAGAATTTCTGTCTGGATGCCACCTGTTGAGCAAACATCTGCCTGAAGTTTGGACCACAACTGACCAGCTATTGGTATCCTTCTTATTCCATGGATCTAAGAAGGGTGGGGATGTATAAGCAGTTAGCCTTGACCAAGAAGCATGCCAAGCCCATAGTGGACATGTAAGCCCCTGCCACAGGGCTCCCAGGGTCCCGATAGAACTTTCAGCACCACTCTTTGGCCAGACTCTGCCACTGGGAGCTTGTAATCATGAGGAGAACTCTTATTAGAATGGAAGAAAAAAAAAGCATTTATTAAGCACCTTCTATTTGCCAGCCTTTGTTAAGCACTTTACAAATATTACCTCACTTGATCTTCACAACAACCCTGGGAGGTGGTTGATGTTATCATTCCCATTTTACAAATAGGTAAACTGAGGCAAACAGAGGCTAAGTGACTTGCCCAGGGTAACATAACTATTAAGTGTCTGAGGCTGGATTTGAACTCAGGTCTTCCTGACTCCCAAATCCAGCAATCCATTCACCATGGCGCCCCCTAGCTGCCTAGACTTCTTAAGCACAGCATCAGTAAATGCTGATCAGAAAATTGCTTGTGTGAGGGTAGGCTCTGAAATGGTGTTATGATCTATTATCTTCTTGGCTTCAGTGTCTGCACTCTGCATTGTAGGTAGAACTGGACCTGGGTTTTGGAAGACCTGGGTTCAAATCCAACATGAGATCCTACAAACTGTGACCGTGGACAAATCTTCCACTTCTTCATCTGTCATATCCAGATAATAATGGTCCCTCCTCACAGGCTTGTTGCGAGCCTTAAATGAGATGTCTGCAAAGCATTTGGTAGATCTTAGAAGGTTATGTGAATGCGGGCTACTTGTTATTGCTAATGCTTTATTCATCTCACTACAAAGAAAGTAGCAAAGCAGGATTAGAACCCAGGACCTCTGGTTCCACATCCAGCATTCTTGCCATTGTACTATACTGTCCTGTCTTCCTTCCTTCCAATTCTTCCCTCTTCCTTCCCTCCCTATTTCTCTTCCTCCTTCCCTTCTTTCCTTCCTGCCTTTCTTCCTCCCTCCTTCTCTTTTTTCCTTTCTTCCTTCCTTCCTCCTTAAAAGTTTTTGAGAGTAAAGGCAGGAACAGATTCATTCTGAGAGCAGCTATAATCAGTAGGCCCCCCATGACATCAGCCTCCACACATTTCTTCAAACTTGGCCTGCCATCCTCCATGGGCTGCGCTAGTGTGAAGGAAGGATACCTTGATGGAGTCGGTGTTGGTGGCTGCTTGGCCGATGTGTTTTATCTTCGTGCTTCCAGTGAGTCAGTGGTTCTTCTGAGGCTGATGCAGGCCCCTCTCAGTGACAGGTTTCAAGCAGGTTCCTGGTGTAAATTCATAGAGAGAGATTAGGGCTCTGCAATCGTGTGGTCCCCTTATTGGAGTGAGACCCAAATTGGAGCATGGAGGAATTTCTTCTGTTCATTTCCAAACCGCATAAAATGCTTTCGGATGTTTGGGGGGAGCTTTGTCAGTGGGAAAGACGAGGATTTAGGAGGATTGTTTAAGCACAGGTCAATCCATTGCTGCCTCTGCAAAATCATCACTGAGATATATAATGGGGTTTCTTTCCGTTGCTAATTAGGGACAGTTGATGGGGCTAACCTTGACCTTGCAGGATGGCTGTTTTTTTCAGGCTTTTTTACTGTTAGATTTCAGGGCACAAAAGTGAATCAGTCTATTTATTAAGCACTGACTATGGGTAGGCACTGGGAAACAAATAGTGATGTGCTGATAAATATTTAACAACCAGCTCGCCAAGAAAAACATGTACTAAGTGCAACATACTTTTAGGCTTAACGTGCATTATTAGCATTTTTTTCCATTGCTTTCTTAACTCTAAGCAATCAACAAATAATAAAGTAAGCCCTAGTTTGTAGTGTTTGCGGATTTGCTGAATATTTAACAATTGGATTTGGAGGACCAGGTTGAACTGGGTCTAGCACAACCCTGAATACAAAGACAAAAGTGAAATGAATATTCTCAGAGAACTAAATTCTACCAAAAGAGACAACATGCACTTATATACGTATATGAAAAACAAATACAAAGTAATTTGGAAGGAGAGACTACTAGTATTACCTGGGCAGACCTAGAAAGGCCTCGTGTAGAAGGTGACATCTTTGCTTCGGTTTGAAGGAAGCTGGGGATTCATCTGTTTCATCATCTGTAAAGGGCCAGGGTTGGGTTTCATGGCCTCTGAGGTTTCTCCCAGCTCTGGGAGCCAGTGAGAAGACCTAGCTCTTTTTCAGCTGAGCTGTTGTCCAGTCACACCTCTGCCATCATGTCCCTGTGAAGATAGTTTGGAGAGTCCAAATGGGAGACATTAGTTTTCATCTTTAATTAGATTCAGCCCAATTTTTCAGCTTGTCACGCTGGTGTATGGGATGTTCTCTAGCCTGCCCAGTGTCGTGTCATCTGCAACATTGATAGGACCCCTATTATTCAAGTCATGGATAAAGATACTAAACTGCCTTGGGTCAAAGACAGATTGCTGGGACTCTCCACTGAAGACTTTCAAGTTGATCGTGAACCATTCATTAGTGGCTATTCTTTGGAGATTTAACAGATCTCTATCTACCTAAATGTTCCCACAAGTAGCCCACATCTATGAATAGCATAAGAGATGTTGCTTAAATGCTTTTGTCAAAATCCAGGGAAACTCCATCAACACCATTCTCTTGACTTACCAGTTTAGTGATCTTGTCAAAAAAAGAAATAAGGTTAGTCTGGCCTAACCCATTCTCGATGAAGCCATATTGGTTCTAGATAATTGCTGTGGAAATGTTTGCCAATCATCTTTAAAAAAAAATTTTATAATTAAATTTTTTAACTATCAGATATTTATTTTTCTCATTCCCACCCCATCCACATTGGAAAAAGAAAAAGAAAACAAAACCATTATAACAAATAAACGTAGTCAAGGAAAGCACATCTCCATATTGGGCACATCCAAAAATGTATGGCTTATTCTGCCTGTGAGTCTCTCACCTCTCTGCCAGGAGGTGGGCAGCATTCTTTATCATTTGTCCTCAGGAACCATGTTGATTCTTAATCATTGATGGGCGTTCTTGAGTCTTTCTAAGTTACCTTTACAAAGTTGCTGTTATAATATTAGTTTTTCCATTGATTCCGTTCATTTTACTTTGCATCCGTTCATACAAGTCTTCCTGGGTTTCTCTGAAACCATTCATTTCATCACTGCACACAGCACCACAGTATTCCACCACACGGGCTTAACAAGATTAGCCTAATTTGTCCTGACACTCGCTAACCATCCATTTAGGGACCAGGTCTAGAATTTTGGCATGGAATTGAAGTCAGGCCCACTTACCAGCCGGGTGACTTTGGGGAAATTATTCAGTATGATTGTTTAAATGTTAAGTCTAAGATGAAAGGGAAAAGTGTTAATGAATCAGGCAGAGGATCCTAGATTTAAAGCTAGCAGGGCCCTCAGAAGTCTCAGGAGCTACTCCGAACTCCCTGGTTTTACAGGAATAGAAACTGAAGCCAAGAGAGTTTGAGTCAAGTTCAGGGTCACACAGGTGGTAAGTAGCAGGGCTGAGATTCGATTCCAAATCCAGTGTGTCCAGTGCCCTCATTTTCAAACTGACATTGCCCCATAAGGGTTTTGGATTTAATGAATTCTGAGCTATTTATTAGCTTTAATTCCTTTGAGCCTAACAGCAATAGCATTTATTAAGCACCTATTATGTGCCAGGCACTGTGCTCATTATTATCTAATTTGATCCTCATAACAACCCTGGGAGGTAGGTGCCATTATTTTCCCTATTTTACAGATGAGGAAACTGAGGCAGACAGAGATTAAGTGATTTGCCCAAGATCACACAGCTAGTGAGTGTCTGAGGCTAGATTTGAACTCAGGTGTTCCCTAGTCTAGATTCTATTCCCCGTTCTATGTAGCTGCAAAGGTCACATTCTTGAAAGTCTCTCTCAAAGTAAACAGTGGGAATGGCAGGCCCCCAGGGAAGCCAATGGGTCAGACTTGGCTTCAGACTCAAAGAATCTGCCACCCGAGCCAGGATGCTGGGGCTCATCTGAGCCAGGACACGAGGGGTCATCCAAGGCAGGATGCTAGGAGACATCTGAGTCAGGACGCTAGTGGTCATCTGAGCCAGGACACAAGGGGTCATCCAAGGCAGGACGCTAGGGGTCATCCAAGCTGGGCACCAGTAATCAGACCGTCTTGGTGTTTCAGAAGCAGAGCTTGAATACCGTCAGTCAAGAATGGTTCCGAGTCTCGAGCCGGAAGTCCTCCAGCCCCTCAATCGTAGCAGCCTATCTCAGTGAGTTCCAGCCCAGTGACCCTGGCTTCCTGAAGCTGCTTGTCAACTTGGCTGATGACAATGGGAACACAGCTCTCCACTACAGTGTTTCCCACTCCAACTTCCCCATCGTGAAGCTGCTGCTCGACACAGGTCAGGACATTGCCCTGCCTTGTCTGCCATTTTCCTTTCCATGTAGAGACCTCATGACCTCCCTCCTGTAGCCTTACCTGTGAGAGGACCTGCCAACAATTAGTAGTCAGTAGCATCCAAATGGTGGAGTGGAGGTGGGTGTCTTTTTAAAAACTGACTGCTCTGGGCTGGAAATCAGGGGATGAGTTCAAATCCCAGTCCTGACAGTTGTTTAGCTGTGGGACTGGGAACAAGTCAATTTATTTCTTTGAGCCTGTTTTCCACATCTGTTTAAAAAATACCATTCCTTCTATTCTCCACTTCATGGTGTTGTCATGAGGAAAGTGCTTTAGAAATGTGAGCTATTCTTGAAAATTGGTCCTCCATATACAGTCAATATACTCATGTTCCACTAACCAGAGCATCCCGTGGTGTCTCAGGTTTCTGTGTACATGAATGGTTACAATTGTGTAGAGCTAGTTTAAGAGCACATCATGTTTTATGTAAGCACTCTGAAGGAATAATAATGATTTCTTTCATTTAACAAATTTTATTAAGTGCCTACTGTGTGCCTGCTGGGGATATCAAGCAAAACCAAAATAGTCCTCACCCTAAAGGAGTTTATATTACATCAAGAGAACCAACACATACCTAGATGGATAAACATAAAATACACAAAAATTATTTACAGAGTACTATTGTCGCCATCTTATAGAGGGGAAAATTGAGGTTAACCCTGGTCCCCGACCTCCATATATGTGACTCTTTCCAGAAACCACACTGGCTGGGCTAGAAAAGTACAGATCTCATATCTGCTGCTCCCAGATTTTTCTTGATGAAGATAAAGAATCCATATTAAACTGAGCCATTTAAAAATTATTAGGGGATTTTTCATTTAAAAAAGAAAAAACCAAGCCAAATCCAGGCTCCGCCATTGGGCTCAGATTCTAAAGAATGTGTCCCAAGTGATTGAGGCCTCTCATTTTGTTCTTTTGTGCAGGGCAATTCTCCCTGACTGCTAGGCCTGCAGGGGCTGTGACCTATGTGAATGGGGGCTTCAGGAGTGGTTCCTTTAATCAGTTGAAATGATAGCCTGAGGAGGGAGGCTGTTTGTTGCTTAAAAGCACCTGTCAGCAGCCCTGTTCAATTAAGTGATTCCTCTTTCCTTCCTTCTCCCATCTTTCTTCCCTTGTCACTGGCCTAGGGCAACTGACGAAAAAGGGGTCATTTAAGTCACTCAAGATCCCTCATCCTCTACCAAATCCTTACTGGAGGGAAAAAATACATGCAACTGCAGGGCATTTTTCCTAGACATAAAAGAGACCTCAGATCTGAAGCTCTTTCTCATGTGTTCAAAGCTGATGTAAACTAGCCATCCAGTTAGAAACAATTCATTAATATGACAGTACAAACTGGAAGTCAAGTCTCGGAGAGTACTCCGCTCCTCTCTTCTGATTGCCCACATGTTAACCCCTGTTTCCAGAGGTGCTCATGAACCTGGACGATGGAACCGAAGTCAGTTAAATAATAAATTCTAACCTGGAGATTTCACACTCCCTCCCTTACTCCTCCTGCCCCCCCTCAACTATTAATACTGCTGCTGCTGCTGCTGCTACTACCACCACCATCACCACCACCACCACTGCAACTGCGTACTCATTATTAGTTCTCCTCTGAGTGGGCTTGTTTTTCTATAATGTGTAGGGGTGTGTGTGTGTGTGTGTGTGTGTGTGTGTGTGTGTGTGTGTGTGTGTGTGTGTTTCTGTCTGTCTGTCTGTCTCAGGGACTGGGTGGAGAAGCAAGCTCTATTTCCCCTCCTTTCTCAAACGCTATAGCTAGCTCTGAGTTCTGCCTTTTGGTTAGGAAGTCTTCGGACAATGGATACTCATAGACCCCAGGAAAGGCAGCTGACATGAAGTGGTACAAATTTCAAGAAATGTTATTCAGAAGAAAAAGCAGAATTGTGTCTCAAAATCCAGATGAGTAATACTACCTAGGGAATCTGGTTTTCATCACAGTGAAAGTAAGAAGAAAATTTCCTGAAAGAATGAACTATTTTGCTATTATGTAGCCCTCGTAACAGGCTCAGGTGGGCAGCTTTTGTTCTTCCTCTAGGCTTTTGGCTTCTAGCCAGGAAATCTAGAATGATGTATGTGTGAGCAGATTCGTAAATACTCAATTTGTAGCCAGGGCAAGCGGCATGAAGTATACCCTCAATTCAACTTTTTAACATTCTAGGAGACTATGCCCTTTAAATTTTAGCACTGTGGACAAAGCACCAGTTGCCTTGCCCTAGCTACTGCTTAATTCAGAGTACTACATCTTATTTACAGTATTATACAACAGAAATCTTTGAATGAAAGGCAGTTAGCCACAAGGAGGTCTATGAATCCTCATAGCCACTTAATGGTCCTGAATATGGGATCCTCTGGCATAACCTTTTCCCCGCTCATCCTGGCTTAGCTCACTGTGGATGGTAGGAGGAAGGGCAGGGGGACAAGGGTCCTCATCTTGTCTCTAATTTTCTGCTGTTATTTGTCATACTTTTAGCAGCATCATATGCATAATTCCCCAGTCCACAGGCAAGATGAGAATGAGGGTTTTCCATCAGTCTTTCTATAATGGAAGGTCGCCATCACCCAAGGTCTCAATTTCCGTTATCCTCAGCTCCTCACTCTTAGTCACCCTGTGTACCCAGGCCATTGCCTGTCTCATATATGTCCCCTTCTCTTCACTCCCTCAGCCACTGCTGGATATAGCCCTCGTCCCCTCTCACCTAGAGTGTCCCAGTACCTTATAGCTGCCCTCCCTGCCTCTGCTGTCTCCCTTCTACACTCTGCCCCCCACCCCACACAGCTGCTAGTGACCTTTCTGAGCTGCAGAACCACCTCACCTCACCTCACCTCACCTCACCTCCTCAATAACCTTCAGCCACTCCCTGTTGTCTACGGGATCACACAGTAACTCCTCTCTGGCTTATAAAGCCCTTCCCAACCTGTCCCCTTCCTGTCTATACCGTGACCTGTCTCCGTGGCCTCTACGGTCCAGTCATGGCTCACTGGATATCCCACACATGGCGGCCCATCTCCCATGATGACTTTGCATTGGCCTGGAATGCCCTCGCTCCTTACTTCTGTGTCTTAGAATGCCAGCCTGCCTTCCAGACTCAGCTCCAAGCTCACTTTATGTAGAAGCCATTCCTGAACCTCACAGTGCCAGTGCCTTCCTTTATAAGATTACCTTCTACCTCTCTGTATGTATTTGGTATATACTGTCTATTTACATGGGTCTCTTCCATGAGAATATCAGCTCCTTGAGGGAAGGGATGGTTGGGGCTTTTTCTTTGTATCCCCAATGCATAGCACAGTGCCCGGCCCATAGTGCTTATTAAATGCTGGTTGATTCATTAGGTTATTGTTTTAATTGATGACTCAGTTGCACTTTTTAATGCAAGATAAAAGCAGACACCTCTGGAATGTTCTTCCTCTCCTCTATCTGCTTGTGTGCTCTTCTCCAGCTCTGCTTTCTTTTTTCCCTTTCCCCAGACTCTGTTAGTATCCTTCACCATCCCCAGGTATCTCTGTGCCAGATCTGGAGTCAAAGGACCTGGGTTTGAATCCTCCCTGCCTGTGTGATGAGAGTAAGGCAAATTCCTATCCACTCTGTGCCCCAGCTTCCTCATGTATAAAATGAGAAATTTGAGCCAGGTTACCCCTGACATCCTTACAGCTATAGAGACCCGGAGTAAGCGTCCAGACGAGGAGTACAGACAGTGAGCATCCTGGGATCAAGCAGAAGAGACTAGAACTCAGAGCAGAGAGGGACCTTAGAGGTTAGGAAGATACTGAGGCCCGAATTGGTCAGGAGATCCAATGGGGAGAGTATCTGAGCTGGGACGGTTGGAGAAGGCCTTCATAAAGGAGATCAGAGCATGCAGGGAACCTTACAAATAACTTAGTTCCACTCCTTGATTTTACAAAAACAGAAGCTGAGGCTAAGAGAGGCAGGATAATTTGCCCAAGGTCACAGAGCTGGAATGAGTCAAGATGGTGGCCTTTTAAAAATCGGATAGAGAGCAGAGGGGAAGGTATTCCAGAAGAAAGCGTCAGGTCTGGAGTCAACAAGACTCATCTTCCTGAGTTCAAATCTGGCCTCAGTCACTTACTAGCTGTGTGACCCTGGGCAAGTCACTTAGCTCTGTTTGTCTCAGTTTCCTCATCTGTGAAATGAACTGGAGAAGGAAATGGCAAACCGCTCCAGTGTCTCTGCCAAGGAAACCCCAAAAGGGCTCTGGAAGAGGTAGGCTCAACTAAAAACAATTGAACAACAACAAACATTCCAGAAATAGGGAGAAATATGGACAAGGCACAAAGGTGAATGTTTGTGACCTTTGGGGTATGGTAGTAGAAAAATTTACCTTGGTTTTTGGCAGGGGTTCTTAATCAGGGGTCCACAGAACCCCAAAGGGTCCATAGATAGATTTCAAGGAATGTGTGAACTTTGATGGGAAAATAATATCTTCATTCAAGATAATTGGCTTCCTTTGTATACTGTGTATTTTATTTGATGCATTTAAAAATGTGATTCTGAAAAGGAGTCCATAGGCTCCACCAGATTGTCAAAGGGCCCTCTCTCTCTCTCTCTCTCTCTCTCTCTCTCTCTCTCTCTCACAGACACACACACACATACCCTTTGTGGTTTAGAAGGCTAAGCTCAGTGGTGGTGGTGGTGGTGGTTGGGAGCCTCTGAAGGGGGTCATTCTCGACTGTTGAGAGCTACATCCAAGTCTAGGTTCAGAGAACACTAAGATGATACCCAGAATTGGCGAGTTGTGCCGAGAGATTTGTCTAGTGACATATTTTCAGCCTTGCCTCAGGCACTGACTGTCCCCTCGAGTCATGAATGGACCCACAAGCTGTTGCAGCTGAAATAAAATCTGCTCCAGCAGCTTCTCCAGGCTCCCTCCCACTGCCATGCTGGCCTGAGTTTTCCTCTCCTTTCTAGAGCCCATTTCTCTGTAGGCAGGTTTGTTTCTTTGGCTTCCAAAACCTTTCTCGCTTTCCCTCCTAACTCAGGGTCTGTACTTTCCAGGGCAAATGCTCCTGTCATGAGTCTCTGGTTTCTGGGTTGTGTTTAATGGTTCCAACGTCCATTTAGATAACTTCCTTTTTTGTGAAATTTCACATTTTCTTTTGCCCAGGGCATTGGCATCATCTCTTTCACCCCCTTAAAATTCATTTGCACTTTATCTCTCCTATCCCCCTCCTCTCCTGTCCCCCCAGTCATGGTGCTTTGCTCTCAGAGGGCCAGTCCTCCCCCTCCCACTCACTTATCTTTTCATTTTCTTCTCTCAATTGGATCCAGCGTTGCCCTCCCAGGGTTGTGTTGCTTTTTTGCTGATAACCGGGAAGCTTGGGAGGTTAGTTTGCCTGGAATAGGGAGAGCATGAAGAAGAATGATCAGGAGTTGACTTGAAATAGTACGTAGGAGCCAGATAGCCAAGGGCCTTAAATGTGGGCTGAGTTTGCCCTCTTGGTAACTCCTAGCCCCTCGGATGGGGTGTGCAGGGGTCTGCCCGCACTTGCCTCACTCTCTGGGAGGCTTTGCCAAATCTTGACCCTTCTCCTGCAGGTGTGTGTGATGTGGACCACCAGAACAAGGCTGGGTACACGGCCGTGATGATCACCCCCCTGGCCTCGGCGGAGACGGATGAAGACATGGATGTGGTTGGGAAACTGTTGAAACAAGGAAATGTGAATATACAGGCGGCTCAGGTAGTCTTGGCCTCTCTAGGCCACTTCCTTTTACTTGAATCCACATTAATAAGAGCGTCTGCTGTGTTAGAGGTGCTAAGCCTAGCGCTGAGTACAAAGATTAAAAAACAGCGAAGTTCCTGCCTTCGGGGGCTTAGGGGGTGGGGAGGATGCCCCAAATACACAGGGAGAGAAAGTATCAATCAATCAATAAACATGTATTAAGCACCTACTGTGTGCCAGGCACTATGCCAAGCACTAGTACTAAGTACCAAAACAGGCAAAAGATAGTCCCTGCCCTCCAGATGCTTACAATCTAATGGATGGAAATGTTGGGGTAAAGGAAAATCAGATAGATGCATGGTATAGGAAAACTGGAAAACAAAGAGGGAACTTTCGATTGGGAATGCAGAGGTTGTGAAGAATTTTAGAACTGGAAAGGACAGCAGTGACTGAGAATCCCAACTGTCGCATATACTGGCCCCTGCCTGAAGACTCCCAGTGAGGGGAGCCTCCCACGTCCCAAGGCAGCCATCCCGTTCCACTTGGGAAGAGCCCAATGCCGAGGCCATGGAGTCCACACTTGCCTCCTCGAAGCTTTCACCCAGTCCTCGTTCTTGCTTTTGTCCCCCGAGGCCATCAGAGTAAATCTGATCTCCTATATGCTAAGTATTGGAGATTCCCTCGTCCTCTCAAAAAAGCTCCTGCTTCTCCACCTGTAGAAGGCTGCACAGAGAAGTAAGGTTATTGTGAGCGAGTGTGTGACAGGGAAAGAGAGGCCTGCATTCACCTCTTCACCACCGTGGTTGCCTTCCTCTGGCTAATCAATATCCTTCCTCCACGATGGCACCCACAGTGGAAAACACAGTGCTCCAGATGAGGTCTGACCATAACATCCTAGAGGAGCGGACATCTGTGCTAGTCCTTGAAGGGAGAGATGAGGAGAAAGGGCATTCTCAGCATGAGGACCACCTGGGCAAATGAGCAGAGGCTGGAGATGGCATGCCGAGTCTGGGCAACAGTTAGTAGCATCGTTTGATTAGAATGTAGGGAGTATGAAGGGGAGGAACGTGGAATCAGCCTTCATTGCCAGTCTAGGGGCACTTGTATCGGGAAGTAAATTGCAAGGATTCATCCTAGTCCTGCCTGGGAGGAGGGATTCACTTCCATCTCTGTCAGAGCTTGATGCCAAAGGAAACCGTGCAGCTCATGGCCTCCCAAATGGCGTCCTTCCAAAATGCAAAGTTTGCTTCCCTCAGAATCCTAAACAGGCCGGGGCAGAAGTTGCTGAGTTCCTGATCTGTGCCCCAACCTGAAGCTGGACAAGCTCCATCTGGGCGCTGATTTTTGGAACATTCCACTGGTACCAGTCACGAGGAAGCATTTGCAGACTTGGCTGACCTTGCAAAACACCTGGAGGTTGCCCGTCATTCCCCATTACACACACACACACACACACACACACACACACACACACACGGTTGTGAGTATCTGTGGGGAGCTGAGAGCCCGTGGCTAGAAGGGGCAGTGAGTGTCTGCATTGAAGGCCTGGTCCTTTAAAAAGGACCCTGATCCTTACCTTGCCAGCTCCACCCTCTACCAACACTGCCAGGGCCAGGAGTTTTGAGCACAATTGATCTATGCTGTGCTGGTAGGGTCCTTCACCAAGCAGTGCCAAGATTGCCCACACCCTTCAACCCTGGCAGGTGATAGACAAGTACAGTAGTAATTAATTAATCCACCAGGAATCCCTTTTGGAGAAAAACAAAGAATTGGGGCCAGGCAGACTTGTTCCCCATACACCTGCCTCACCAGCTTCGTTTTGTTTTGTTTTTTTTTTATTTAAAAAAAAAGGTGAAAGGAAAGAAAAGGATGGGCTCTTGGGGCGGGGGGAGGAAGCTGGGAGAGAACAGACAGCTGGGGCAGACCAGGTGCAGTGCAGTAGAGGCTCAGTGATAGACCAGGTAGACCCTCCATAGACCCAGCTGCCACACCCCTCCCTTTCCATACCCCAACCCCCGTATTGTGGTGATGTTGGTGTGGCTGCCTTCCCAGAGCTGCATCTTTATGTATGGAACAATCCACTGAAAAGCCAGTTAGCTAGATTTTGTCACCAAGGACCTGGGTTGGGATCCTGACTCCACTGTGTTACTCCTGGTGCGCTCACGTACCAGCCTGGGCCACAGTGTCCTCAACTGTAAAATTAAGAGGTTGGGCTCAGGGGTGGGGAACCTGTGGCCTTCTAGGTCCTCAAGTGCAGCCCTTTGACTGAATCCAAACTTCATAAAACAAATGTACTGTAAAGTTTGGATTCAGTCAAAGGGTCGCACCCAGGGCCCTAGAGGGCCATGTGTGGCCTTGAGGCTGCAGGTTTCCCACCCCTGGATCTCTGAGGTCTTTTACAGCTCTAAATTGATGACCCTATCTCCTTTGCTATCCAATCTCCAAATTCTGATATTGCCCCAAACATAAAATCCACATTGATTCTAATCTAATCATTGTAGTGTAAACCTCTTGAGGAGATACACTTTTGTGCTCCTTTGGGAGACCCCAAGTCATACTCATAGTATTGGCATCACTATATACAGTTCAAGGTGTTCTGTGGGTCTAGACTTCTAAAACTGTAGCTTATGAGTCCTGACCGATTTGTTTTTCCTATTTAGTGAGAAGGCCCAATTATCTCAAAGCAAAGATGTAAGAAAATTAACAATTGCCCATAAATGTGGGGTGCACTTTCAAGAGTAAACACACTATGATTGGGAAGAGGGGATGCCTAGAGAGTCTGAGAGTAGAGAGTCACGTAGAGGACACGTGTAGACGATGCCCCACCAACAATCTCAGGCTCACCCTGTTGGATGCTGAGAACAAGAACAGAAGTGGAAAAAATCCCTGCCCTCGAGGATCTTACATTCTACCGGGAGAAAACAACATCTCTACAGATGAACAATTATAGAATATGTACAAAGTAAATAAAAAGCAATTGATTCTCCTGGAGAAATGTAACAGAGGCTTTAGAAATATTCTAATGGAAAAGTTATCAGATGGGGATGCAGAAAAATGTGATAGCATTTGCAAAACAGGCTTTCCTTTTCAAGATGTAAATAGTTAAGATTCAGTCATTTTATTA
Organism: Phalanger gymnotis; assembly: GCA_028646595.1. Classification (NCBI taxonomy): domain Eukaryota; kingdom Metazoa; phylum Chordata; class Mammalia; order Diprotodontia; family Phalangeridae; genus Phalanger; species Phalanger gymnotis. The sequence continues at coordinate 322,385,183 of CM053626.1, read as the reverse complement.
ATTTCTTCATTTATATTGGTTGAGGCGAGGATTCAGTTTATAATAAAAATTTATCAATGTTATGCGGGCAGGAAAGGAACAAATATCAAAGCTAGTATCAACAGTAGTGCCGTAGATTTCAACAGTATGGGCAGCCGCTGCATGGTCTGATCTTGGAACAAATTCTGGGTTAGGAATCCGCCGATTTGGGCGGCAATCCAGGAAAGCCATAGGGCTGCTGCCATCTGCCTGGGTCACACCTCATCTGGAGATGACTGGGTTTGGTTCTGGGCCTCACATCTTAGATGCCCTGGGAGGATTGGTTGAAGGAAGGTCGAATGATTAGGCTGCAGAAGAGAAGAGTCAGGGGGACACGAGAACTGTCATCAAGTATTAGAAGGGCTCTTGGGTAAAAGGGATTGGTCTTTTCCCCAGAAGACATTGTAACAAGTGGGGTATTGTAACGAGTAGAGATATTGCAAGGACACATGTAGGGAGGATTTCTGGAAAAGCTTTCTAGTGATCAGTTAGCCCTAAACGGAGAAAGCCTCAGTTTGCTCACTCTCCCTGCAGACCTTTAAGCTGAGGGCAGCTGGCCATTTGTCAGGAATGTGGCAGGGAGGATTTTTTAAAGTTTGGATTACATGGCTTCTCATGGCCCTTCCAGGGCTGCCGTTGTGTGTACATGTGGGCTTGCATGACTCTCTGTGTGTGTTCATTGGAGTTAGGAGAAAATAGGCTTTGACTCAACCTCCCAAGAAGTGATGCGTGTGCTATAATGGAAGTCACAGAGAGTCAGAGGAGCTGCGTTCAAATTCCTGCTCTTCCTGAGATTACTTCCCAGAAAGTAATAAAAGCAATAAATGAAAATAATCCTTCCTGTATTTACTTCCTGCCTGACCTCAGATGAGCCAGTTCATTTTGCTCTTCATCTATAAAATGATTTCTAAGGTTTGATTTAGCTCAAAAGATCCTAGGCTTTTTGGAAATAGTGAAGCTGAGTTTCATATAGTCCTGGCTTAGAGGGGATTCCAGACTCTCCAAATACTGAGACCTTTCCAAGATCCCCCAGGGAGTGACTGGCCGAGTTAGGATTCTAACCCCCTCCTTTGAGTCCAGACCCAGGGTGGGGAAGCTGAGTCCAAACCCAGGGGTCTGTGTACCTTCAGTCTCCTGTCTGACCTGTTGAGCAAGCATTTATTAAGTATCTGCTATGTGCCATGCCCTCTGCTGAATGATGGAGATACCGTGACAAAAGTGGAATGTTCCCTGCCCTCAGGAAGTTTGGTCTCTGCTGAGGAAAATAACAGTATTCAATATCCACACTTTCACTTCTGAATATAATCTTCTCCCCCACCCCCCATACTCAGAGAGCCAACCCTTGGAGTAAGCAAGAGGAAAGGCAGGGAAACACAAAGCAAAACAAAATAATTCAGCAAATGTAATAATAGTGGACAGCATTTACATACCTCTGTAAGGTTTGCAAAGCACTTTAAATGCGTTGTCTTATTTGGTTCTCACAACCACCTTGTGAAGTCATTTTACGAGGAGGAAATTGAAGCTGAGAGAAATGAAGTAACTTATCACAGTTAGTGTCTGAGGCAGGATTTGAACTCAGGTCTTCCTCTAAGTGACCTCTAAGATCCTTTATAGTTCGACATTGGTGATATTCTGATTTTGTGCTCCACCTGTTCCCTTTATTCAGCATGCCAATTCCCATCACGTGCCTTTGCATAGGCTGTCCCCAGTACTTCATGCCTAGATTGCTCTCTCCCCTCACTTCTGCCTCTTAGAATCCCTATCTTTGTTCAAGCCTGGAAGAAGGAGAGGAGGAAGGTAACAGTGGCTAATGTTGTGGGATTGGTTGGGGATGAGAGGAAACACTTGTGTGATTTTTGGAAATTCTCCACTAGACACTATTCAGTGATGCCCAGTCTGGATGGCTGCTTTTTTCTCAGCCCTTCTTTTCTCCCTGGTACCTTTTTTTGGTGCCATGTTTTACTCCTGATCTTCAGACTTCCATATTGGCGTTAGGTTCCAGCTGGTTCACACCTCTCATTCTGCAGCCCCAGGATAATGTAACATTCTAAAAAGAATAAAAAATTCCTGACTATCAAAGCTTCCCCCTTCCTGGAAGGAGGAGGGGTTACATTGGAGGCAGCAGGCTCCCCCTGACTGGAGTGTCTTTCAACTCTGAGATGGTTAAGGTCCACCGGGAGGGCCTTCCTGTTCTCCAAGTCACCTGAGTTAGTGAAAACCCACTCTCCTTGTATGAAGATTCTGTGCTGGGAAGGTGGCTCATTGTTGTCCTGACACTTTCTCCAGGGAGGTCAGACTGCGCTGATGCTGGGGGTGAGCCACGATAGAGGGGACATGGTAAAGGCCCTGTTGACCTGTCGCGCCAACGTCAACCTCCAGGACAACGATGGGACAACAGCCCTCATGGTAGCTGCTCGCCATGGCAACACGGACATGGTGAAACTCCTCCTCACTCATCCAGGCTGCGATGCCACATTGACTGACAAGGTGAGAGGGTCCTGGCCGTGATCTAGAGACTGTTAAGGATGCCTTCACAACTAGACAGTCTAAGAGGTGGATGGGGGATTTTCTTCAAGAACACATGTGGCTCCTTGGGAATCTCTCCATATGGGAGGCGGTGGCCCTTGGGGTAAGCCTGGGAGGGAGGTTGAACTCAAGGCAACCCGTCCAACCTGAAAGCAACCGAAAAGCTGGCCCATGTGAATGTGCATTCGCCGCACACTTTGACGTGCCTTTTTTTCAAACCAAACCTGTTGTTTTTTCACCCAGATGTAAAGTGAGCTAGGGATTGGGAAGAGCTGATTGTGCCAAGGTCCCTCCCTGTCCTGTACATAGCATCCTAATAAGTAACATCTGAATCTCCTCTGTGCTATTAACAACGCAAATTTCTTGTCACACCTCACTGTGGCCAGGATGTTATCATTATCCCTCCCTCTCCACCCTTCCCCTCCCCCAATTTGTCAGCAGATCCCAAATACCTGGGCTTGGCCCCAGCACTGCTAGGGAAGTAATTAGAGGGCCTAGACCATCCCAAAATGAATGTTGGGGGAGGGGCAGAGAGGGAGCTGCTGCCAGGAAGAAATGGTGCCTTTCCTAAATATTAGGCTGCTCTCCCCTGGAGCCATACAAAAGGGGCTGTGTTAACAAGATGTAGCCCCGCCAGCCCTATAATCAGGAACAGCCCCTGGACTGGCTGACATCAAAGAACCATACCAGGAACGGGAGACCCCCATTAGAATTAAGGGATTGATAGGTCGCTGGGGAGGGGTAATCGGCATGGCAGCACTGAATTGGCCTCCCATTCCTGGAGGGCAAGGCTGGGCTGGAGGCCCGGGATCACGGAGTCAGAGAAAGAAGAGACCTCTGAGGCTGTGTATCCCTGCCCTGTCATTTTAGAGAAGAGGTAAACTGAGACCCCAAAAGGTTCTACAACTTGCCCAGGGTCAAATGACTAGTAATTGTGTGAGGAGAGATTTAGATCCCGGTACTCCTGCCTCCTAGGTCCCAGGCCCTATTCACTGCACCTTACTGTTTCTAATTCTGAAAGAATCAAATGGCTTCTGTGAGGGGCTCTGGGGCCATGTAGCCAGCTCAGCATCCTGGTAGAAAGAACTCATGGCCCATAAGCCCCCAGCCCCAACTCCCCGTCGTGAGACACAACTTTTCAGCAGGGAAAGAAATGAATTTCTCATTTTCCCCCCTTTAGGCTGGCCACACGGCCTTGTCCATGGCCCTGATGTCACCCGCCCACAGGGAAATTGCTGAACTCTTGTGGGCCCACGCAGAGCAGGGCAGGTCCTCTGTGCCATAGAAGTGCTGAAGAGAAGCTGGCATCCCCGGACAAAAGGATCATTGTCGGACTCCTCCATCCCAGCCGCTGTGGGGGACAAGCTGTAACGGGACGACTCCTTCCCCAGCTTCTCGAGGGGAAGATATGTCAGCTCTGCCTCTCCATTCCTGTTGTATCATTCTGCTTATAGGGCGCTTCATAGTCTTCACAAAGCCAGGCCTTATCGAGAGCAGGGCCTGCCGGATGCTGAGAGGGCATCATCCCTTCCCTTTGTTTTTTTTTTTTTTTACTTTACTGTTTACTATGTATCCCTTATTAGCACAAAGGATCCCCCAGGCAAGCCACAAGAGCACATTAGCAAAGCAATACTTTTTTATATGAAATTGAAAGAAACGTGTCTTTCTTTCCCCCCTTCGTGTTCTATTTTAAACCAACTAGATAAGAACAGGAGTGAATGCATGGAGACGGGGAGACCTGTGCTCAAGTCTTTCCTTTGACACATATGGATTCCATGACCTTGGGGCCATCACGTACTTCTTGGTAACTCTGGGAGACTAAAAGTGATAGAGGAGCTGTTGGTATGCCTTGGTGGAGTAAGTGCTCCCCACTGGTTAGATCACTGGCCTAGCCACATGAGTGCACATACAGGTGTAGACAAGCACATAAGTCCCCATCATAGATTTAGAGTTAGAAGTTCCTTATGTGTGTGTACAGATAAACTTAGATCCCCATTATAGGGAGGATTGTAGATTTAAATTCTGACCCCCTTCTCATTTTACAGATGAGGAAACTGAGGCAAGCAGAGTTAAGTGACTTGCCCAGGTCATATAGTTAGTATCTGAGGCTGGATTTAAACCCATGTCTCCTGACTCCCAAGACCAGCAACCTATCCAGCATGCCATATGTATGTGTGTTTGTGTGTGTACCTATAATATATCTCTTGTGTGTATATGGGTGTGTACACATGGAGAGAGAGCACAGTCATGTTCCTGAACTGAAAGGCTCACTGAGGTACACAGCCTTGGAGAGGAGAAGATCGATAGTTAAGTCTTTTCTCTGATACATACTGGCCAACTCATCCTAGGCAGATCCTTTTGCCTCTTGGTGCCCCAAGGCAACTTTCTAAGACTGTAAAAAGTTGTCAGTCTACATCAGTGGAGAGAGACTCCATAGTGGGAATTCCCTGCACTGAAAAAATCACTCCCTCACCTGTATATATGTACATACGTGCATACGTGTGTGTGGGTGTGAATCAACAAGCATTTACTATTTCAGGCACTGAGCTAAGTCCTGGGGATACAAAGAAAGGCAGAAACATGATTTCTTCCCTCAAGGTTCTCACTGTGTGTGTGTGTGTGTGTGTAGCAGTAATCATAGTAACAGGAACAAGGCATTGTAGATAGTTATTATTTCAGTCTTCATGACTCCATTTGGGGCTTTCTTGGCAGAGATATTGACGTACTTTGCCATTTCCTTCTCCAGCCCATTTTACAGATGAGGAAACAGAGGCAAACAGGGTTATATGACTTGCCCAGGTTCACACAGCTAGTAAGCGTCTGAGGCTGGATTTGAACTCAGGAAGAGGAGTCGGCCATCTATGCGTTGTAGCGCCACCTAGCAGCCCATCGAAGATAGAGAACTGGCCTAAGAATTAGAAAGACCTTTACCGAGGTCTTGCTTCTGACAAATCCTGGCAGCTCTAAGATTATAAATGGCAGGGTAGTGCGCGATTTGCATTGGTAGAAAGGAGACCAAAAAGTTTTATATACACACATGCTTATGTACACATAATATCATTTACATTGTGTGTTAAGGCTTGCAGTGCACTTCACAATCATCTCATTTTATCCTCACAAGAATCCTGGGGTGTAAGTGCTATAATCATCTCTATTTTACAGATGGGGAAACTGAGGCAGAGGTTAAGTGGCTTGCCCAGGCTTACCCAGCAGGAAGCAAGACTTAAATATAGGTCCTCCTGACTGAGTCTACTTGGATTCAAATGTTGGGACAGGACTGGACTTCTCAGCACCAGCCCTGGGGATTAGTCACCAAAAACTTATGAGTGCAGAAAAAAATGCCAAGCAGAGCTGGTGGAATAGAGGGCCTGGTTTGTGGGACCCTACATGGAGGTGGGGCTGAGATGGAAACATCAAGTTCAGACAAGGCGGGAAGCCACAACACATAGGTGCCCGCTCCAAGTGCACGGTTGTCCTGCTTTCCGAATTCGCCACTGCCATATGGCTCTAATTTTTTCCAATTAAATCGGAATTACCCAGGAAACACAATCTGTCCAAAGCCACCAGGTCTTTACAGAGTACTTGGGTATGGCTGGGAGAGATCAGCTCTCCCTGAACCAACATAAGAAAGCGATTAGTGGCAGAATAAACTTCCCTGTGGGGTTGAGTTAGTCCCATTTCAGAGGCTTCCCCCACCACTTCCTTGGGAACCATTTCCAACGACAGTTTCTGGTTTCTCTTCCCAGGGCCCCCTGAGCTGAACATCTGCTCTGAAGTTCCAAGCTTCCTTTACCCAAGGCCCTGCCCTTACCCCCTCACACACGACAAACCCCTGTTGCAGCACGTTTGCCAGAGGGCACTGACTGGAAGAGGGGGCTTTTCGTCCTGGGTCTTACCTTCCCTCATTTCAGCTGCTTCTTTCTTCCCAAGCTGCCATACTTGGGGTACCAGCAGACTACAGACATGGAATCAACAGTTCAAAGTCACCTAAAACCGGAATAAATTTTTCTTTATTTAATTTTTCTTGATGAAAACTTCCATTTGCCCAGCCAAGAAAGGCATCCAAGTGCCTGGGATCAAGCACAGGAAAGTTGGGGGCTGAGAGAATTTGATGTGATGGTGCCACACTGGGTGGCCTTGCATTTAAGGAGAGCATTTAGAGAGAGGCGATGAGGATGGCGAAGGGTCTAGAGTTCATGGTGGAAGGAACTTCAGTTTTTAACCCGGAGAAGGGAAAATCCTGGGGAACTGGAGAGCTGGCTTCAAGTAATTGAAGAAAAGGTTCATAAAGGAGGGATTAGCTTTGTTTTGGTTGGCCCCCTGGGCAGAACCAGTTACCATGTGTGGGTGGAAGCTTCAAATGGACAAATTTAGACCGTTTTAGGAAAAAAAAACTAACAAAAGGAGGAGTTATCCAAAAGTGACTCTCTGAGCGTGTTCATGTGTATGTATGTAAATGTGTGAATTTGAGTGAGTGTGGATGAATGTGTGTAAATGTGTGTGTGTATGGGTGTGCATGCATGTATATGTGTGTGCATATGTATGTAAATATGTGTGTGTGTATCATATGAGCATGTTTATGTATGAGTGTAAATATATGTGTGTGAGCGTGTACGTGTATGAGTGTGTATGTGTGTGTAAAGGATATCCGATAGAACCTCTGGAATTCAATTTGGAAACTGTGTTTTATCACCATGATAATATAAATATCAGGATTGTTCACTCAGGATTAATGGCACCAAGACTGTTCTTGAATGAATAACTCTCTTGACCTTCATACATATTTCACATACATATTAGAGAGTGAGGCTGACAACTCTGCACAATTACGTCTCACTTCAATTCAATTCACACATTTGGTCCTCTTGGAAAACGAAGGTCAAACAGCAACATTTCAGAAGCAAACCCATTTTACTCTGCTCCAATCAGCCCACCTCAGCCTCCCCTAGGAGCTAACATTGATCTGGTGCTTTGAAGTCTGAAAACATTTTGCATTCAGCAACCCTGGGAGGTAGGTGCTGTTATTCCCATTTAGTGGATGAGGAAACTGAGGCCTGGAGCTGTTAAATGACATAGCCCATCCTCACCCAGCTACAAAGTATTTAAGGTAGGCTTTGAATTGCAGTCTTCTTCCTGACACCCAAGTCCAGCAACTCTCCGCTTCAGCTGCTTCCTCGTGTATCTTTTTGTTAAAATGTCTCCTCAGTATTAACCGTTTCATCTTGAGAAAAGGCTGCCCTGAGCTTTCTAAAAAATGACCACTGCTTTGGATCTAAGTGGAACCAACATCCAACGTCGATCCTGCACGATGATAACTCCAGGTGCTTTCTTGAATTTGGTCCCGTCGGCAAGTCACTTTATGGCACAAACCCCACATTCTTGTCCTGCCATGAAAACCCATGATTTTCAAGGACAGCAGGCATGGCACTGTCATCATCAGGAGGAGTGCATTCCCTGGGTGCAAAAAAAAAGATATACTAGCTTTTCTTTTTGAGACATTTGATAAGAAATACAATTTTATGGTTCTACATCTGGAATGTTAATGTCACAATAGTCCTTGAATCACCATTGTCGGATCCCCTTAGAACGTCTCAAGTGGCAGAGAAGACAGATACTGATGAGTGTGATATATAGTCAACTGGAATTTATGAAGTGCCTACTGTATGCCAGGCATCAATTGGTCAATCAACATTTATTAAGTGCTTACTAGGTGCCAGACACTGTGCTAAGCACTGGGGAGACAAAGAAAGGCAAATGCCTGAGCCTGCCCTCAGGGAACTCCCAGTCTAATGAGAGAGACAACATACTAACAACTGTGTACAAACAAGGTGTGGACAAGGTAAATTTGAAATAACTGAGAGGAACGATGCTAGTATTGAGGAGAAGGCTCCTTGGGGAAGGTGGGAGCTTAGCAGAGACTTGAAAGAAACTAGAGAAGCCATGAGGGAGAAGATTCCCTGCCTGGGGGATGGCCATGGAAAACACCCAGAGACTGGGATGGAGTGTCTCCTGCAAAGAACAATAAGGAGATTAGAACCACTGGATGGGGCAGAGGGGGAGGAGTAAGATGGTGGTTGGTTGTTGTCCTTCGTTCTTGAAGAGGACCAAAATGCCATTACTACACTAGAGTCAAGTTTCAATGTGTCTGACTGTGGCTGATCAGACCAATAAGAGCCCGGAATGCTCTACCACAGGTCGGGCTCAAATAGTGTGTGTGAACATTTGGGGTGGATATTACAAACTTGTGCATCTTGCATTTCCTTTGAGATGTTTCAATTCTGCTTTGCTCATAGAGCACAGCACCTTCTCTGATGTGGGCACGCTATGCTGAGAAGTCCCGTGCCAGTGTCTCCCATGTCACACAATCAATTCCAAAGTTCTTGAGACAGACCTTGAGAGTGTCTTTGTATCGCTTCTTCTGACCACCCTGTGAGCGCTTGCCCTGTGCGAGCTCTCCATACAATAGTCTTTCTGGCAAGCGTACGTTTTGCATCCGAATAACGTGGCCAGCCCATCAGAATTGGAAGCAGTTTGAATGCTTGGGCAGTGTAGTTTGAGTAAGGACCTCAGTGTCTGGTACCTTATACTGCCAGGTGATGTTCAGAATCTTCCTAAGACAATTCAAATGGAAGAGATTCAGGTTCCTGGCATGGCGCTAGTAGACTGTCGAGTTTTCACAGGCATGTAACAATGAGGTCAGCACCACAGCTCTGTACACCTTCAGTTTGGTAATCAGTCTAATACCTCTTCTCTCTCATACTTTCCTTCGGAGCCTCCCAAACACTGAGCAAGCTCTGGCAATGCGAGCGTCAGTCTCATCAATGCATACATCCCTGTAAAGTACACTACCAAGGTAAGTGAGCTTAAGCACAGCATTGCGGTAACTGATGGTTCCATGTATAGAGATGGTGTGGTGGTAGCTAATGGAGCACATGTATTTCCTTGGTGTTAATTGTTAGGAGTACGATGTAAGAAAACTAGAAAGGAGTTCTGGGATTTCTTCTGTAGAGGGAGGTCTACCCCAGTGAAAATCTGCAGATTTCTTCTCTGGAGAACAAGGAGCACCCAGAGACTAAGGGACTTCAATTTCTTCTTTCCTAAAGTAAGGAGGCTGGAGTAGATAGCCTTTCTAAGGATCAAAGACCTGGGTGGGGAGGGAGAGAGGGAGAGAACGGGCATTTACACAGCACCTACTATGTGTCAGGCACTGTGCTAAGCGCTTTGAAAGCAGGATCCCATTGGATCCTCACAACAACCCTATGCTATTTTTATCCCCATTTTACATTTGGGGAAACTGAGGGAAAGTGATTTGCCCGGGGTCACCCAGCCTTATGGTCTGGTGGTTTGGGAGACACATGAGGCTTTTGGGCTCAGGGTCCTGGGCTGTCTCCATTAGTGTCTGGGGGAAGGTGATGGAGGTGTTTTGGCTTGCCTGT
>CM053626.1:322346307-322375103 GCA_028646595.1 Phalanger gymnotis | reverse complement strand
GAGGGAGAGATGATATTTACATGAATGTTTAAACAGAATATAATTTGGGAAGGAAAGACACATTAATATCTGAGAGAACGAGAAAAGGTCTCTTGTACTAAGTAGCATCTAAGCTAATCTTTGAAAAAAGATAAGGATTCTGAGGACTGGTCACAAGGGTGTATATTCCAAGCACAAAGGATGGTTTGTATAAAGTCACACATAACCCACAAACTAGAACCTAGTCTTTGGGTTCACATAGACTGGATTTCTTGAGGGTCTCTTAATAATCCTACCCTATAGCTCATGCTCCTAACAAAGCTTTCTTTGGGAACATCAGAGATTGGTTCATGTCTTGCTCTCACCTGAAAGAATTTCTGCTACGTGGGGAACTTCTCAATTTGGCTCACTTGTAGGATATTGAAGTTGGCTCCCCTTCCAGGAACCAAAGAACATTCTGAAAATCTTTAGAAGGAATAGAGACAAATGAGCCTCAGACTTGCCTCCCAGAGCCAGAAACAACCTGACAGTATCAGTAGGAAAGTCTAAACTATCTGGGTGCTTGCTCTATGATGACTGTCCCATGGCAAACATAGGGTCTGCATTCCCATCTGGAAAGTTACCAGATGTGGAGTCAAGAGAGTCAAGTTCACTTAAAGTCACTTAAGCCTCTGAGCTTCTAGTCTGTATCTGTAAAACGAGTAACAGCGCTTCTCTCACCAAGGGTGATGGAGATCCAATGAGATCGTGCTGCAAAGAGCTTTACAACCATCGTCTAGTCATCCCGTCTCTGGATTAGGGCTCCTCAGCGCTCACTTTGTCCTCTCCCTAGAAGGCTCTCCCTCTTGTCCTCTGCCCCTTGGAATCCCTAGTTCAAGTCCAGGAGCCCAATGAGCTTTTCCTGAGCCTTCCATACTTCTGCTCTTCCTATATCCGGGAAAGGAATCTGTGTCTGTATTTATTTATCTGTGGCGTCTCCCATATAAGGTGTTTGAAAGACTGGCCCCTCCACCCTCCCTCCTGCTTGGAGTCTTTCTTTAGCCCCTTCTAATGGAAGGGGGGAGTGACTGGGTCACGGCCAAAGTGACTGAAACTGACTCCGCCCTTCTGTTGAATGATGAAGACAGCAGGTCAAGGTTGTTGGCTCATAATCACGGAGGACTGTTTCTCTGATTCTAATTATAAGCCTTGGGTCCTACCCCCATTTGGAAGCACTTACTAACTGCCAGCTGGGGATTTATCAGGAGGAAAACAAACTCCAGTTTTATCTCTGACTTTCTATAAACCTCCCAACATCTCCCCTTATCTAGCCTCAACCTCCCTCATCCCTTCCATCCTGCTCTTTTTCCTGTATTTTCTCTTTTTTTGTTTCTTAGGATGAGTTGCTTTCCCAGTATAGTCCCTAAAGACCTAGTTTTTCCCAGCCAGTAACTCGGGTCAATGGCCGAAGCAAAGCTGACCCCCAGTTTGAGAGTCAACAATAACCCTTTCATTTCTTGCATTCATGCAGCACATGCATATTCCATTCATTAGAAGTATTAATTGTCGACTATATGCCTTACAACAGGAATACAAAGACAAAAAGACAACGGTTCCTGCCCCTGAGGAGCTGACATTCTATTAAAATAAAACAGCATGGGTACCAATGAATACAAAATATTTACAAAATCAATACAAAATCACTTTTTGAGGAGGATGGAATAACTGGGATTGTCCAGAGCAGCACGAACTAAAAGTAGTCAGGAAAGGAGGGTTCTGGACCAGTGGAGGGATGGACTTGACCTGGAGGTCACTGCTCTGTGAGCCCAGGACAGAGGAACCTAACATAGCCCAAGTCAAGCTGGGGAGCAGAGGGCAAAGTAGGAGTGAGATCAAGATTTCCCATGTGCGTAACTTTCTCATTCAAAGAAAGTCTTCGTCCCCCAGCCCAGATGGTTTTCTCCTTGACAGTGGCCTGTTTGTTCCCCACATGGAAGAAATTCTCAGTATTTCCACATTGGGGACTTTTTGCTACCCCCTGCTAAGGTGCCCAGCTGACCTGGAAGAGAATGGACCCCGGCTAGGCTGACTGAATGTTCCATCCTGTGTCCTGGAAACCCCTGGCTTCAGCGCCACTGTCTGGCCACCATATCTACAATCCCCAACTCCCAATGCCCCCTTCACCCAACCTCATACTTAATGTGTCAATCAGGCTAGAAGGGCTATAGACTAAACTGAGCATAGTAGAGCACTGGAATTGAAGTCATAAGACCTGGGTTCGAATCCTGACTCTACAGCTTACTAACTGTATAAACTTTTTCAAGTTACTTAATATCTCTGTGCCTCAGATTCTTCATCTTTAAAATACCAGGATCGGAGTGTTCTAAGGGCCTTTCATCCCATGATCCTAACTTCCTAATAATTAGTGCTATCCCAAAGTGGACTCCAGGACAGCAAGGTGTTGCAGTGGACAGAGCACTGGGCCTAGAATCAGGAAAACTTGGTGAGTTCAGATTTTGCTGCAGATACTTAAAATAGCTGTGTGACCTTAGGCGAGTCACTTAACCCTGTTCGCCTCAGTTTTCTTATCTGTAAAATGAGCTAGAGAAGGAAACGGCGAGCCATTCCAGCATTTCTGCCAAGAAAACCCAAATGGAGTCACAAAGAGTCAGGCATGACTGAACACAACAAAGCGGACTGGGATTCTGGAGGGCAGTGGGCTCCCCTTCATTGGAAGTCTTCAAAAAGAGACTGGATGACTATTTGTTGGGAGAAGAGGGGGTATTGTAGGCAGCTGGCAAATATTTGACAAATACCTCTCAAAAAACAAGCACAGCCTACATGTTCAATGCTTAATCTGCACTATTAACACTTTCTTAAGACCAGACAATCAACAAAACAACAAAATGCGCTCCAGTTGTAGCTTTTGCTGATTTTTAGGTGTAAATGCTCACACTGAAATTTTCAAAATCCGCTTTTGAGACCTAGCTCAAGGTGACTCCATCCAGCACCTCCTAGGTTGTAGGAAGGGATCGATCAGGGGTCAGACCAGCTGGACACTGACGTCTCCTCCAATTCTGAAGTTCTATCATCCAACTTTTGAAAAAAAAGTATACGAGTGGGGTGAGGGTTCTTATTCATTCATACAAAAATGGCACACAATGTTTGTAGTCTCTACTTTTCGGACATCCCTAGTTCCCTTTTTTGGTCTATTGTAAGAAAACGAGTTTGCACACGTAGTTAGCAAATCCCAGGATACCCAATCAGTGAGTGAATGTTTCTGAATGGCACACACACACACACACACATTTTTACCATTAAAAACAACTATGCCAACAAGAACTCAAGTACTGTGGCTACTCCCTGTTTTGTACTAAGACATGTGATTTGTATTGGATTCAGTCCTGAGCAGTCTGACTCTAACGAGAGAACTCAGATTCCTGTTCTTACATTCTGGGCTCATTAAATAGTCACCCGAGGGCTTCAGGGATGGTTTTACATATACTAATGGTTGTCATGTAGGGTTTCCCCAAAAAGAAGAGGGTAAGAAGGTGCTCAGTATACAATATTAATCAGGCATGGAATGGTAATTTATTCCTATATACATACACACGAACACACAAAAAGAATACTAAACATAAGAGACAGCATTCATCAACAGAATGACTTAATTAGAAATCTATAATTTGGGACAACAGTTACAATCAGGTAGGAGGCTGATACTTAAACCTCATCAGAATACAAACTGCCAATTTAGGCATTTTACACTTAACTTCAGCTCTGTGTTGTCCAAACAACTCTTCACGTGCCTCTGGCTGGTAGAGGAAAAAAAAAAACAAACCATCTCTCTTGTTGATGGCCATCTTCACCAGTGCAGAAACTTCCCCAGCTCCAACCCAATGAAACTCAGGAACTCTACACTTCTCAGACTCACAAGACCATCCCCTAGCCTAGACATCTTGAAATGGGGACTTGATTGCCTAAGATCAGGAAAAAAATAAATGCAAAAGAAGTCACGTAAACCCGGGCAGCAGTGCTTTAGATGCCACGTGCTCATGGCCACACAGAAGCTGGGGCGGAAGGTAGCAAGATCAGGAATAAGGGCTACGGTACAAACCACTCCTCCCCCTTCTGCTTCCGTCTAGGGAAGCACAATTTTCGGCAGAGAAGGAAGAGAGGGTGGACTCACTCCCTTCTGGACGTCCACTGAGTCATTAGCTCTCCTGCATCCTCAGCTGAAAGAGGGGTTCTTTGTCCTCTCTGAATGTAAAACCCTCAGAGGTGAACCACATATGTTGAGAAGCAGGTTTCCCCTCCTTCCTCTCCCTCCAACCTCCACCTTCAACATGGTCACCCAGAACCAAGAAGAGCCGCTCAGAGCGTGCTCCATGGGATGGCCCTTGCTACATTAGGGTTTTGAATGCCAAGCAGAGAAGTTTGTATTTTGTGTTAAAAGCAATTGATATGAGGGTTAAAATAATAATAACTCACATTTCTATGGCAATTTAGGTTTTACAAAGTGCTTTCTGTCTAATATCCTATGAAGTAAGTATAGTTGGCATACCCATTTTATAGATGAGAAAAGTATGTCAAAGAAAGACTGAGGACGTCACACAGAGTTACACAGTGGGGAGGCAGCAAGGTAAAAATCCAAGCCCATATTTCCTGAGTCCTAAGATCCTAACTGTAGAGCTGGAAGGGACCTCAGAAGCCATCTGCTTGAACCCCTTCATTTGACAGAAGGGGAAATTGAGGTCCAAGGAGGTCGTATGACTTGCCCAAGTTACGCAGAGTCAGGATTGGGATCTGAGCCCAGGGCCACCAAGGCATCAGCAGTAAAGGGTAAATTCCAACTATTGCATTGTAAGAAAGAGCTCTCTTTGGATATATTTCTGATATCATAGGAGAGCGTACACTGTGTAGTGGCTAGAAGACTGGCCTCCAAACCAGGAAAACTGGGGTCTGAGTCCTGCCTCTGACACATATTGGCCATGCAACCCTAGGCAGGTATTCTAGGTGACTGTGTAAGAAGTGACCAATGTGCACCGGTAGAGGGAGTTTCCACACCTGGGAGTTCCCTAGGCCTAATGCTGCCATAGGATCACAGACTTAGAGATGGAAGACACCTTATGTGACATCTAATCCAGATGAGCAAACAGGCTCAGGGAGCTTAGTTCAGCTGCCTAAGGTCGGACAGGGAGTAATTGTCAGGCTAGGGTTTGATTGAGAATATCTTTCTGGTTATGTCCGAAGTGGTTGAGCTCTGTGTTCAGACTCACCCGAGCCTGGATGACTTCCAAACTGTCCCTACCAACTTCAGTCCCGGGCCATAATCACAGAGAGCCTCAGCCTTCCTGTTCGAAACTCATCTTCCTGGCTTTCATCTCCAGCGCGAAGCAGTCAAGCTGCCTTCTGCCCAAAGACTGTGGGAGCTGCATCAGTGTGACCTTTCCAGCATTCATTAGCATTCCCTCCAGACAGCCCAGCTCCGTTTCAATGGAATTGCTAACACACCAAGATGAAGGTGTTATCATTCTTGGAAGCTGCCGCACCAGGGGATCCTGGCCTTCTAATGGCACGCATGTAAGGGTGGAAAGGTCACCGGTGTCCGCCATGTAATTCACACTCGGCCAAGGACACTTGGGTGTATGGGCGCGCGCGCACACACACACACGCATCTACATCGTTCCCCTGAATCACTATCAGTGGCCAGCAAAAGGGGTCTGAGTTGGCCTTCCTAAGCTTCTGTCTCAGGTTCTGCGTGGCCAGCCTTGCGCCTAGATAGATGGTCTAATAAAGACAAAGCTGCACAGGTAAATCCTCTCCTGCCATCATCTTGGCAAAACCAAGGTATTGCCAAAGAAAATGAGGAAAACTGAGGAAAACCTCATTAATCTGGATTTTGCTGATTTGAGAATGTGGGTTAATTGGGGGCATTGTGAGCTGGACTTTCCCTTTTAAGACGGTAGACTTTTCTCCATGGAGAAGAATCTTAGGGAGTCTGCTTCAGGAGAGGCATGATCGTATGCGATAGAAGAGTCCGGGGCCCCGTTTGAAGCAGACAGATGTCCTGTGGCCGTTTCTAGTTTTCTAATCACTGATGATGAGGACTGCCTTTTTGACTTGCTATATATAGGAATGAGACTTGGGTGAATGTGGGCCTCTGGTCCTTGTGTTTCTTCCTTTTCATTCTAAGTGAAGGAGATTAGTGATGGCCAATGGCCATAGGAATCTCAAAAAGGTCAGGAGAGTAAGGCACCAGAAGAAGTCCAGGAGTCAGAGGCTATGCCACGATTAGCCAGAAGCCAGATGGTAAGGATCTGCCTGGCCCAGCTGAGCCACAGCAGTGATTCAGACTCATCTACCCGTTGGCCATTCTGCATTTGGAAGCGAATTTGGTGGGGCAAATGCTGGGTAGAAAGTGCATTTGTTTGAGCCCATGCCCTCCAGGGATTGAGGTGGTATTGGGGAGAGTGCCACTAGATAGTGAGAGGAAATGTTTACACATTATTCTGGCGACTTCTTCAAAATAAACATCCCTTTGTAAAAGCTAATGGATGTTAATTGGTTAGATAGCATACTGGGGCACTAATTATTGGCAGCTCACAGAGGGAGGGGAGAAGGACACACCAGAAGGGGGCATTAAGCTGATAGCAACAGAAAAAGGCATTCTCAACCCCTCTAGAGTATCCATAGAGGCCATAGGATTTTAGTGGGAACTGAACTGGATTATAGGCACCTTCCCAGGAAGTGTGTGCCCAAAACTCTCCAGGAAATCCGTAGGTGAGTCCTAGACCTAGTTTGTACCAGCTCTTGACAGCTAATTGTTAATATTTCAGTGTGAGATTTACTCTTCAGAAATGGGAGAATACTAGAAAGCAGGACTTGATTTGTTAAATTCTAGACTTGACAGAGAAAGTGTTGATGTAGATTAAACCTAAAAATGTGCTCTGGAACTTTATTCATCAGAGGGATGGTTGTTAAACATTTACCAGCATGCCTCTGATTTCCAGGGACGTGGTAACTCAGTGCTTGAGTGTTTCGGAGATAACAAACTTCCTAGTTGCTTCCATCTATGTGGTGGTTCAATGTGGAAGGGACCTGAAGCTTCGATAGGATGCTGAGGATCCCTGAGTGGTCTCTTTGACTTTCCCCTGACCCATGACAGCCATGGAGTGGGGAGAGGGGCTGCCGCGTCAGTTAAAAGGAGAGACGATTTCTTTCTGGCTCTCTCCTTTTGTAGTATACAGATTATTATAGTATATTGACCCTCTGGGTGGCATCCTATAAGTCTAGAATCATGACAACGCTTCCCATATGGCAGCATGGGTCCATGGCAGGACCCACGTGAGGGAGCCTAGGCTGCTATATATATATTTAATATATCTATATCAATATAGATATATATCTATATCTTATATATTTGATATATCTATATCTACGTATGTTTCTATGTCTTTTTCTATATCTTTCTTTCTATGTCTATAACTATATTTCTTTCTATGTCTATATCTATATCTGTGTCTTTGTCTATGTCTATAAGTAGTGCGTATATGTGTAGGTCTACGTATTTATATGCGTATGTGTGTACACATACGTACGCATGCATATATGTAGGTCTATATAGGCGTAATATATGTATCCCTATATACACATATACATATAATTAGATGTCTGTGCTTGGAAGTGATATAATAACAATAATAGTAGCTAACATTTATATAGCATGTTAAGGTTTGTGAAACACTTTACAAAGATTATCTCTTTGAATCCTCACGACCTTGGGCGGTGGGAGTTAAACACTATTCACTGTACCTGCACAAGGAGTTCAAGTTTAATGGGGGGGGGGTCCCATTAGATTGTAAGCTCCTTGAGAGCAGGGACTTTGGGGGGGGGGTGTCTTTCTTTGTATCTCCAGGTACATCTTTCATGTAGCTGGGCTGAGTCAGACAGGTCACTCAAGACTTCCATTCTCATCATCTGGCTTCTGGCAAATCCTGGAATGGACTCCAGCTCTCAGATTTCTTGTGGCTCACTCTCCCGTCCTTTTGAAATTTCCAAAGTCATAGCCCTTCCTTCCCTTTTGCTTTCACCTAAAACAGGAAAGAACAAATGCAAAGATGTAAAGACCAGAGGCTCACATTCCCTCCAGTACCAGCCCTATAGCAAATCGAAAAGAGTCCTCCCAGTGGTTGGCAGTCAGGTCAGTGCTTGCTCCAAACTGGGGATCAGGCTCTTCCATTGCCATCAGGACTCTCCTGAAACAGGCTCCCTAACTTCCACTCCGTGAGGATTTCATGAGGTGCCAGCTTATCTGGGCCAGAGTGGCAAAAAACAGAGGTCCGTGTTGACCTCGGATGGGGATGGCGCAAGGTGACTCCCCAAAGGTTTTTCAAAACTCCCAAGCTTGGAGGTATTTCACGCTATGAACACACAGCCTTCTAGGGAATGTAGTTCCAAAGAAAATGCAGTATGTGCCCCTTACATCAAGAAATGAAGATAAATTGATCTCAAGCTAAGCTGTCAGAAGGACCAGAAAAGAAAGAGACAATCTGTGGGATTTAGGGAATCTGATACTTGCTGTGAGGAGATGCTAAAGATACATCGTAACAAATTCATTAATAACTCACTTTTATATAGCACTTTAAAGCTTAAAGGGGGCGTTATAATCCAGATTATTTCATGTAGTATTACTAGCTCACCACAATGATTGTAGTAGCTGATACTGATAAACACATTATATCAACCCTGTGATGTAGGTGCTGCAAGTATTATTACCCTCATTTTTCAAAAGAGGAAACTGAGATACAGGGAGATAAAGACACACACGCACAAACACAAACACACACACACACACATTGCCCATGATCACATAATTAGCAATCAGCAGCCAGGATCTGAGCCCAGGTTTTCCTGACCCCCAAGTTTTATACTCTATTCAATACAGCATGCTGACTCCACGTTCCCTAAAAAGCCTCTTCCAGATTGGTCTCTGATCTACACCAGTCTAGGGATGATATCCTTCAAGATAGAGCTGTTTTTCCTACTTGGCCCTAATATCCTCAGCTCCTAATAATCATCACGCCCCCTAGATTCTGTCTGGAATGTCTAGGGAGATTTGGAATATGTCCCATCTCATTCCAAAGTCAACACCAGTCTCTTTCCTGGGTCAGACTCTAATCCCAAACTAAAGAAGACAGTGAGGTGCAGGGCATTGTAGACTGGATTCAAATTCAAAGAGATCTGGAGTTAATATTCATTAGTTCTGCGACCGTGGACAAACAACTCAGCTCTTATTGCCGTAATCTATAAAATGGAGATAGTAATTCCTGGTGCACCAACCTCACAATGCTGTTGTAAGGCTGAAATGACATAGTACAATTGAAGTGCTCCGTAGACTTTAATCTGTTGTTTTGTTTATCAGTCTTTTCTGACTTTCTGTGACCCCATTTAGAGTTTTCTTGGCCAAGATACTGGAGTGGTTTGCCATTTCCTTCTCCAGCTCATTTTACAGATGAAGAAACTGAGGCAAATAGGGTTAAGTGACTTGCCCAGGGTCACACACTAATGAGTGTCTGGGGCCAGATTTGAACTTAGAAATGAGTCTTTCTGACTCCAGGATGGATGCTTTCTTCACTTCACCACATAGCTACCCCATGTAGACATTAAAGTGTTACATAAATGCTAGTGATATTTCTCTAGATTTCAAGGAAGCATTTGGAAAACTCTCTCATGCTATTCTTGAGGAAAAGACAGGACAGATGTAGGCAGCTGTTTACCAGGTGGTTAGCAGACTGGAACCACTTACAGAATGTCTACTCCTACTTCAAAGTCTTTTTGAGGTATAACCCTTAGAGGCTACATCACCCTCCCAGAAGCAATCTACCCAGCCTCTTCCCAGGGGAGATGCGGCAGTACCACTCAGGACATGCTCGTAGGGACGGAGCTCATTGGTCAGTCCTCCATTACACCATCATTATTGTTCCTGGCTATTTTTTTATTGAGAGAAGATGGCTCCCAAGCCCCTTTCCCCAGCGTGTTTAAGATAATAGAATCCGAGAATGTCAGAGCTACAAGGGATGTTGGAGACCAATCAGCCCAACTGAAACCTTAATGAGAATCTCTTGTGTAATGTGTTTGACAGGGGTCATCTAAGTCTTCTTGAAGATCTCTACTGATGGCAATCTTGTCATTTGGGGGGGGGCAGCCCACTCAACTTTTGGGCAGTTCTAGTTGTAAGATGAGTCCTGCTGATAAAGTCTAAATTTGTCCCTTTACACCCCCTGTTGCTGCTGGGGCCAAGATCAAGTCCCATCTTTCCTTCATATGACAGCCCTTCAGACACTTGGGGACAGCCATCGTGTCCTCTGTGAGTCCTCTCTTTTCCGACTGAACGTCCCAGTTCGACTGATTCTCACACGGTGATGTAGTGAGGGATTCCTAACTAGCCTGTCCTTACGAATCCATGCAGTGTGCCCAGCTTGATGCAATCCCCTAGGCAACTTCAGAGCATGGGCAGATATTCTATGACTGTTGCCAGTTCACTCACTACGTGGACATGTGCTCAAGACCCTTTGCTATCCTGATTTCCATCCTTTGGACTTACTCCCAGGTTACCAGCGTTCTTCCTAAACTGGGGTGCCCCAAGCACAAGTGTTTGTTATCTGCCTAGTAGTGCCTTTGACCAATTGTTATATGGTACCAACTCAAGGCCCTTCACTATCCTGATTGCTGTAAACAGGATATATTCCAGTTTATGGAAATGCAGCACCCAGAATTGAGTAAAGTAATCCAGCTGTGACATGAATAGAGATCGGGTCCTGGAGAGAGCCTTGGGAGGGGGCACCTAGTCTGAGGAGTAGGGGATGGGATTCTCAATTTACAAAAGAGATTGAAAAGGAGCAGTTACACACATAGGAAGTGAACCAGGAGAAAGCACTATGATCTGGGTTTGAAACGTTCCTTTGCCTCTTACTACCTACATATGGGCATGTGGGGTGTCTGACTCTTACTACCTACACATATGGGCATATGGGATGTTCAGGGAGGATGAACACCTATGGTGGGAGGGCTGCCAAGCCCATTTCTGGTCATCCAGCTCTCATTTGTGGCTCCAAGAAGCTGTAGTAGGAGCAGAGGCCATATCCTGGTAAACTGTCTCGGCAGTTGGGCTAAACCAGGTTGAGGTTAACCGGTGGGCCTCACACCCATCAGTGAGTTGTGGCTATCTACCCCATGCATGTAGAGGCTTCCCCCAGTGGAATGGGTAGATGAGAACAATTTGTTCCAAAGGCCATGAAGTAGGCTTGGTCAGATGTGGAAGACGCCAAGGTCATCCACTGCATCCGGGACCATCACCAGTTGTCTTGACATTTCTCCTGCCTCTGGCTTTTGTTGACTCAGGAAGAGAGAATGGGGCTGATGACTTTGTGCAGCTCTGCATCACTTAAATCTAATTCACTGAGCTAGGCAAGACTTCACCTTGTGATCTCACACCATCCGCTTCAAAAACAAAGGCCAAATAACGACAACTGTGATAAGACCTTAGGCAAATCTGGGCCTCCATTTGTCCATCTGCAAATAAAGGTGTTTTCACTGGTTGGCTTCCTTTTGTTTAAGATCTGAGACTCAAAGAGACACCCTCCCGATATCTCAGTCTCTCCTCCTACCACTTGAAGTCAGATAAATCCCCTTTCATTACTGAATAAAGGATAATAGCCAGAATTTGAAGGGTGCTTTGCCGAGCACTTTATGGATGTCACAACCCCCTAGGAAACGAGGTGCTATGATTATCCTAGATTTTACAAATGAGGAAAGTGAGATTGAGAGAGATCTAAGTCGTTGATCCAGGCTCGCACTGCCAGTAAGTGTCCCAAACTGGATTCAACTCCAGGTCTTCCTGACTCTCAATCCAGTGCTCTATCTTTTGTTATCCAGCGATCTTTAGATCTATGGTAGAATTAAATTCCTCGTAGTAATGATGATGATGATAATAGCCAGAATTCATATTAGTGCTTTTAACACTTGCTAAGCAGTTTACAAAGGCTATCTCATTTGGTCTTCACAGCCACCCTCGGAAGAAGATGATATAACTACCTCTGTTTTATAATGAGGAACCTGAGCCTGAAAGTGATTAAATGACTCGCCGTCGGCCATCATTGCAGCGTCAGATGAAGGATTTGTGCACAGGCTTTCTTTACTCCAAGTCCAGTGCCACCCAGTGGCCTTCTGAGCACTCTGGCCCAGACCCTGAAATCAGATAATACGATTTAGAGCCGGAAGGAATCTTATAGACCATCATTTCAACGA
Organism: Phalanger gymnotis; assembly: GCA_028646595.1. Classification (NCBI taxonomy): domain Eukaryota; kingdom Metazoa; phylum Chordata; class Mammalia; order Diprotodontia; family Phalangeridae; genus Phalanger; species Phalanger gymnotis. The sequence goes on along the minus strand of CM053626.1, from coordinate 322,362,836 downwards.
GGAGCTCCAGCCCAGAGAGAAAAGGTGACTTGTCCAGAGCCACACAGCTAGCCAGTAAGGAAGAGCACTGATGACCACCAGAAAACCAACAGACACTGCTCTGATCGGATCCTTTGCCCACCCCAGGAACCCTCAGTCACAATGATGGCCACCAGACCTCATCTTGTGTCTTTTAAAAACATTTAAATAAGACAATACCAACAACAACTCTCAGAAATAAGTTTGCCCCAAACCAAGCATCTACAACACTTTGTACCGGGGAAACCAATCCTTCCATATAGCGCTTCCAAAGGCTTAGCTTAGGGAGGCTTGACCATGGAATACTGGTTAAGGTCTGCCATCTAGTGGCTAATGTGGAGAAAGCACCTTCTCCCATTCCTTGACCAAGCTCTGTTCAGCTCTGCCCTTCTCGGTCCTTCTCTGATCCGTTCCACTCTTCCCTGCTGTGCCTTGCCCTGTGCTGCTCTTCTCCGCTTAGAGTTGAGGGCTAGGAATATAGGCCAGGAAGCTGAGGGCAGTGGAACCCTCTGAATCTGCCATATCTAATTGGATGACTTTCCGCAGAGGTTGCTAACAACTTGGTACTTGAATCAATCAATCCATAGATGGAAACATTTATTAAGCGCTTACTATGTGCCAGGCATGGAACTTTACCTGTATTAACACACTTGATTCTTATAACAATTGTATGAGGAAGGTACTATTATGATCCCCCCAGATGTGGAAATAATAAAAATAACTAGCGTGTGTGTGTGTGTGTGTGTGTGTGTGTGTGTGTGTATAGTCTGAAAACACTTTTACATATATTCTTATGATCCTCACAATAATCCTGTGAGGTAGGTGCTCTTTTTGCCCCTGCAGTACAGATGAGGAAACTGAGGCTGAGAGGAGTTTAGGGGACTTGTTCAGGGTCACCCAACTAGTAAGGGTCAGAGGCAGGATCATAGATTTAGGACTAGAGTGGATATTGGAGGTCACAAAGACCCATCCCCTTATTTTACAGGCGAGGAGCTGAAACCCAGAAAGAGGAACATATTTGCCAATTTCCAGGTAGCAAGAGACAGAGAAGAAATTTGAACCCAGGTCTTCTGGATTTCAAGTCCAGCCCTCTACCTGCCTCTTCATAAATGGACACAAATCAAAATCTCTCACGTAGGATTTATTTGTACAGAAACATGGTCGTCTAGCCCAGCCCCCCACACTTTACAAAGGAGGAAACTGAGGACCATGCCCCGAGCCACACAGGTAATAAGTCCCAGAGCTGGGATGCTGACTCCAAAGCACGCTGTGGGCAGAGGAGGGTAGAGATGAGTTTCCTTTTGGGCTTGGTGGAGGGTGGAGGTGTCCAAATCCTTTCTATGATTCCCAGAGATCCTTCCTTGTCCTAACTTGTGTCCTGGACCTTGGGCCAGGTGGCTTATGGGGATCGATTCAATCGAGTGGCAAGGCAGCTCTGATCATTCCAGGATCTTGAGGTTGGCAGCCTAAGCAATTGAAGATGGAGCAAGTATGGCACTCTTCTGGGGAGGAGGGGAGGGAGATGTGCACCCCCACTCCCACCCCCATCAGCCCCCGGGAAAAGCCTTCACCACCTACTCTCTGCTACTTCTGGCTCTGGATGCCAGAAACAGTCACTTAAAGCACAAGTAAATCCAGAGGAGCTTTCTATCATCATGCACTTTCTCAGCTGATGGATATAAATCTCCCACCGACTATCCCAGGGTGGTCTACAAAGAGGTCCCTGTAGTTAAGAAGGGCAGCTAAGTGGTGTCATGGATAGAGCACTGGGCTTGGAATCGGGAAAATATGAGTTTCGATCCAGTCTCAGACACTGACTGAGTGACCCTGGGCAAGTCACTTAACCCTTATTGGCCTCAATTCCCCATTTGCAAAATGGGGACACACTGGAGAAGGAAATGGCAAACTGCTCCAGCATCTTTGCCAAGAAAACCTCATGGATAAAAGTCTATGGCATCACAGAAAGTTGGACATAACTGAATGGCTGAACGACGCAATACCCAAAAAGTCTCAGGACCATTGAAGAGGAAATTAATTAAGGGAGTGACTTGGCCAGTAACATCCGATAGCAGATTCAGGATTTGAAACCGGTCCCTCAGATCCTGTACCCAGGGCTCTTCCCACGACATCACTCAGTCTTGTTGGGAGATTGTGAGCTCCCTAAGGGCAGGGACTATCTTTGGCTTCTTTTTGTATCCCCAGCACTTAGCACAGTTCCTTGCACATAGTAGGTGCTTGATAAATGTTTATTGAATTTATTATTATTATTTATTTTTAATTTATTGTTATTTATTATTTATTAATTTGAATAATTTATTATTATTATTTACAATTTAATTTATTATAATATATTATATATAATTTATAAATATTAAATAATTTGTTATTATTATTAAATAATTTATTATTATTAATGAAACTGAATACAGGACAGGAGCTCCCTAGTTAGTTTGTTGGAAGCAGGAACTCCGATGGTTCTTGGGCTGGCAGCAAACACTTTCCAACCAAAGGAGAATCCTCTTTATTGAAGGCCTCTTCAGGACAGAAGTAGCATCCTTAAATGTTATCATTATGTAACCAGACAATATGTGTGACGAAGGCCAGAGGTTCCAGTGTCATCATCAATAGGGCCAGTAACACCGGCCCCAAGTAGAGTTGGAATCCTCCTCACTCCCCGTGGCTGCTTCCAGACCTTTCCTCTCCAACCGGCCCTCGGCAAATTCTCTTCCTTGAAGTTCCAAATCTAGTCCCTCGTCCACATCCTGGTGGCTGTCACCACCCAGTCTCTAGGACGTTCTTTCTCATCCTTCAATGCCTGGCTCACAGGCTCTTCCTCCACTCTAATCCCCACCCCCAAAACAGGGAACAACTTCACCATGGACGTTAATGTTCTACTTCCCAGAGCCTCAATCTACTCACCTTCCAATATCTCCTCCTCTACTCTCCACACCCATTGCAACAATTCGGCCAGCAGCTGTCATGGGAGTGAAAGACCAACCCAAGCCCAACAACAAGGACGCCGCCGGCGCAGGCTCTTTTGATCTGCTTTACTAAGGAAAGTAACATTAAAGCATTAACAATCTTACTTTAATCCAACATATACACATAAACTCACTTAGTTTAGAAGGAAAAGCCAGCACCCTGAACTTCAGAGCAAACACAAATACAAACATTGACAGACAGACCTTGTCTGATTCAAATCTCGATGCATGGTTACCAGGGTGTAACAAAGTCCCAACATCCGGGTTTACAAGCTGGAGGGCTCTTAACTACAGCTGCCCAGAGTCTCCACATCGACGCTCCTCCAAGAGTGAGAGCCCCCAGCAAATAGCTCTGTTCTCTCTTTTTATACACTTTTTAGCCATCATCGAATGTCATCTGAGCCACCAGAACTCAGGCTCCTACTATTGGCTCTGATCTTAGCAACTCCCCTTAGGACCCTGAGGGCTTCATGCACACATAGGCTTAGCACCTAGTAGATAGGGGTTGGGGCCTGGGGCTTTTCACCTAGTAAGGCTCAATTAAAGACACTTAATCATTTTAAACAGTAAGAAAGTCCCACCTTAGTTACCAATGCAATGCCCCCCCCCATACCAACCTACCCGTTTAGCTAACCACTACTGCTTCAAATTGCTTATGGTGACATGGGTATTGATATTTTCTCTTTGCCCTGGGACACTGTAAGATGAATCAATACCTCTCTTCTATAGCTCTGAGCCCCCAGACAGATACCTCATTCCAAGAAAAAAATGCAGTGATAAATCTCTCCTCAAGGATGCTCCCCAATTTCCCCCATCTGCTGCATTCAAACAATAACAACACACAGATTAGTAATGTGAGTGATTAATAGTTTTTTTTTTAAATCACAATTGCCAGTTTGAGACAAATGTTAAACCTAGAAAGCTAAATGAACTCTTAAGAAACAGAGTAAGACTCCCATGCAGAAGAAGGAGTCAGGCTTCTGGTCTCTCTGCAGAGACAGAAGGAAAGGTGGGAGAGAAATGAAGAATTTCCAGGTCCAGTCTCAGGAGTCCCAAGCAGTTCCAGAAATACAGCATTTTCCCCTTGCCTCATGCACAATTGGATCACACCACAGATCGCCTCATGGTGGTTTCCTTTCTTTGTCTTCTACCCTATGCTGTCTTCCCTACCACTCCTGCTCCCCACAATCCCTTAGGATCCCCTTTCCCCTTATTTTCTTGTAGGGCAGGATAGATTTCTATGCCCCATTCCCTATATATCTTATTTCTCAGTTCCATGCAAAAACAACTTTTTCTTTTGAACATCTGATTTTAAAACTTTGAGTTCCAAATTCTCTCCCCTCTTCCCTTCCCACCCACTCTCCCTAAGAAGGCAAGCAATTCAACATAGGCCACACATGTATCATTATGTAAAACACTTCCGCAATACTCATATTGTGAAAGACTAACTATATTTCCCTCCATCCTATCCTGTCCCCCTTTATTCAGTTTTCTCCCTTGACCCTGTCCCTTTTCAAAAGTGTTTGCTTTTAATTACCTCCTCCCCCTATCTGCCCTCTGTTCTATCATCCCCCTTTTTATCTCCTTTCCTGTGGGGTAAGATACCCAATTCAGTGTGTATGTTATTGCCACCTCAAGTCAAATCTGATGAGAGTAAGATTCACTCATTCCCCCTCACTTGCCCCCTCTTCTCTTCCAAAAGAACTGCTTTTTCTTGACATTTTTATGTGAGATAATTTACCCCATTCTATCTCTCCCTTTTTTCCTCTCTCAATATATTCCTCTCTCATCCCTTAATTTAACTTTTTTTAGATATCATCCCTTCATATTTAACTCACCCTGTGCCCTCTGTCTATATGTATGTATATTCCCTTCAACTCCTCTAATACTGAGAAAGGTCTCATGAATTACACACATCATCTTTCCATGTAGGAATGTAAACACCACAGTTCAACTTTGGTAAGTCTCTTATGATTTCTCTTTCTTGTTTACCTTTCCATGCTTCTCTTGATTCTTGTGTTTGAAAGTCAAATTTTCTATTCAGCTCTGGTCTTTTCATTGAGAAAGCTTGAAAGTCCTCTGTTTTATTGAAAGTCTGTATTTTGCCTTGGAACATTATAATCAGTTTTGCTGGGTAGGTGATTCTTGGTTTTAATCCTAGCTCCTTTGACCTCCAGAATATCATAGTCCAAGCCTTCTGATCCCTTAATGTAGAAGCTGCTGCATCTTGTGTTAATCAAATTGTTTCTTTCTGGCTGCTTGCAGTATTTTCTCCCTGACCTGGGAACTCTGGAATTTGGTGACAAAATTCGTAGGAGTTTTCTTTTGGGGATTTTTTTTCAAGAGGCGATCACTGGATTCTTTCAATTTCTATTTTACCCTCTGGCTCTAGAATATCAGGGCAGTTTACCTTGAGAATTTCTTGAAAGATAATGTCTAGGTTCTTTTTTTGATCATGGCTTTCAGGTAGTCCAGTAATTTTTAAATTATCTTTCCTGGATCTATTCTCCAGGTCAGTGGTGTTTCCAATGAGATATTTCACATTGTCTTCCATTTTTTTCATTCCTTTGGCTCTGTTTGATAATATCTTGATTTCTCATCAGGTCACTTGCTCCAATCTAATTTTTAAGGTAGTATTTTCTTCAGTGGTCTTTTGGACCTCCTTTTCCATTTGGCTAATTCTGCCTTTCAAGGCATTCTTCTCCTCATTGGCTTTTTGGAGCTCTTTTGACATTTGAGTTAGTCTATTTTTTAAGATGTTATTTTCTTCAGTATTTTTTGGGTATCCTTTAGCAAGTTGCTGACTTGTTTTTCATGGTTTTCTTGCATCTCCCTCATTTCTCTTCACAATTTTTCCTCTACTTCTCTTACTTGCTTTTCCAGATCTTTTTTGAGCTCTTCCGTGGCCTGAGCCCAATTCATATTTTTCTTAGAGGGCTTTGATGTAGGCTCTTTGACTTCTTCTGGCTGTATGTTTTGATCTTCTTTGTCACCAAAAAAAAAGGATTCTAGAGTTTGAGTCTGAGTCTGAGTCTGTGTCCTTTTTCACTGCCTGGACATGTTCTCAGCCAACTACTTGACCTTTGAGCTTTTTGTCAGGTTATGACTGCTTGTAGAGTAGAGAGTGCTTTGTCCCAAGCTTCAGGGGCCTTGCACTGCTGTTTTCAGAGCTACTTCTATTCCACTGTCACTGCAAGCTCTGCCACAGCAGCACTCCTCCTCTCAGAACCACCAACCAGGACTGCGACCCAGATCCAAGCAGGGCAAAGCAAGCCCTGCACTCCTCCGGTCTGCCGCTTGATTCCTCCCACCATGTGAGCCAGGGACTCCGGAAGCAGCTGACACTGGAACTCTGGAAGCAGCAGCAGGAGCTTCCTGCTGCCACCACCTTCGCCACCCCCAGGGCTGGGGCCAGACTGCTTTCTAACCCCATCTAGCAGTTTTTCCACTAACCCGCTCTGTGGTCTTTGGCATTTGTGGGTTGAGAAATCTGGTTACTGCCACAGCTCAATGATTCATGGCCCTAAGACATGCTCTGGGCTGACTCTTGGTCTGGTCTGTCCTGGTGTGGCCCACGCTGGGCTGCACTCTGCTCCCAGCACCATGCAATAGACCCTTCCCAGCGACCTTTGAGGCCATCCTGGGCTGGAGACCTGCTTCCCTCTGCTATTTTGTGGGTTCCACAGCCCTAGAATTTGTTCAAAGCCATGTTTTACAGGTGTTTGGAAGGATTTGGGGGAGGGCTTAAGTAAGTCTCTGCTTCCCAGCTGCCATCTTGGCTCCACCCTGCTTATTTTTTAAATAAAGGAAATGCACATATTTTTAACTCCAGAAAATTCTGCTCTTTGTGGCCAGTAGCCCTTTATTTTGTGAGAAGTGAAGCCTCACAAGCAAAAGTGAAGGCCCAAAGCCTTCAGTGAACAATGGTACTCAGGTGGCACCATCTTCAAATCATGCCTGAAACACAGATGACTTGTTCCAGGCAGCTCTCACGCCAAAGGCTCACAGGACACAGCAAGTTCTGGGCATACTTTGTTGAGGGGGAGGGAAAGTTTCTTCCCTCTATGTCTTAAGATACCCCTGCCACCCAAAATATCTGAGAGAATCACTACCTGATCTTATCTGTGGACAGCATCTCCCTTTTCCAGCACATAATTAATGAAGCTAGGAGCAGTAGAGAGAAGTTAAAAAAGAGCACAAGTTTGACTCAAGGACAAGGAATTGGACTGGTGTTGTACACAAGAGGGAAGGGCTGCCTATGGAGGGAGAGGGTCCCTCCATCATTGGTGGTCTTCTAGTAAGGGCTGGATGACCATTTATTGTGTTCATTAATAGTGGAGATCCCTTTTTGTCTGTGGGTCGGATTAGATGCTCACTGAGGTACCTTCCAACTCTCAGATTCTATGACAATGTAATTTTGTGAAAGACTCATTAGCCCAGATGATGACCATTGATGTAGGAAGCAGACCTACTTGTGCCCCATTATCCAAGGGAATGATCCCTTGGAACGAAGATCAAAAAAGAAAGAGGGAGAAAGAAGTTCAACAAAACCAACTAAATTAATCGACTGTGTATGAGAACACATCAGCGCCAGCTTCTAGTCCATATCCAATGTCTTCTTCCACAGCTAGGTGGTACAGTGGATAGAGCTGGGCCTGGAGTCAGGAAGACCTGAGTTCAAATCCAGCCTCAGACACTTACTAGTTTTGGGGACACTGAACCTCAGCTTGCCTCAGTTTCCTCAACTGTAAAATAGGGATAACAACAGCACCTCCTTCCTAAGATTGTTGTGAGGATCGAATGACATATCTGTAAAGCACCAAGCACAGGGCTTGGCACACAGTAGGTGCCTGATATATGTTTATTCCCTTTCTTCCTTTCTCTGGGAGGGAAGGGAGGTGTATTTCTCAACTCATGGGGTGAGGGAAACTTGGCCATAATAAGCACATAGCATTCAGTTTTATTTCTTTGTTTTATTTATATTATCAGTCATCATGTATATTGTGCCCTGCTTCATCCTGCCTCAGTTTATGATCTCCTCATCCTTCCTTGAATCCTTCATATTCATTTTTTCTTCTGTAAAAGTCACCTGCCCTTACATTCATGGGCCACAATTTGTACACAGACCTGGTGACACATTACCTGTTCCATTCTTCAATCAACGGGCATCTAGTTAGCAACACAAAGTTTTGAAAGAGAAAAAAATTCAAGTCTGAGTGGTCCTCTGGTCAGGGCCCCAGGGCCTGGGGCCTGTATTTAATCTAAGGCCTATGGCAGAGGGAGAATATGCCCTTCCTCTTTAGCATCAAAGACTGTCCAAATAAAACTACCAGGCATGTTTTCCTCAGGCCTCCCCGGAGAGAAGCCTCTTGTAGCAATGGAACAGAAAAACAATGGTTTGAAATTGTTTTAAAAGAGAGAATAAATGTATCTCAATTATGGATATAAAATCAGGAAGCCACGGGGAAGACAATTTATAATATAATTATAGCTTGGTGATGCCCGCAGCTGCAGGAACCTATGCTTGGTGTCTACTTGGTGCTAAGTTAATTTGTCTTAATCTTTTCCAGAGAAGGTGCTACTCTGCACAGCCCAGTCACATTGCCTTGGTGGGTTTTCAATGTCAAGTTTCTAGTTAGGTAATCATCATTTGATTAATTGGGAAGAATTTAGAGGCACTAGAGAATTTCTTCTGAAGAAATACCATGAAACATTTGCAGCTTACTATCTTGTATGTGGGGATAAACTGTATCAAGGATTTTGTGAGGTTCTCAAACACGGATTGGAGAAAAAAAGACCTTTTGTTTCATTTGTTGTATACAACCAATGAATCTGGGCTCATTCCCATTAGCGTCCTTTCATATTTAGCACCTGGGCGGCCAACTTGTTTGATGGTGACCAAGACATACAGACCAATGGAAATCCAATGGCTCTGGAAATACAAGTCTTTGGTAGCTTCCGGGAAGATTAGACAGAAGCATTTAATTTAGAGGAAAGAACACTGGATTAAGAGTAAGAGGATTTGAGTTCAAATCCCACCTTTGATGCTTGCTGCTGGAACAATTCTGGCCAAACCAATTAACTCCTTTTGGCCTCTGTTTCTTCATCTGTAAAATGAAACGGTTGGAGTTGATGGCTGATGATATCTCCTCCACCTCTAGATCCTATGTCCTGGGTTTTAAATTCAGGCTCTGCCGACTGACTTGGATTTATCCCACTCACAGGATACTCCAACATCTTCTCCAATGAGTTTGTTTGAAGATGGGAGTGGGGTGTGGAGGGGGGGACTTTGGGTGGGGGGAGAATGCAAGAGTGGGAATTGAAAAAACAGGAGAAGACAGAAGAAGAAGAAGAAGAAGAAGAAGAAGAAGAAGAAGAAGAGGAAGAGGAAGAGGAGGAGGAGGAAGAGGAGGAGGAGGAAGAGGAGGAGGAGGAAGAAGAAGAGGAGGAGGAGGAGGAGGGAGAGGAGGAAGAAGAAGAGGAAGAGGAAGAGGAGGAGGAGGAGGAAGAAAAAAGAAAAAGAAAAGGAAGAAGAAGAGGACGAAGAAGAGGAGGAGGAGGAAAAGAAGAAGAAGAAGAAGATGAAGACGAAGACGATGACGACGAAGGAGCAAAAGGACAAAGATGTCCATAAGAAAAATACAGAATTGTATTGAAGTGCTGGCGGAAATTATTAGGAATGTAGTCAACACAGTGGAAAAAAGACCCACAGAATATGATGACAGTCAGAGGACCTAGAAAGAGTGCCTGAACAAGGGGACTAGTGCTTTTGACTAGCAACTTCTCAGTTTCCCCACAGATGGCAGATTGTCTGCAGGAAAAAGTTTAACTGCAGTTGATTTCAATTTTAGTGAATGTTAATACATAGAATTTACAAGGATGATTTGGGAAAAACTGGACAGGTTGCATTGCAGCTCTGGGTTTCACTTTACTTATCTGTAAAATGAGGTGGTTTTTTTTTTTAATCAAGTTGGGCTCTATGACCTCTAAGATCTCTTCCAGCTGTAGGTCTATGACCTGGATTCAAGTTTTGGCTCCGCTACCAGATGTGAATTTACTTAAGTGATTTCACCTTTCTGGGCCACGAGAGGGAGCTAGACTAAGTGATGGCTCATGTTCTTTTCCCTCTCCCAAGCTACAATCAAATGCTGTTCCTCTATTTTCAAAGAGGACCAACGACACTACAGGGTGATGTTTTGACTCATGCATGAGCTGGACTTAAGTAAGGCAGAGTCGCACAAAGTTAGCCTCACTCTCTTTTTCAGAGTCATCAAAGTCCAGCGGCAAGATGAAAGTCAGGGTGAGTTTGGCATCTTCAATGTCTCAGCTACAGCGCCTGCTTTAACTGCCTTCATGACCATTAGGGCAAATTGTTGTCACCCATCCATTCCACTGGGAGATGTCTTCATAAGCTGGGATGAGCATCCCCCTAACTCATGTACAGGTTTGAGGCTTGTCAGTTACCCTCAACCTGGTTTAGCCCGTCTGCCGAGGTGGCTTTACTGAGGTGTGGCCGCTGTGCATACTACAGCTTCTTGGGGCCGCAGGTGAGAATTGGGTGAAGGTGGACACCAAAGGTGGATGAGCAGCCCTGAAAAAGGTTCAGCAGAGGTGTTAGTCTTCCCTCAGCTTCCCGTTACGGTGAGAAATGGCTGCCTCTCAGGAAACATAAAATTGAGTGACCCTAAATTATACCTCTCCACAAAGTCACCTGCTGCCCATTTGGGAGAGGCTCTCTGATAAAAGGATCTCAGGCTTTGGGTTCATGTAGACCCAAGTTCAGTACTAGGAATCCTGACTCCTCCAAAGAGGAAGTTAGGCTTTTTTTCTCATTCTTTCTAAGAAAGGAGTTCATTCCAGTTCAGCAACCTCGGTTTGGGAAAAGAAACATAAAACCAGTATGACAGGAAATTGAGGTCCAGTCTCCTGCTTGCCTAAACAATTACATGCTCTTGTTGCCACATGCATGCTTTTTCTCATTCTCATTGGCTCTACCCCAGAATTTTGGGGGCAATCTCTACAAAAAATCATATGTATAGGGTCTTCCCAAAAGTGAATAGTCTTTTCTAGGAAAGCTACTCAGTGTACAAAGCAGATATCAGATATAGGACAGCTATTTATTTCCTCCACTTCAGTAAAATGCTTGAGATATAAAAGACCCATAAACACATGTTAACAAATATTTAAAACACAAAACAGCAAACCACCACCTATTAAACTTTCCTGGTGGATAAAATAACTGTTCAACAGATATTGATCACACAGTTACTTCCTATGTGTACTATTTGAGCAACTCACAAGTCCATATCTTCTGGTCAGATATGGCATGGCTTGGCCTTTCTTAGTCTGTTCAGCTGCAGGTGGACAAGTCCTCCTCCAAGAAATTGTGGAAGTCACTTCTTGCTGGGCAACTATCTGCCGACCTCTCAGACTCATGAGCTTACTAAGAAGGCTGGAAACACTCATTTCTCAGGATTGCACTCAATCAACCCATCAATCAAATGTATTAAGCACCTACCATGTGCCCAGCACTGTGGTAGGTTCTGAGAATTCGAAGGCAAAAATGAAAGTCCCTACTCTCAGACCCCTACCCTAGGGAGATAATGTGTACATATCTAAACATATACAAAGAAATACAAAGAAATTGTTTTTGGAGAGGGAGAGAGACATCAGCAGCTGAGAACTAGGAAAGGTTTAATGTAGAAGGTGGTGCTTGAATTAAACTTTTAAAGGAAACTAAAAATTTCAAGAGACAATTAAGAAAAGAATTCATTCCAGCTCAACAGCCTAAGCTTGGGAAAAGAAATGGAAAACCAACATGACAGTTGGGAAATTGATATCCAGTCTCCTGCCTAAACAAGTACATGCTCTTGTTGCCACGTCCATGTTGTTGCCATTGATGTGGTGGTTGGAGTGGAGAGAGGAACCCCCTCCCCTGTCATTGGCTGTGTCCCAACAAGAAGGCTGCCTCAAAAAAGCCTGGAAACCAGCTCACCTTAGTCCTTAAAGTCCAGAGTAGTGACTTCCTGGCTTATTACCCGATCACTTTTGACAGAGCTCCTTCTATCAGTGACACACAGCTACCATCCTGGAATTGCCAGCAATGCATTCCTTAATTTGAATATATACAATTTGTTTTATTCTCTCCAATTTTCCATTCATTCTGACTAAGTGGCTTCTCAGGAAGGAGCGTCCTTTTCTAAGTGTTTCCTTTCCTCTGGTAGGCTGACAGAGTACAGTAGAACATGGGTGGGGGGAGAGAAAGACAGGGGAGAGAGAGGGAGAGAGAGAGAGAGAGAGAGAGAGAGAGAGAGAGAGAGAGAGAGAGAGAGAGAGAGAGAGAGAGAGAGTGAGTCAGAGACAGAGACAGAGAGACAGAGACAGAGAGAGAGAACGCACAGCTGAAGACAATTAAAGAGAATGGCTGAGGCTCTGGTAGTCTGGTGCCTTTGAAGGCACCCCCAGTTCTGACTATGCAGCCAAAGGCTCCTCCTAACCATATGGTTTGTAGACTAGAACCAATTATAGAAACTAGTTACAGAATAGCCATGCATGCCCCAAAGTCTTTCCAAGTCACCTCCATTACACTCAATACAAACTCTCCTTGAAACAGGCTCCCCAATGTCTTCCATGTGGGAGAAGCATCAGACATGCTCTATGTATGATGCTCCAGTTTGTAAAAGAAAAACAGGACTATCACCTCACATGCCAGGGAAGTAGCTGACGGCAGCCCATAGGATAGCTCTAGGGAAGGTTGAGAACACAGCATCACTCTTATTCTATCCTTCTGTTCTGGTGGCTGTGGTGTCTGGGCTGAGAAAGCCCTGCATAAACCTTGGACAAATAACAGGCAGCCAGGAACACCTCTTTCTTGTTCACCTCCGTGGAAACGAAAGAGTAGACGGAACAAGGTGTTTCCCACTGTGAGCACTGCTGCTGCCAATCTTTACAATCTACTTGAATTCTCTGCTTATGTTATTTACCAGCTGGTCTGATCAGTGATCTGACACCTCTGCCTCCTCAGCCCCACCACACTGGATACTCTAGTAGACTATGTCTCTTCCTGTTTTCCCATGGAAGCACGAACTGGGAGTGGAGCAACACCTGTGCTATTGGTCCTCCCTAAAGCCACTGACTATCCTGGTACCTCCCTCAGGATGCTGGACTCTCCATGGTGGAAGGAAGCTCAGACATTATCTAGCACAAAACATGCATGAGAATCCTTAACAACAATAGTGGTAGTAGTGATGGTGATAATAGCATTTGCAGAACTTAAGGTTTTGTTCTGTTACCTCATTTGATCCTCATAAATTTTACAGATGAGGAAACTGAGGGTCAGGGAGATTTAAGTGACTTGCCCAGGGTCGCACAGGTAATAAGCCTAAGGCAGATTTGAATTTATGTCTTCCTGACACCAAGCCTTACACTCTTATCCAATACACTACCTCACTGTCTTCCTAATAATAACAATAATAGTACCCAGTTATATAGCACTTTAAGATTTGCAAAGCACTTTACATATATCATTTTAATCCAGTCGAGGAGATGCTGTTATTATCCTCATTGTACAGATGAAGAAACTGAGGGTCAGAGAGACTTAGGGTCTCACAGGTAATAAGTTTCTGAGGCAAATTTGAACTCAGGTTTTCCTGATATCAAGCTGAGCGCTGTCCCATTATGCTACAACACACCCAGCCAATGGTCATCCAATTGTTGCCTAAAGACTTCTAGCCAGGCTGGGTCTTAGTTGCCCTCTTGTGGACGCTCTGGCCATTGAGCAGTTCTTACTAACACAGTAACTTACACTTTTTACTATCCAAGTTTTTCCGGTATACATTACATGCTTTGTCATTTGAATTCGCTGAAGTCAAGGAGGTGCTTGCTTCTCTCTTCCTCACTTACCTTGGACTTCAATTTCCTGTTAGCTATTTCTGTCTGGTCCTTTACAGTCTGGAGATGATTATCCCTGGTAGACAAAACAGAAGCCAATGGGGAAGTTTTGCCTTTCTCCATTATCCATGATCTAAGTCACATCTCCCCTCAGTAACCTTGTTGGGATTTTTTGTTTGCTGCAGAGCCAATAAAAAGGAAGGGGAGGGGTGGTGGTTTGTGGTTGTTGGCCTTTGGGACCCACCACAGGGCCCTGAGGGATTTAGTGTTCCTGATGTTATCATTATAGGACCAGGCCACTTTTATTTTCATATTTACCTCACAGGATCAGAGATTAAGAACTGGAAGGATCTTTGAGTCCAAAATCCTAATTTTATAGAGGAAAGTTATGGGTCTTCACCTTCACCATTTAATATTGATTATTATTTATTGATAATCTTTAGTTTTGACATCACAGGCATTTCTGAATATGATCAATCCACATACACCACGACTCCTGCCGTGTAACAAAGAAAAATTATTGAGTTAAATTAAGTGATGTGATGACACTTCATGCAATATTCCTCATCCAGAATTCCTCACTCCCCTACCAAAAGATGGGAACCATTTCTTAGGAGCCAAGATTGGTTGCTGCAATTACTCGGCAAGAGGCTTCATTTGAGTGTTTTTTCTTCTAAGTTCTTCATGGATAGGACTAGTTTCATTTTTGCCTTTGTACCCCCATTGTCCAGCCTGGTGCCTGGCACAAAGCAGGCACTTAACAAATGCTTGCTGGCTGATTATAGCCATTGTATATACTGTTGTCCTGGTCTTCTCTACTTCAATCTTCATCAGATCATAAGAGGTCTTTCTATGAGTCTCCAAATTCTCCATACTCTGTTGCTTATTAGAGCCCAATAATATTCCATTATGTCTATATGTTATGATTTGGTCAACCTTTCACCAACTGGCAGGCAACTCATTTTTAGCCTTTGCTCTTTCCCTTCATATTGCTTCATTTTCCTATAATCCGTTTGTCAAGACTTCCACGATATGAAGGGCTTGGTCTTTCCCTGAAGGTTTTCTCATTTCTCTTGGCTTCATCATTTCCACTTAAAAAACACGAAAAAATCTCCACACAACACCTACAAGACCCTGAGACCATTTCCCCATTTCAGTGTGTGTATTTCTCAGCATTACAGAGGAAAAATGTATTAAAAAGATGAAAACCTTTAAACAGCTAGCTATTGACAAAAACATTGATGATAATGGTGTTCTTAAAGAGCAATGGAAATTCTGAGGGTCACCTTCTAGTTACAACTATGAGGGTTCCTCTTCCTGAGCCCCAGCCCTGTAGTATCATTATGTTCTCTCCCCATTGACCTTTCTATCTTTCTCTTTCTCATTCATTGATTTATCAGTTCATTTGTTTATTCATTCATGCATTCATTTGTAGCCTTTGGAAGTCCTTATTCCCATTCCCACTGAGATGAGTCTTCCAGGGGGCTGATGCTGGCTGCCTCAGCCCCTCAGGATCCTAGGGTTACCCTTGAAGGTCAGAGAGTTCTTCTCTAATGCGAATAACTCAAGCCTCTTTTCTGACATGTTCTCCCCAATATCAACCACTAATCACAGTTACTATCTCCCTTATATCATTGACCTCTCAATTAGTACCTCAATATGATTTAATTAACATCAATTAGCCACTGTAATTTTGCAGTAGTCTTCACTGTTTTGATATTTTCTTTCCATTTGTATCACTTTAGTCATTGTAACT
Source organism: Phalanger gymnotis (assembly GCA_028646595.1). Lineage (NCBI taxonomy): Eukaryota > Metazoa > Chordata > Mammalia > Diprotodontia > Phalangeridae > Phalanger > Phalanger gymnotis. The sequence goes on along the minus strand of CM053626.1, from coordinate 322,347,191 downwards.
CTTGTTTTCTTGGTTCTACTTACTTCACTCTACATCAGTTCATAGAAGCTTTCCTATGCTTCTCTGGATTCATCACATTACTTATTACAGCAATTAGGCGGCTAGAAAGCAGGGACTTGCGTGAGCTCCCAGCCAGGTCCCTCCAAAAACCTATAAAAATGGCTCTGGACCAATTCTAGATCTGCAGAACCCACAAAACAGCAGAGGGAAGCAGGGATCCAGCCCAGGACAGCCTAGGTGGTTGCTGGATGAGGTCTATTGTGCATGGAGCAGAGGGGAGCCCAGCGCAGGTGGCGGCAGGACCAACCAGACCAGGAGCCAGGCGAAACAGGCCCTAGCACCCTGAATCAGTGAGCTGTGGCAATTACTAGACTTCTCAATCCACAAACACCAAAGACAACAGAGAAGGTTAGTGGGAAAAGCTGCGGGGGACAGAGTGAAAAGAGTTCAGTCACCGCCCCAGGGGCTACAGAACTAGAGCTGTAGTTGCTTCTGGCCCCAGGCCCACCTGGTGGGAGGAATTAAGTGGCAAATCAGAGCAGGAGTGCAGAGCCTGCTTAAGATTTGCATCAGGTCCGGGTTGGCGGTTCTTGAGGAAGGAGGAGTACTGGTGTGGCAGAGCTGGCTGTATAGAAATAGCTCTGAAATCAATGGCGCATCCCCTCAAACTTGGAACAAAGTACTCTTTACTCTACAAGCGGTCATACTCTGCTGAAAAACTCAAGGGTCAAGTAAGTTGGCTGGGAATATGGCCAGGCAGTGAAAACGGACTCAGATGCAGGCTCAGACTTTGGAATCTTTCTTTGGTGACAAAGAAGACCAAAACATACAGCAAGAAGTCAACAAAGTCAAAGAGCCTACATCAAAAGCCTCCAAGAAAAACA
>CM053626.1:322291801-322345807 GCA_028646595.1 Phalanger gymnotis | reverse complement strand
TCCAGAGCTCCCAGGTTAAGGAGAAAATACTGCAAGCAGCCAGAAAGAAACAATTTGAATATTGTGGAAAAACAATCAGGATAACACAGGATCTATCAGCTTCCACATTAAGGGATTGAAGGGCTTGGAATATGATATTCTGGAGGTCAACGGAGCTAGGATTAAAACCAAGAATCGACTACCCAGCAAAAGTGAGTATCATGCTCCAAGGCAAAAATGGATTTTCAACAAAATAGAGGACTTTCAAGCTTTCTCAATGAAAAGACCAGAGCTGAATAGAAAATTTGACTTTCAAACACAAGAATCAAGAGAAGCATGAAAAGGTAAACAAGAAAGAGAAATCATAAGGGACTTACTAAAGTTGAACTATTTTGTTTACATTCCTACATGGAAAGATGATGTGTATGATTCATGAAACCTCAGTATCATTGTAGCTGAAAGGAATATGCAAATATATGTGTGTATATGTATATATATATATACATATATGTGTCAATGTATGTATATATGTAGGTGTATATGTGTATACATATATAGACAGAGGGCACAGGGTGAGTTGAATATGAAGGGATGTTATCTAAAAAAAATCAAATTAAGGGATAAGGGATAAAAGAGGAATATATTGAGAGAGGGAGAAAGAGAGAGATAGAATGTGGTAAATTACCTCGCATAAAAGTGGCAAGAAAAAGCAGTTCTGTAGGAAGGGAAGAGGGGGAAGGTGAGGAGGAATGAGTAAATCTTGCTCTCATTGGATCTGACCTGAGGAGGGAATACCATACACACTCAATTGGGTATCTTACCCCACACTAAAGAAGGAGGAAGAAGATTAAAAAGGGGGCACGATAGAAGGGAGGGCAGACAGGGGGAGGAGGTAATCAAAAACAAACACTTTCAAAAAGGGACAGGGTCAAGGAAGAAAATTCAATAAAGGGGGATAGGTTAGGAAGGAGCAAAACATAGTCAATGTTTCACAACATGAGTATTGTGGAAGGGTTTTACATAATGATATACATATGGCCTATGTTGAATTGCTTGCCTTCTTAGGGAGGGTGGGTGGGGAGGGAAGAGGGGAGAGAATTTGGAACTCAAAGTTTTAAAAACAGATGTTCAAAAACAAAACAAAAAGAAGGTTTTGTATGCAACTAGGAAATAAGATACACAGGCAATGGGGCATAGAAATTTATCTTGCCCTACAAGAGAAGAAGGGAAAGGGGGATGAGAGGGGAAATAGGCGACTGAAGGCGGGCTGACTGGGGAACAGGGCAACCAGAATATATGCCATCTTGGAGTGGGCAGGAGGGTAGAAATGGGGAGAAAATTCGTAATTCGAACTCTTGTGAAAATCAATGCAAATATAAAAAAATTTAAAAAATAGCAATTGTCCTCATATGAAATTTTATCTTGCTAGATGCTATCCCAGAGGTATTTCTGGCATCGTGACTGTTATCCAGTGTACTCACTGCTCTTCTCTACTTTCCGTTCCCTGCAAAGCTCTGTCTTCACCCAAGGCATTAATAAAACCATTAAATAGTCCAGGGTCCCTAGGGCTAGAGACTTCTTTCTAAGTCACTTTCAGCCCATTAGTAGGCCTTTGGGTCTAATGATTCAGCCAATTGAGAATAGAGAACTGTGGTACTATTCAAAGTGCATCTCTCTCTGTCTTGTTCACAACAATTGTTTTAGGGACCTTTGTCAAAAGCTTTGCTTAAACTTACATGCTCACAAGTGATTCTATGCTAACTGGAATGTAGCCACTGTTTAAAGGCATCTCATTGGAGCCCCACTGCAGTATCATGAAAAGATGCCTGCCAATACTATTCATAGCTGGTCGGTTGAGAATCTTGCTGATTCTCTCACTGCAACATGTTTTATCTTGGTCTGTCTCGACTCACAGAGATTCAAGCTTAGGACGGCCCTTGTGATCTTTCTCTGGGACCACTGCCATTGGTGTCGCTGGCTCTGCTTTTGTCCTTCTCCAATCCCCACTCCACACAGCTGCTGAACACAGATTCCCAAAACACAAATATGACGAAGGGACTTCTCCACCTCTCACCTCATACAAATATTTTCAACGGCTCCTTATTCCCTTTAGGACAAAATGACCAAATCGGCAAGGCAGCATTTTAAGTCGTCCGCCATCTGGCTCCCATCAACCTTTGAGTTTTGTTTCCTATTCCTCCCTTACATCGCTCTCCATTCTAGGCTGACTGTCTTTTCCCCCCACACAAGATCCATTTCTGATCTCCGTTCCCTTGCATCAATATTCCCCAGTGCTAGAATGAACTCTTTCCTCTCCTCCACCTTGTAGCCCCCTGCCTTTCTGCAAAGCATTGATCAGGTGCATGTCTTGCATGAGGCCTCTTCACTTATTAGTGCCTTCTCCCTCCTGAAATTATTTTGTGTTAAAAAAAAAAATGGAACGCTATGATTATAATGTTTCCGGAGATGAGAAAATATCCCTTCACCTTGGTTTGCAGAGGTGGGGAACATTACATACACAGCAGGGTTTAGCATGGTGCCTGGCACACGGTAAGCTCTTAAGAAATGCTCATTGACTTGACTCAGTTAATGTAAGGGGTTAGTTTTGCAGAACTATTTTTTTCTACTTCATTCTTTGTTACCTCTTTATCTCAGTTTCCCCATCTGTAAAATGAGGTGGAGAAGAAAATGGCAAACCACTCCAGTATCTTTGCCAAGAAAACCCTAAATGTGGTCATAAAGAGTTGGACACAATTGAACAACAACAACAAAGGGGATGGCCCTCTAGTTAGGGGAAAGGATTTGTTTATAAACAAAGTTAATGTAAAAAAAAGTATAGATAAAAATAAAAAATACAGCTACTTTAGATTTACTTATATGTGTAATATTGTATCTCCTGCCCTCTTCCATCCAGTAGATTCTACTGAGTGGGGTATAAACTTCTTGAGGGCAAGGATTGCTTAATTTTTGCCTAGAACAATTCCTGACACATTGTAGGTGCTTAATCAATGTTTGTTGAATTGAATTAGCCATGATTCGCTTGAATCCCTGAATTTTCAGAATGGGAGCTCCTTGAGGGCAGGGACAGCGTCTTTGGCCTGGCATAGAGTCAGTGCTTGGTAAATGCTTGTTGACTTGATTTATCCTAATTTGGCAGATGAAGAAAATGAGATTTAGAGAAATTAAGTGACTGAGGTTGTGTGTGTCAGAAGCAGGATTTGACTCCTGGGCTTCCTGACTCCAAATCCAACTCTTTCCTCATTAGACTGCACTGCCCTCTTTAATATCCATTCTTTACTTTTGCCAGGAGTAAGAGTCAAATCCACTACCTTACATTTGGCAAAATTCATCTTTATTTCTTTTTTGAAAATTACGACATCTGCCATTCTTCTGTCCTATAACCAGAAGCCTCCCCCACCCCCAAAAGTGCAGCCTAGCAAAAAGTTTCCTAAGCTCATCAGTGGCTTCTGCAATTTCACTCCCTCTTCCTTTGCTTCCCCTAGCAATAAACTAAGCCTGGGGAATGGTGCCAGGTTCCACCTGTAGATAGGCTTACCTGGGGTATGCTGGCAAATGTTTTTGAACCAACTCTTCCAGAACTCCTGACATACTTAATCTGCACCGTTAACATTTTCTCCATTACATTCTTGTCTAGGCAATCAACAAAACAATAAACCAATAAACCAAGCCCTAGTTTCTGAGATGTATGTGCTCACACTGAAAATTCAATAATGGAATCTCTCAAGCCAAGCTGACTCTAGCATATACCTAGGCCAGGGAATATTGGTCAGTTTGTAGTAGGTTTTCCTATCAATCTTATCACTACTAGAAGTGGAGGGTACCTAGAAGGGCAAAGAGGATGTGAAGGGCTTTGAGTCCATGTCATAAAGATCAGCTGGGGAACTGGGGATGTTTTACCTGGAGAAGAGAAGGTGCAGGAGACATGAGAGTCATCTTCATGAATTGTAAAACTTTTCATGTGGAAAAGGGATTACTTATTTTGTTGGGACCTGGGGGCAGAACCAGGAACAATTAGTGGACTTTACCAAGAAGAAAATTTATGTTATTGCAATGTGAGGAAACAATTCCTAACAAAGGAAACTTTCCCAAAGTGATGCAAGTTGCTTGGAAAGATGGATGGGTTCTCCTTTACTGGGGGTCTTCACACAGAAGCTGGATAGCCACTTGTAGGGCATGTTCTGGTGGGAATTCCTTTCATGCGTGTTGGCTCCCGAGGATCCTGCCAAATCTCAAATTTTGTGATTAAAATAGGAATAGGCAATTTCACTGACATTCTGTCCATGCAAATGCTATACATTTTAAAAACAAAACAAACACTATCACCAAATTTATTTAACTTCTTAGGTGCAACAAACCTTAATGTTTCAACATAAGGGTCCATTTGTGAAGTCCCAGCTCCAAGTGGGGAGCTCAAAGCCTTGTAGAAATCTACCCCACCCCCCATTAGCAAACACCGTGGAGGAGCACCACGGCCAGTGCCTATGGCACTAGAATGGAGTTAGTAAGACACAAGTTTATATCCCACCTCAGATAAATAGAGGCGACTCTGGCCAAGTCACTTTACCCCTCTGAAGCTCAGCTTCCTCACCTGTAAAAGGTGCCTAGTAGGAGCACCTGCCTCTCAGGTTTATAGTATGTGGAGGAAATGAGATAACATATGGAAAGTGCTTTGGAAACCTTAAAATACAGGCAGGTTATTATTAGGTTAAGTGATGTGTCCCTCCTCATACAGGCAGGAAATAAATAAAAATGATGATTGTCACTGTTATCTCATGTTCTGTTCTAAAGACAAGTCCCCAGCTCCAACTTTGTTTCTTCTCTTCCTCCCTCTCTTCACCCCTCCCTCCTACTTCTCTTCCTCCATACACAACGAACACTCCTATAATCCTTAGTCAACTAAATCTTTATTTAGAATCTTTGGAAGTCATAAAACATTGGATCTGATAATATACATACACATTCAGCAGCTGCATTTCACGGCTTGCTTCCCATGACCCTCCTCTCCCAATCATTCTTTAAACAAAAGCCCAAATGGTTTGGCTAAAACCCAAAGTGTGGCTTCCTTCCAGAACTGGCCCTTCCCAGGTAAGAAGTACATTCACTCACTGTCCTACACACCGTCACTGGCTTATTGGAAAGTTGCAATGTAATTTTTTTTTGTGGCAGGTACATACTTAACATAGAGAGAAAGTGCAAGTTACAAGGAGCAGAAGCCCTACTCAACCTGGGGCAGTGCCAAGGGCGACGGGTCTCCATTCCTTCTTCTCTCCTTTTACAGGCATACACGTAAAAGGAAGAGGATGTGGGTGGAAAGGAACAGAACCCAAGACCCTGCAGTGCCCCAAAGGTGCCTCTGGCAGTTATCTATCCTGACCAGGAAGAACACTGCTGAGGTCACATTTTCCAGTGTGATTTCTTTAAGGTGCATATTTAAGTTTCAGGACTGCTAAGGGCTGAAGGGTCTCTTGCAAGCACACATAGATACTGGAGGTTCCTGAATTTGTTGTTTCTCATGCACTGAGCAGCTGGCTCCTACCAACACTGTGCAGCCAGAAATCCATTAGAAGTTTGAAAAGCAATCAACGCCAGACACCAAAGACATTTCGAACATAAAATTCAGGCACTCTATGCTTTGGAATAGCCATGTAATATTCCAACATGTTAATGCACTTTGTGATTACATATATTCAAAGAGGATTTTCCATTAAAATCTACCCTTATTAAATAACATTTTAAATTAGAGCCCATAAAATTTGCTTTTTATGACTTTCTGACCATTTACAAAATCGTGTTATGGTTAAATAACGCTAATCACTGACCTTGGTACTTATTCTTCCTAATACACTTATTACAGAGTTTGATAGGCAGCCAAGAGGATCCACAGACAAGCAGCCTCCCACCTCCCCCCCACCCCTTTGGAAATAATGTGCAGGACCAATTTGAAAGATTTTCCTGTTTTTCTTTTTCTTTCTTTTTTGATTTTGCATTCCATGGCGTGCAACTCTCTTGCAATGGAGTAGCCCCTCTGGAGCTAGGAAGACATGAGCAAGGCATAATTGTCCTTCCCCCCACCCCCAGTTCATTTGTTAAATCGATTGGTGGCATCATGTGTCCCTTGATCACGGTCCCCACAATCTGCTCAGACAGAATGACTGATGTGGAAAGAACAGAAACAGTAAGAATTCTGGCCCTGTCCTTCCTATAAAGGGAAGGCAACTGGTCTCAGTAGCTGACATGCTCCAAACCTGATACAACTCACAGAGCTGGCCAGGGGTTGGGAAGCCCTCACTTCCAGGATGGGTTGGTGGGAGCACACTAGCATAGGAATGTGAGGTGAGATAAACTCCAATATAATTTGGCCTTGTTGACATTCAGAACACGAATCTTAACCGCACCAGTTGAACAAAACACTATATTTGAGAAAACGGTCTTCTCTCCCGAAGTGGTCTTCACACAGCTCAGAAAACAATTGGGGGATGGTATTCAGAAGACCGACCATATTTTCATCTTCAAGCCTGCAAATTGACTTGTTATAACCATCAAAGACTAACTCACAAAGACCAAACTGGAGGCATGTTTCGATGGTAAAGACTTAACGAGAAGAGTATAGATAAAGTCCCACAGGAGAATTTGCTATTTTATCACTTAGAATGCTGGTAATTTAATTATATCACTAATGTTTTCTGGACTCCTTGGAAAACTGATTAGCGTTAGCAAATGAGGACAGAGATGACAAGTCACTCGGTATTTATTTCTGCTTATCAGCTGAGTTCTGATGATGCCATTCATCCTGTGGGTGATGCTGTGTTTGTTAACTCCACGTGCAGCTGCTAGTAGAGGGATCAAGGATGAGATGTTGACCATCCAGTGCTGAACGGAAGGCCAAGGTTTATTTCAATTGGAGAAGTTCAACACGTCATGAGGGGAGAAAGAGGAAGGGGGAGAGGGAGGGAGAGAGAGGGGAGGGAGAGAGAGAGAAAGAGAGGGAGGGAGAGAGGGAGGGAGAGAGAGAGAGAGAGAGAAAGAAAGGGAGGGAGGGAGAGAGAAAGAGAGGGAGGGAGAGAAAGAGAGGGAGGGAGAGAGAGGAGATATGACGATGATGGTGGTGGTGATGATGGTCAGAGATTTTTTTCTACAGGTAGATGATCACAAGTGTCTTCTGAGCATAGAGGAGATGATGTGAATCAGACTGAGGACTAATGTTAGTTGGTGCTTAGTTTTCATCCCGGCCAGGCCTGTGCCTTCCTACAGAGCTTTGGCCACAGCAGCGGCTGCCTTATCGACTTCGCCACAATGAGCTGCGGCTCAGGACAGTATCGTGAGTGTTACAGTTCCCCTCTGTTGCTTCAGAATGGCCACAGCTTGCTCGTGAGTCACGCCTTCCAGGGCTTCGCCATTAACAGCCAAAATCTGGTCACCGCGCTTCAGTCTGCCATCATCAGCTGCTGCTCCCTACAAACAAGAGGGCCATCACCAATCTGGCCAATTTAAGGTTCTCACATCTAAATCCTTTGGATCCCCTAACTCCACTTGGGCTCCATGTGAAAGAATCTTTCTTCTTTCCATATCACCTTCTTCCCTTTGGAAGAATACACACTCTGGTCATAGGATAGTTAGGATGGTTAGAGCCATCACAGGGAGATAATAATAGGGTTTGGGGAGGATGTCATGCTATTCTTTAAAAACTCTACCACAAGATCCTCAGAGGTCATCCACTCCAACCCCTTCTTCATTTTATAGCTGAGGAAACTGAGGCAGAAAGGGATTAAAGTGATTTGCCCAGGTCACACAGCTAGTAAGTGTCTGAGACGGGCTTAGAAGGCAGGTCTTCCTGATTCCAAGTCAAGGCTCTAAGATACAGGGATTATTGGTGAAGATAATTTAGAATTGCTGCCATCATCATCCTACCATTTTCAGTGGAATGTAGCCAGTAGCACCTCAGGTTCATAGACTTAGCGCTAAAAGGGAACTTAGAGGCCTCTGAATCCAAATTCTTTGTTTTTCAAATGAGGAAACTGAGGCTCAGAGAGGCTTAGTGACTTGTCCAGGATCATAGATTAAGTAAGTGTCTGAGGAGGGATTTGAACCCAGCTCTTCCCGACTTTAAGTTCAAAACCCTTCCCACCACCCCACGTTGCTCTCAGAGAAAGGAAAGCCCCTTGTGGCCTGGACTAGACCTGGACTGGCCTGTCATTGTGTGAATGTGGGTGAGTCAAGTCAACAAGCATTTCTTAAGTATTTAGTATATACCTCGCACTGTACTAAGTGCTGGGAACACGAATAGATGCAAAAAAAGAGAAGGATAGTCCCTGCCCTCAATGATCTTCCATTCTAACAGGGGAAGACAAGGGAAAAAAAGAAGCTGAGAAGAGGCACGTGGAAAAATGGGAGAAGGGAATTCAGAGTCAAGAGGGTAGCCCTGAGAAGAGCAAAGGCACGACAGTGAGTGGCCTGGCCCTTCCTTAAAACAAAGGTTCCAGGAGAAAGCAGCCAATCAGAGGATGGGGCTCTAGGGGCAGAGGAATCTTCCAGTGTGAGAAAGTTGCTGGGGCATCGTGGAGATCAAAATGTGGAGTGTAAGGAGCAAAGCCCAGAGAGGAATGAAGAAGGCCCGTTCTTAGTAAAATAAGGCAGCTGGACCTGATGAGCTAAGGTCTTTCTTTCCCTCAGCTTCCTGTGGATAATAAGGTGTTCTATGAGCTCTGGGTCAAAGCAGGGCTTGGGCTGCAGGTTTTATAAACATGGGAGGGCATTCCAGGATGAGGGCTGTGAATATGTTTTAGAAAACATGTTAATACTGTGTTTTGCTACAGTTGGTTTCCTTTGTAATCCAAAGTGTTTTATTTTATGCATTTACAAACCCTCCTCTGAGAAGCGTCTCTAGGATCTGTCAGACTACCAGAGAGGGTGGGACCATGTCCCCAGAAAGGTGAAGAGCCCTCAGTTTATGGGGTTCCTGTTGGGCAAGTGCTTTCCAGACCTTCAGGAGCTGTCAACAAGTACGGCATTATCACTGTCTGCAAAATGAGGAGGAATGTTGGGACAGCGAGAGAAGCACTCATTTCTGGGCATCGCGTTTTAGGGAGGACGCTGACCGGCTGGAAAATGTCCAGAGGCCGAGAGCGGGGCTGACGGTCAAGGGCTTGGCTGTGTGATAATGAAGACTGAGTGAAGAAAGTCTGAGGAAGGGAAGACAGATGGGGATGCAAGAGCTCCCCCTGTCACTACTAAAGAGAGATGGGATGAGCTTGACTCCAGGGGGCAGAAGTAGGAACAGTGGATAGAAATCGTAGTGATAGGGGGCAGCTAGGTGGCACAGCGGATAGAGCACTGGCCCTGAAGACAGGAGGACCTGAGTTCAAATCCAGCCTGACACTTGACACTTACTAGCCGTGTGACCCTGGGTAAGTCACTTAACCCCATTGCCTTGCAAAAAAAAAAAGGAAAAAAGAAAGAAACCATAGTGATAGACAGTGGCCTCCCCCTCCCCAGAGGGTTTCAAGCCAAGGCTGGCTGACCACTTGGTGGGCGTGTGGCAGAGGGGACTCTTGTGGAAGTATCAGCCGGACCAGATGGCCAACCGAGAGTCCCGTCCACTTCTGAACAATCGGATTTCTGTAGAACCTTTCCCCCACACTGATGGTGAGGCTTCTTCAGATGTCGTGGGACAGCAGAAAGAACATTGACTATGGAGACTAGGACTTGGGTTCAAATTCTGCCTTTGATGCTTATTTCTTGTGTGACCTTGGGCAAGTCACTTCCCCCAGGCCTCAGTTTCCTCAACCATACAATGAGGAGTTTGCATTAGACAGCCTCTGAGTTTCCTTTTATCTCTAGGTCTGTGATACATGATTAGGATCCGATTAGGATAAATATATTGCTCCAAGTAAAGCACAATATTGTCCTCCACCTTACCAAGGCTTCTTTGACTTTCAAAAACACATATGTGACAGAAAAACAAAGAAAAATACCTTTGCAAATATGGTCTTGACATAGATTGGCAGGTCCCCATGGGGACTTCCATATCCCCCCACGATACTGAAGCCCAGACCATCAGAGCCCTTCTCCAAAGTGATCATCTTGGGCTGAGGAGTTCTGGAAGCACAAGAAAGGAATGAATGAAAAAGGTTTTAATTAATTTAATTAAAAATTAATTTAATAAAAAAAGGTTTACTATGTTCAAAGAATGCCTGCCATGAAAAGGAAGAAGGGATATTGAGAGGGACTTTTGCTTTAGTAGAAGGGACTCAGACTGGAGAGGGCCTTCTACATGAGTGCTCAGAGCTTTTGGGGGCCCCCTCTCAACCACCTGAATGCATTTCCTATTTGTCACTGGCCTAAGGCCATTCGTTGCATGTACCCCAAGGTTTTCCCTCTCCCTGGTCACAGGATATTCAGGATGAATTTAACCCACCCGGTAAAAGTAGGCTGAAGTTCTTCTTAGGTCACCTATACTAGGCAGGTCAATTTTCCAACCCCAGAAGGTAAACTGAGTCATGAAGGTAAAAACACCCATTTAAGGCATCCCATTGTGGAGCAAGTAGGAGCAAAAATATGAGATGATCATACTCTGCTCAGAGCCCAAGTTCTGGATTTTTATCACATTAAAATTTTTTATTATTTTTTAATTTGAAAAATTATTTTATTGTTTTGCATGGTTGCACATGTATAACCTATATCAGATTGCTTATTTTCTCAGGGAGGGATAGAATTTGAAACTCGAAACAAAAAAAACCCCAATAATGAATGTTAAAAACTGTTTTTACATCTAATTGGGAAATAATATTATTAAAATTAGTTTATTCTTATTTATAAGATGTTTTATTTTTATTTTGAACAGAACAGATGCCAGATAAAATGGGGATTCCCATATACACATAGAACAAAACAAGGATTGTGTAGAAATGGCAGATCTCTATCATGCACGATTTGCTTTGCTTTTAAGTAACCACTTGGTGGATATGATCTGAGCTGTCGTATCATATTAGAGGCAGCTACAGGTGCACAGATCATTGGGTTTAGAGTCAGGGAGACCTGAGTTCAAATTCAGCCTCAGACATTTACTAGCTGTGTGACCCCAGGCAAGTCACTTATTCTGGGTCTATTTCCTCATCTATAAAATGGAGATAGAAGCAGCTCCTCCTTCCCAGGGTTGTTGTGAGAAGCAAATGAGATCACATTTACAGTGTTCTGCAAACCTTCAAGCGATACATAAATGCTGGCTCTTGTGACTAGGATCATTATAAAGTGATGTATGTGCCAGAGGGCACACAGCTAATAAGCCTCAGAGGCAGGATTTGAACATAGGTCCGACTGCTCCAGAGTACGTGCTCTCTCCCTTGGACCATGATGAATAAAGCTCATTAGTTTATGGTGCTAATATTATTACTCATAGAAGGATTCCTAGTCACGGTGCTGGGAATGATGAAAAGAGAGTTTAAAAAAGGATTGACGGGATCCATTTGTCTTGTTGAGACTTCGTGGCTTCAAGATCAGACTCAGGCCGACTGGAAAATGACAAGAAGATGGCTCACTGAAGGAAAAGGGGACTGCTCCTTCCATTAATGATGGCCAACACTTATATAGGGCTTTATGGTTCACAGAGAGCCTTACGTATATTTCTGTTTTGATAAGTTCTCACTCATCTTGCCAGGCCAGTGGAGGCCACAGGATGAGAGACCTAGAGCTGGAAGGGACCTCAGTGGCCAGCAAGTCCAACCCCCTCATTTTACACATGAGGACATCGAGGCTCAGAAAGGTCATATGGTTTGCCCAGAGTCACACAGCTAGAATGCGTCAGAAATCAGCTTTAGATCCAGGATTTCTTGGCAACAAGTCCAGTGCTTTATCTATGGCATCATGTATGTATCTGTATATTCTAGAGTTTGGAAAAGGTGTATCCTGACTATAATCCTGAACTTTGCCAGTGTAGATAATCAGTACATGTCAATCTTGACCACTTACTCTGGGTCTTCTGGATGGTGACTGCTGGTAGGGGAGCCAAGGTGGTAGCTGGCAGACATGCTTTCCAGCTGAGTTGCAATGGCACTGATGTTAGTATCACCTACTACCTGTAGGGACAAAGGTAGAAGTGTGTGAGTAGAGCCTCAAGCCTGACCTCCACTACAGGACTGAGCAAAAATCACGGACCAATGATGCTCATGGCAATGACCCCTTGTGTTCTCCACTGTCCGCCGTTAGAGCTGCAAGGTTGTATGATTTTGTTGGCTTGGGCAATCTCTTTGCAGCCTCTCCATTTCCTGTGAGAGGGTCTGCATGAGTCACTATATCTGGAGTTTGCAAACTCAATGTCACACTGGGGCGATAGGGCAGTATGCTACCATGACCTCTGGGGACGTTAAAAGAAGCCCAGCTACCAGGTCAGACGCCATTTGTAGGACCATGTCCAGTTCCTGAAGCCATAGTTTAAGAAAGGCACTGATAAGCTAGAGGGCATCCAGAGGATGATGGGAATGAGTTTCTCTGAACTTGGCTAGGCTGGACCTCAGAGAGCAGACAATCTCTCGACAAGCCCGTCCATTCCAGCTTGGTAGAACTTGCGTTTCATGGCTAGCCCTTGAGGACCAAAGTCACCTCCAGGTCATCCTGAGGTCCGGGGGAAGGATTTTGATTCAATGAAAACGATGATGACTACAGTAACACTAGCAACAGCAACAGTAATCATGGCACTTACATAACTGATAACAAATAGTAACGATACTACTCACATGGTATCTAAAGACTTGAGAGGCATTTTACCAACACTAAATCCTCACAGTGACCCTAGGAAGCAGGGCTGAGGAAACCATGAGCTGAGGAAACTGATGCAGACAGTGGTTAGGTAACTTGTCCAGGGTCACACAGCTAGTGAGTGTCTGAGGCTGATTTTGAACTCAGGTCTTCCTAATCAGTCAATAAATGTTTATTAAGCACCTACAATATATGCCAGGCACTTTGCTAAGTACTAGGGTTACCCAGAAAGATGAAAGATAATCCTTTTCCTAAACCAGTGCACGGTTAAATTGTGGAGACGATATAAACACAACTACATACAGAGAAGTTATATACATGATAAATTGGAGTTACTCAATAGAGGGAAGGTGCTAGGATTAGTTGGGGGGGAGGGGTCAGGAAGGTCATTTAACCTCAGGCTCAGTTTCCCCATCTATAAAAGGGAGAGATAATTGCAATACCTGCCCCATAGGGTTATTTTGAGGGTCCAATGAGAGATGATACATGTAAAGCATTTTTACAAACCTTGAAGTGCTTTACAAATGTGTAATAAGAATAGGAATAATAAATTTCCCCCTGACATCAAGCCTAACTACCTCTTTGCAAGGAAGGAAGGGAAGAAGGAAAGGAGAGAGGGAGTTGGAAATAAGCATTTAAGTACCTGCTATGTGCCAGGCACTGTGCAACTCCTATCCAATCACTCCTAGCTCTTCCCTCTGAGACTAAGCACACAAGCCATTTTCTTTTCCACACGCGAGTCATTCAGATCCTTGAAGACAGCCGTCACATCCTCACAGGCTAAACATCCAAGTTCCTTCAGGTCTGTGCCCTTCCACTGGCTGGCCCCCACCCTTGGAATGCTCCCTCTCCTCACTTCTGCCTCTCAGATCTTTGCATCCTTTCAGACTCAGCTCTGGTGCTGCCTTCTCCAGGAGGCTTTTTCCTGGTTCCCCCCACCTTCAACTTCCTCATGCCTAACCCTCTAACGTTCTCTCATCTATACTGGACGCATTTTGCATCTCTTTGTTCTCTCGCTCCATTTCCCTTGGGTCCAAGGCTTGCTAACACAGTGGCGGCTCCACAGTTGGTGCTTAATAAATGCCTTTTTAATTGGTTGCTTGACTGATTCCTGTATGGCAAGGTGTCCAGTCCCTTTACCGTGCCCTCCACCCCTCTCATATCCACACATCCTTTCTAAAATGCAGTACCTAGAACACAATCCGATGAACATAGTCCCTTCAAGGAAAAAGCATTTCCAATCATTTCCATCTGGAAATATTCTATAGTTGGACAAACTAGATTGAATGCCAAACAAAGACTTTTGAAATCTTAGTTTTAAAAAAAAACTATCTTGGTATGAGCCAGAGCTACCCGTTCCTTTAACATTAAAGTTACAAAATACCGAGTTTGGCTCTTTCTTAGCCCATAACACTATTGTGCTGCTTCTGATGAAGTGTGGCAATTGCAATCGGGCTTTGTGGGGTGCCTCGTTGGAATCGGCTGCCGCCCCTCAGTTCCTGCATGGGCTCCATCTTGTAGAAATTTGAAATGTCGAAATAAAAGGAGAAGTAATTAACAGCAGAAACGACTTTTCCTTCCCAGTACATTTCCCCCTCTGACAATACCCTGGGGCTACTGAAGCTGATAAATAATTGTCTGCTTTGCTTGATCACGTCTCTCCGCTGGGAAGTTAAAGTGTGGGCAACTATTCAGGCTACAGAAAATGAACATTACGCTTCCTCCCTTCTTTTCAAGGCGGAGGAAATTAATACATGGGGCAGCTCAGTCACAGTGTCTGGGCGTAAGGAAAGAACTCATTTCCCATTCCCAGCCAACCTGGGTTAACAAAAGAACATTGGAAGCCAAAAGCCTTGTTGATTTATCACGCGTAGCGGAGAGTAATTTTTCTCCCCTAGTTAGGCTTTCGTAAAATCGTGCTCACTGCCTGGATGGGTGGCATTAAGGAATTTCTGAATAAAAATAATAATTTCTTGCTTTTCAGCCGGCATAATTCACGGCGGCAGCTTCCCGGCTGGGCCATGCTGGTTCCTGCCAGTGACGCTCAATCTTTTCTGAAGGCCACTTATCTACCTATTGCAGCTGCCTGGCCCATTTATCACTGTACCTGCAGAATAATGCGCCCGTAAGCATTCTTGAGTAGATTAACAACATCAGCATGAGACAGTCTATCCAGAGGTTGCCCGTTAATGCTGACAATCCGGTCTCCAACCTAGAAGGACAAAAGTGGAAAGAAATGACTATCATTAGAGAAAAATTAAATTTGAGGAGAATGCTGGAAATTCTTTGGGAGCTGTGTTTCCTATATGGGGCTTTTGTGTAGCTCCTACATTCCCCACCTGAGAATATGTGTTCAAGGAAGTAAGAGGAATTTTTATGATTCCAAAGAATTTTTTTTTCAGACCCATCAGAGAAATAAGATGGAGGTTAGATTTTATTATTAAGTCTGTGACGTGGAAAAATGACCTGGTAGACTGCTTTTGTAATACACTAATGACAAGGCTGCAGACGAACACCTGCTGATAAGGGGCAGGGGGAGGGGGGGTCAAATTGGCTGGTCAATAAAACCCTAACATTGAAGCCAAATATTCACAGCCTTATTTTTCTAAGTAAAGATTAGGTGATAATAGGTACAATTTCATAAAAATCTTGATTCTTGTGATTAAGGAAAACCTTATGGGGAGAGCCCTTTTCATTTAAAAATCAATTTTGAGCGCAACGGGGGTGTACAAAAAAGTTAGAGAAGGTGCAGCCAATGTGTGGTCACTTAGGCCTTTCATAAAGGAAACTCTGGTACAACCAATGCTCTAAGATCTGCAGGATTCCCATGACTGATTTCACCCTCACGGGGGATGGCTGGGATTTGCCTCCTTGCCTCGCTTCATCCCAGCGCCATTTTGTATTGCATGGTTAGGACTGGTCATTCTCAATGTCTTTTTCTTTCCTTACCTTGAGCTTGTGCGTGCGTGCTGCAACTCCACTAGCTTGAATCATGGCAATAAAGATAGGAATATCTCCAAGAGGGCTGCCCTTTCCCCCCGCTATGCTGATTCCCAGGGCATCATTCAGCTCCTGACGGGAGGAGAAAAGAGCAGGATCCTTCAAGCTGGACTGTGCCAGGACTAAGTACCAGGTATGCAGCCTATTGCTGCTGCTTCATTTATTATTATATAGGTGCACACATATGCAGGTAAATGCCTTTGTTAAAATAAACTATAAAATAAACCATAAAACTATAAATAACAAAAGTTTACAGTTTCTTATACAGTGTGATTTCTTTCTTTTCCCCCATTTGTTAATGATTAAGTTCAAAATTGAAAAAAACAAAACAAAACCAAAATAAAGAGGTTTATCTGTAGATAGAGCAGGCAATTGTGTGATTGGCTGATTCATGACCTTGGGATCAAGCGCAACTTCTACAAACCAAGACCTCGGCTAAGTCTGAGAACCAGCGTGGGTGTTGATGGGTGGTGTGGTGTATGTATACCTGTCTGAAGTGGATGGAAACTCACTACCTACCCAGGCTTAGGATCCTGAAGACATGTGGTCAGTTGTTGGCACTCTCATTTACTAGCTGGGCAGCCCCTTTCCTTCTTTGGGCCTCAGTCTCCTCATTCAGGAGAATATAAGCTTCCTGTGGGCAGACACTATCTCACTTTTGTATTTGTGTCTCCAGAACCCGGGGTTAGAGCTGTACCTGGCTCATCAGGGGAACTTAATAACTGCTTGGTGATTGAGAGAAGCAGAGTAGGGTGTGGGTAGAGCATGGGATCTGGAAGAAGAAAGACCTAGGCTCAAGTCCTGCCTTAGGCAGCCCCTAATTGCGTGACCCACAGAAAGCCATTTAACCTTCCTGGGCCTCAGCTTCCCCATTTGTAAAAAGAGGGAGCTGGACTCAGGAACCTTTAGGATTCCTTCCTGCTCTTTTATCTTTTTTTTTAAAAAAAAGATTATTTACTTAATATTTTATTCCCTTCCAGCTTAAGTCTATGATGACCCTAGGAATAAGCAGACAGGGTGGGAATAGATCATCTCCAAGGTCTTTTTCACTCTTCAGTGCCTTGAAGAGAGAAATCTACATATACTGACATCACTTGTGAGACTTCAGAAAATACTCTAGTAAAATAAGAGGGTGGGAGAACATAGGGAGACAGATGCTGGGTTTCTAATTAGAGGCCCCAGATTCCTTCCCTAGCCTTTCTAGACTTCAGCGTCCTCTGTAAAAGGAGAGAGGGACCTGTTGCGGGGCTGGGATCTTAACCTGGGCTTCCCAAATGTATTAAAATACACACACACACACACACACACACACGAGAGAGAGAGAGAGAGAGAGAGAGAGAGAGAGAGAGAGAGAGAGGGGGGGGGGGGGGGAGAGATTTCAATATAATTGATTTCCTTTGTAATTCCAAGTATCTTTTCTTATACATACAAGCAGGCTTGAACTCTTTCCTTAAGTTGTTTAAGTAAGGTCTGCATATATATCATGTGTTCTGGTATAATACAAAGCAAATTAAATAAACATATTGGTGCAGAAGATAGACTGTTAGACCCTGAGTGAGAAAGATCTGAGTTCAAATCCAACCTCAGACACTTACTAGCTGTATGACCTTGGGCAAGACATTTAAACTCTGTCTGCCTCAGTTTCCTTGACTATGAAATAGGTATAATAATAGCACCTATCTCCCTGGGTTGCAAACTCTCAACCCAACCCACCCAACCCTTGGTGCTCCCAGCTTTGCCTTACAAAAGGACCACATATCAAACTGAGTTTGAAATCATAGTTCATCCTATTTTCAATTAAGAAAATTCAACAGATAAATTTATTAATTGTGCATTTGGTGCCAGGAAGATAAAAGTTTAGAGAAGACATGGTCCTTACCCTCAAGGAACTTACCATCTAGTTGGGGGGTAAGATGTCAGTACAGATATATCTAGATACAATCTAGAACATCATAGGAGAAGCTAAGAGTGGTCCCAAAGTAGAAAGGGCTACTTTGGTAGTAGTGAGTTTCCACCCACTGGATACCTTCAGGCAGAGGCTGGCTGAATGCTTGTTGCGGGGATTATGGACGGGATCCTTATCCAGGCACAAGTTGCACTAGATGGTTAATGAGGTCCCTGCCAACTCTGAGATCAACCAACAAGCATTTCTTAGCATTTAGATGCCTACTCTATGCTGCTGATCATTTAATATCAACTTAATAACCTCAGAGCCTGAACTAATCAACCAGAAGAGCCTGGACCTAACAGCTTTTTTGTTCTCTGAGTAAACTCAGAGAATACCTCTTCTTATGTCAACAAGGCCAGATGGGGCTGACTTAAGAGCAATCTTTCCTCTGTCTATGGTCATTAAGGATGAGACCCTTAACCCAGGACACTATCTTGAGTAATGGGTCTTTTTCTTATCTTACAATTCTCTTATCTTATTGTATTTACAACCTATTCAATTAAGAAATTTTATTGTATTGTGGTTAAACATACATGGAGATCATAAATTTGAGTGACACAGACATGCTAAGTTGGACTGTTCTAAAATGTATTTAAGCCCTTTCATTCTTTTGTTCAGATAGTCAGAACTTATGCTCTGGCTCCTTGTATGTACGAGTTCGCTAGCTTTGTTAGCTTTAAGGGAATAAACAAGATGAATTTACATATAGCCTAGCCTGTTTGCCTCCTTTAACCAAACTTTCAGGTTGACGGTGCTAAGTGCTGGGAACACAAAGACAAAACTAAGTCTGTCCCTGTCCTCAAGGATCTTAAATTCTTGCTATGAGGCAAACAAATATAAAATGAAATCCATGGCATAACTTCAGTATTTTGATACTGAAAGTGTGTAAGGGAAGTGCAATGCAAAGAGTTATGTGAGGTCTGAGGAGGAAGAGGCCATTTCTGATTTGGGAAAAGGATCCAGAAGGGTTTGACACCCAAATTGTGAAAATGTTTCCTAGAACACACATGAGAGACTCACAATGGCTGTAAGAGATCGGACACAATCGATTTACTTACCCTTATGATCTCTACTGTCCTTGGGCCCATATCAGTTCCTATTAAATAAAGAGGCACAAAGTTAATGTTTTTAATTGTGAGACAGTTCGATGAAGAGATAATATTAAATGAAAACCACCTTGGACCTTTTAAAAGCAAATCCTTAAGTAGCCACATTTTTCTTAACAGACAAATGCTGCTGTTGTTCAGTTATTTCAGTTGTATCTGACTCTTTGTGGCCCCATTTGGGATTTTCCTGGCAAAGATACTGGAGCAGTTTGTCATTTCCTTCTCCAGTTCCTTTTACAGATGCAGAAACTGAGGCAAACAGGGTGAAGTGACTTGTCCAGGGTCACACTGCTAGTCACTCTCTGAGGCTGGATTGAACTCAGGAAGATGAATCTTCCTGATTCTGGGCCCAACGCTCTATGCGTTTTGCCACCTAACCAACAAGGAGCTATTGATCATGGACTGTGTCTGCAGTTATGAGGAGGGTAGTTTGGCCCAAGATGGTGAGATCTATAATCATTGCACCTGGGCCAGCCAGAAGCTGATGGAGTGAGTCATGGAAGTAGGGGGAGGGAGAGAACACACACAGGTGGGCCTTGAGGCCCAACCCTTTCTGTCTGTAGGAAAGAACCTAGTTTCTTTTTTTTCTGTCCTGAACTGAAAGCTGGCCATGCTTTCTTTTTTCTTCTATTTAAAAAGATCTCAAGCGTGAACTTCTGACCTGCCTCGGCTGAATGGCAATTGATTTCATTTTGTCTGCATGGATAGTCTGTAGTTGGCAAAGCAGAGTTTGGAGGGGATAAAGGGTCAGTCTTGGAGAAAGGGACACTTGGGTTCAAGCCTCACCTGTGACCCGTTCTAGTTTTGGGGGAAAACAGCACTTACACTATCCATTTTATGGGGCAGGAGGAGGGGGACTGAAGTGTGAGAATGGGAAAAAAGGGCTTTGGAACTACTAAAATCTCAGCTGCTTTTCCATTTTCACTGAACTCTGTCCCTCCCTCCTTTTTCCCTCCTTTCCTCTCTCCCTCCCTGCTCCCCTTCTCCCTCTTCTCCCTCCTTCCCCACCTCCTCCTCAAGCATGGACTGCTGACCTGTTTCTAATGACCTACAAGTTCTTCATTTTCTCTGTGTGAACTGCTTTAATATATTGGTTTTGTTTTACAAGGCCCTCGGGGATTTTTTTTTTCTTCTGGTCCAAATGCTTCACTACTTTAATAAAGTAGAAGAAATATTTCACATTGAAACTCTCTGGCTTTATTTACTGTTGGTAGGCCTGTGAGAGCCCAGAAGAATAGGTCTCAACCTCCGAAGGCTTACAGAGATTTGGACCGAAGGGAAGCTCTTGCTCTAGTAAAGAGGCGACCTGAATATTTCGTGCTTTATTGTGCAGACTTGATTCTCCCATGGCAGAGGCAGACCATACCTGAGTTTCTCTGGGAAGAGTCCGAGGGCCTCTTGGTGCTGACCAGGTTTTGCAAGCTAGTGATAACAGGAGCCAGAGAAGGAGGAAAGCTGCTCCGGACACTGTGTTGACTCATCTACAATGAGAAAAGTAGTCAGATTTAAAAGTTTGGTCCTCATGATGACCTGTGAAATAAGTGTTAACTATTTTGCAGATGAAGAAATTAAGGCTGAGAGAAACATTGCCATTAAATATTAGAGCAGAATTGGAACTCAAGCTTTCCTCATTCTACAAACAAGGCTCTTTCTGCTACACTACTTAGCTGACCAATGTGGTACTGCAGTAAGAGGCTTGGATTGAGAAGTTGGAGGCCCTGAGTTTGCCTCTAAGTCTGGCTACTTAGCTCCTCCCCAAGTTCAATTAACCTTGCTGGCTCTCAGCTCCCTCACTTGTACAGTGACCTCAGATCAGAGCTCCTATAATGAGAGACACAGAATTTGAGCTGAGCATTCTGACTGGCATCCAGGTTTGTATTCAAATGCTTCTTCATTTGAACTCCAGCAGTTGCGGGGAGGGGAGGGATGATAGGGGGGGCACCGTCTGCTGCAGACTTTGGAATGGAATGGATCACTTGGGCATGTTTGCAATGGCAAGAGAGACCATGTCTTCATGTGATGGAGAAAGGTAGAGGAACGGGTCTGAGTGAAATGTCATGGGGAGGGGAGAAGGGTGATATTATGGCAATGGACCCCCAAACTTCTCTTTTATTATTTATCACCTTCTTTTCTCTTTAAACATTGAGTTCCAAATTCTCTCCCTCCCTCTGTCCCCCTCCTCCACCCACGGACAAGGCAAGCAATGTAATAGAAATTATAAATGTGAAATCAGGCAAAACATATTTTCACATTAGCCATATATTTTTTAAAAAGCAAGAAAAATAAAGCAAGAATATTATACTTCAATTTGTACTCAGAGTGCATCACTGCTTTCTCTGGAGATGGCATTGTTTCATCGTGAGTCCTTTGCAATTGTCTTGGATCATTGTATTGATCAGAGTTGCCGAGCCGATCACCATTACAGCATGGCTGCTACTGTGCACAATGATCTCCGGATTCTGCTCATTTCACTTTGCATCAGTTCATACAGGTCTTACGATGTTTTTCTGAAACCACCCCATCTTGCCATTTCTCACAGGACAATAGTACTTCATCACAATCATATGCTACAACTTGTTCACCCATCCCCCAATTGAAGGCATCTCCTCAATTCCAATTCTTTGCCACCACAAAAAAAAAAAAAAAGCTGCTATAAATATTTTTGTACATATGGGTCCTTTTCCTTTGATCTCTTTGGGATACAGACCTACTAGTCATATTACTGGGTCAAAGGGTATGCACAATTTTATAGTCCTTTGGGCATTGTTCCCAATTGTTCTCTATAATAGTTGGACCAGTTCACTACTCTGCTAACACTTCATTAGTGTACCTACTTTCCTCTCATCCCCTCCGGCTTTGTTCCATGCATGAGACTTCAAGAAACAATAAAACAATTGTTTTAATTTGCCTTTCTCTAATTAATAGGGATTTAGAATTTTTTTATATATGACTATAGATAGCTGTGATTTCTTCTTCTGAAAATTGACTGTTTATCAATTGGGGAATGACTCATTTTTATAAATTTGTCTCAATTCTATACTTGGTATATATTTGAAAAACGAGGCCCTTAGAGAAATTTGCTGTAAAATTTTCTGGTATTAACTGCCTTGTCTATGGTACCTTTTAGCAAAATGTAGTTTCCTTGCTTATCACCTCTAATTAGTTCTATTTTGACTTTTGCTTTGCCTGAGATTATGATTGCTACCCCTGCCTCGCCCCCCCACCCCTTTTTTAACTTCAATTGAAGCATTCTGCTCCAGCCCCTTATTTAACTCTCTTTCTGTTATTTAACTGTCTTTCTGTTTTAGGTATCTCTTGGAAACAACATATTGCTGTATTCTGGTTTCTAATCCATTCTGCTATCCAATCCCATTTTATGGGTGAATTCATCCCATTCACATTCCCAATTATGATTAATAACTGTGTATTTCATTATATCCCATTTTCTTATTTCTTTTGCTCTTTCTCTTTATATGCTGTCCCTTCTCAAAAGCCTAATTTGCTTCTAATCACTGCTTTCCTTAATCTGCCCTTCTTTTTATCATCTCTGCCCTGTGCCCCATCCCCCGCCTCCTTATAGCTATCATCTTCCCCTCCTATTTTCCTATCAGAGAAGTTAGATTTCTATACATAATTGTGTGTGTGTGTACATACATACATACATACACACACACACACACACACACACATATATATGGAGAGAGAGAGAGAGAGAGAGAGAGAGAGAGAGAAAGATTCTTCCCTCTTTGAACCAATTCCAATAAGAGTGGGGTTCAAGCATTGCCCACCCCTCCCATTTTCCCCTTCACTATAAAAGCTCTTCCTTGCACTTCTGTTTTATGTGAGAAAATTTACCCCACTCTACCTCTCCCTTCCCCTTTCTCCAAGTACATTCCTCTTTCTCACCCGTGACCTTTAAGATCATCCCAACATAATCAATTTATATCCATACCCTATGTCTATGAAGACTACGTCTGTCATAATAATGATAAAGTTCTTAGGAGTTACAAGTATCATCTTCACATATAAGAATGTAAATAGTTTAACTCCATTGAATCCCTTATGATTACTCTTTCATGTTTACCTTTTTATGCTTCTCTTGAGTCTTCTATTCGAATGTCAAATTTTCTATTTAGTTCTGGTCTTTTCATCAGGAATGCTTGGAAGTACTCTATTTCATTAAATATCCATTTTTCCCCCTAAAAATATTTATACTCAGTTTTGTTGGGTAGGTTATTCTTGGTTGTAATTCTAGCTCTTTTGCCTTCTGGAAGATCATATTTCAAGCCTTCTATTCCTTTAATGTTGATGCTACTAAATCTTGTATGATCTTTATTGTGGCTCCATGATATTTGAATTTTTTTTTCTGACTGCATGCAATATTTTCTCTTTGACACAGGAGTTCTGGAATTTGGCTCTAATATTCCTAGGAGTTTTCATTTGGGGATCCTTTCAGGAGATAATAGGTGGATCCTTTCAATTTCTATCTTTACTCTCTGGATCTAAGATGTAGAGCAAGTTTTCCTTTATAATTTCTTGAAATATGATATTGATCCTCTTTTTTGGATCATGGCTTTCAGGTAGTCCAATAATTCTTAAGTTGTGTCTTTGATTTATTTTCCAGAACAGTTATTTTTCCAATGAGATATTTCACCTTTTCTTATTCATTTTTCATTCTTTGGACTTTGTTTCAAAGAGCTTTTGTATCTCTTTTTCCATTCGGCCTATTCTGCTTCTAAAGGAGTTCTTTTCTTCAGGGAAGCCGTTAATTCTCTTTTCCTAATTGTCTTACATTACTCTAATTTGTTTCTCCAGTTTTTCTCTACCACTCAGTGCTTTCTTTTAACTCTTCCAAGAATTCTTGTTTGGCTTGAATCCAATTAGTATTTTTCTTTGAGGCTTTGGTTGTAGCTGTTTCCACATTGTTATATTTTTTTCTGAATTTATATCTTTGTCTTTCCTGTTACCAAAGCAGCTTTTTATAGTCAAGTTCTTTTTTTGTTGTTTGCTCATTTTCCTGGACTATTTTGTGACTTTGAACTTTATGTTACAGGCTCTGCTCTGAGGTGGCACTGTACCAAGCATCAGGCTTTTTTGTGTTGTTGTTTTCAAAGCTAGTTCTGGGGATTCTATAGGTTTTTGTTGCTTCCAAAGTTGTGTGATCTGGGGAGAGTTGTGGTCACTACTCTCCTGGTTTGCAGTCTGGTCTTTACCTAGGAAGGCCCCTTGGTCCCCTGCAGCCACAAGAACTAGCACTCCTCTTTGCTTTAGAACGGAGACCAGGGACCTTGCTTCCTTGTGATCGACTACATGCACTCCTCTCCACCTTGGAAATGTGTCCCAGAACAGTGTGTGGGCAACAGAGTCACCAATTAGCACCAGCCAGGAAAAGGTCCCTCATAATCTCCTTCTGACCAGTTGTCCAACCCTCTTACCATCTCTGGGCTGACAACTCCTGAAGCTGCTGCTGCTGCCACTGCATGTGTGGGCTCCAGACAGGACTCTACCCTGGCATTACAGACTTCTTCAGACCTCCTAAATTGTCTTGGGCTGGGAAAATGTCTTGCTCTGAAGCCTTTTTGGCTCTGCGGCTCCAAAATTTGATTTGAGGTGTTACTTTAAAGTTGTTTGGAGGGGGAATGTTGGTAGAGCTCAGCCTGGATTCTGCCATCTTGGCTCTACCCTGAGATTCTGCCAAGAAGCTTTTCTTGATTCTTCACCAACTAGTGTTTTCCCTCCATGGAACCCTGGGCTAATTTTGTAAGTGTTTTGTACATACCAATAATGTAAGTGTTGTTTCCCCTGTTATGCTGTAAACTCCCCGAGCACAAGGACTGTTTCACTTTTGTAGTGCTTGCCTGTTGTTGTTTAGTGGTTTCAGTGATGTCTGACTCTCTGTGGCCCCATTTGGGGTTTTCTTGGCAAAGACAATGGAGCGGTTTGTCATTTCCTTCTCCAGCTCATTTTACAGATGAGGAAACTGAGGCAAATAGGGTGAAGTGACTTGTCCAGGGTCACACAGCCAGTAAGTATCTGAAGCTAGACTTAAACTCAGGAAGATGAGTCATCCTGACTCCTGCACTGTATCCACTGCATCGCCTATATGCTTGGCATATGGCAGGCATTTAAAAAGTTTGCTGATTCACTGATTTGGTCCCAGAAGGCCAAACTAAGAGAAGTAAATGTAAGTTAACTGTCAGCAAAAATAATTCAGAGCCATTCCAAAGGGGGATAGGCCACCCTAGGAGGTGGTGAGCTCTCTGCCCTGGGAAGTCTCCAAGCAAAGGCTGGAGGACCACTGACACATATTGAGAGTGGGCATTCCTTTAGGTATGGTTTGGTTTAGATAGGAGGAGGGTGCCTTCTAACACTACAAATTCTCCAAAATATCCCCAAAGTAGAACAGGACGGCCACTTGGCTTTCATAGCTTGCACTGAAGCAAAAAGCATTTTAAAACGATATACTGCTGCAAGGCATACACAAAATAAAACCATCCTCACTCTCAAGGAGTTTACATTCTATTGGGAGATAGCGTGTAACATATAAATAACAGATAAATAGATATAAATAATAGTAAAAAATAAAGCACCTGGTAACTGGGAGGGGCACTGGTAGTTGAAGGTGGGTCAGAAGGTTCTGTGGAAACTTATGCTTGAGCTCTGGCTTGAGGAAAGACAGAAATGTATAAGGTGGAAGTGAGGAGAAAGTGCATTCCAGGCATTGGGGAACACCAAGACAAAAGCCCAGAGAGAGGAGCTAGAGCGTGTGCGTGTGTGTGTGCGTGCGTGCGTGTGTGCGTGTGTGCGTGCAGGGGAGCATGAATGATCAGACTTTCTTTGATGCTATTTGTTCTTGAATCTGAGCATTTAAAATGCCAAGTCCCAGGCACATCTACTTACTAACAGGAATAAGTCAGAGGACCACCACCACCACCACCAAGAAATGCCACTTCTCTTTGTTTTGAGTCAGTACTTGTTTTTCTTACTCATTACTTCTAATGGTTTCCCACCATTGTAGCTGGGTGGGGCGCAGTATATGAAGCACTGCATCTGGAGTCAGGAAGACCTGAGTTCAAATCCAGCCTCAGATACCTAGTAGCTGTGGGACCCTGGGTAAGTCACTTAACTTTTGTCTGCCCTAATTTCCTCAACTATAAAATGGGGATAACAATAAAATCTAGCTCATCTCACTCTGAGGTAGCTGTAATTATTGGGATGTTTATCCTCTTATCAGCCCTAAACTGGCCTCTTTTAACTTCTACCCATTGCTCCTGTTTCTGCCCTCTGAGACAAAAAGAACAATTCTGATCTCTCTTCTGAGGGTGTGATAGCCCTCAAATACCCGAAGATAGTTAGTGTGCCTCCTCCCCATAGGATTCACTTAATAAATGCTCCTTCCCTTCCCTTCCCTTCCCTCCCCTTCCCTCCCCTCCCCTTCCCTTCCCTCCCCTCTCCTCCCCTCCTTCCCCTTCCCTTCCCTTCCCTTCCCTTCCCTTCCCTTCCCTTCCCTCTTCCCTTCCCTCTTCCCTTCCCTTCCCTTCCCTTCCCTTCCCTTCCCTTCCCTTCCCTTCCCTTTCCTTTCCAGGGTGAAGAGGCTAAGCGCCTTGCCCCAAGTGACACATGTATTAAGCATCATAGTCAGGATTTGAACCCAAAGTCGAGTAGAATATAAGGCTTCCAAAGCCTGAGATTCCAATGTTAGTATGGTTTAACTGGACTGGCTGCCTCTTCTGCACTCCTGTAGGAAGTACACACTTCCTCGTGAAAAGCCCACAATGCCATCAGCAGCTCCTGGTTTCGTTGGCTGACCAAGGAAATCACAAAAATTCTCAGGTCGTTCTCTGATTGCTCCAGGCAGAGTCACGGCGCCCGCTTCGGCTCATTCCCTCTGAAAAGCCGACGGCATAGAGCAGGCGGCCCCATTGAATCTCTTTATACGAGAGTCATTGTGGTTGTCAGAATACGCATCCTGTTCTCTGGGAAACTCACTTCAGCAGGTTTGGGCCATAAAGGGGGTCCTCGAGACAGTCATCTAGAAACAGCTGCGGGCTGATAACCATGGAAATGGGGTGAC
Source organism: Phalanger gymnotis (assembly GCA_028646595.1). NCBI lineage: Eukaryota > Metazoa > Chordata > Mammalia > Diprotodontia > Phalangeridae > Phalanger > Phalanger gymnotis. The sequence goes on along the minus strand of CM053626.1, from coordinate 322,318,929 downwards.
CCCTCTCACTGAAAAATAGCTTCTGCAGCCTTAAGACAAAAGGCCGTCTATACCCTAGCACAGCATGGAGCGGATTAGCAGGCTAAGTACAGCAAGGACTCTTCAGCGAGGCCATCCGGTTTAACTGTCTACCGCCAGCATTCAGAGCCAACCATGGGAAAGACGGTACTGCAAAGGCCTTTTTGTGTTTTTAAGATGATGCCTATTTTAATCTTGCAAAAAAGCCCCAAATATCTGCCAGCACGGCAAGTAATGCCAGTCCACAAAACCAGGGAGAACCTGGCATTCCCCACTCCTCCAAGAATGACTCATTAAATGCCCTCGCTCTTCACAAGTTAGCTTGACGGCAAAATTTCATTGAAGGAGCAGAACAATGCTGAGCTAATGAGGGTCAAATTGCCGCCAGATGTTACCTTTTTAATAAACGCAGCTGTGTCCAAATGCAGTCAGGCAACTCAGCCCCAACTGGGGAGCAGAGGAGAGTGTTTCGAGGAAAATGTTTGCTGGCAATAAAGGGACCAGAAAAAACGGTGAATTAATAAGCCCCTTGCTTTCATTTTCCATCCCTTTGCATTTAAACCTCACTGAAATAATACAGAACGTGGGGACCTGAAACCCACTTTATAGAAGACAAAAATCCAAACAGCCAGAGGTTTTGAAAGCCACTGTTATTAAATTGAGAAAGTGGAAGTTAGGGGAAGAAAGGAAAAGGGAGGCAGAATGGTGCCGTGGAAAGACAGTCAGAGGGCCTGCCCTGATGTTTACTGCTCCTGTGACCTTGGGCGCTCTGAGCATCAGCTCCCTCCTCTGGAGGTGAGTGGCTTCTTCTAGAGGGGGTCTGAGGTCCTTTTCTGACTTAGACCTATGGTCTTATAAGTCTTATATGGTCTTATAAGTGAATAATAACAATTATTCTATCTTGCATGCACATTATGCTTCACAGTTATATACAGACATCACAGAACTTCAGGGTGGGAATTCTGGTCCATATCTGCCCAAGAATGCTTGCTACAAAATGCCCAATAAAAGATAATTCAGTCAGAAGGCCTCTAGGAAAGAGAAATTCACTAGCTCTAAAGGCCACCCATTTCACTGATATACCACATTTAAGTTTCTGACATCAAGCCTAATTTGGCTTCTAGCAACCCCCACCTATGGCTTCTCATTATGTCCTCTGGGCCAAGCAGAATGAGCTTGAGGGATCCTTCTTCCATATAAGAAATCTTTGTAGATGACTACCCCATCCCTCCCTGAGTCTTCTCCAGGCAAAACACCCCTCCCCTCTTCCTACGATCTTTTCTTAAATGACATAAAGTTAAAGACTTTACCATCTTGTTTGGCCTCCATTGGATGCCTCCTAAAAAACGTTTATTTTTTAATCTACAGAATTAAACAAGCATTTCCATAACCTAGTATAATAAAAAAGATGACTGCACATGAAACTACAAATCTATTTTGTACAATTTGCTATTCTTTTTAAATATGTAATACGGGTATCATGTAAATTTCTTCCCCCCTCTTTTTTTCTCTTCCCTCCCTGCCCCATCCTAGAGATGGCCATCATTAGACACAAATAGGTAGAGAGACATGTAAAATTATCCTATACATACTTCTGCTTATCCATTCTTTCTCTGGATACAGATAAGTGTCTTTCTTCATATGTCCTTTATAGTTAATTTCAGTATTTATAATAGTCTAAATGATTTATTTGCTCAAAGTTGTTCTTAAAACAATATTGCTCTTACTTTATACAATGTTCCTTGGTTCTGCTCATCTCACTCTTCGTTATTTCGTGTGAGTCTTTTCATGTTTTTCTAAGATCGGACCAAAGCACACGTCCTTTGTCCCTGGACGCTACAGCCATCCTAACGCAGTCTGGGATTGCATGAGCTTCTTTGTTCAGCTGCCATACCCTATTGTTAACTTGTATTCAGTTTCTAGTTCACTAAAACCTCCACATCTTTTTCAGGAATAACTGCTGAACCGTTGCTCCTCCATCCCGCACTTGAGAAGCTGGCTATGTGAAATCAAATGCCATTTCATTCAGTCCCCACAGGAAACTCAACGACATTGGTACTGTAGGAATTACTATCCTCTTTTCTACAGTAGAAGAAAGCCAACCTGAAAGAGGGAGTCAGTGCTTGAACCCAGGCTTCTGAGTCCAAGTCTGAGGTCTGTCTTTCTTTTCATGAGAACAATTCATTGGAACTTCCATTGGAAATTCCCTATCCCCATGCACTGGCTCAGTAAGTCTTAGATTTTTAAAATTTTCCCCGGGGTCTTGAAGGTTAGTGACTCACCCAATGTCGCAGAGCAAGTATATGCCAGGGATTCCAGGAGTTTTTTCCATAGCACTCCCCTCCCTCCGAATCAGAGAAGCCTACCCACTCATTGTTACTATTAGTTGTCATTCAAGGTCACTACTCACCTGGCTGTTCTGAGAGGTTTTCCTTGAAGAGAGCCACGAACCTGCCCTTAGTCTTCCAATCTCCAGCTGCACAAGGCCTTGAGCACACTTAGGATGAAAAAAAAACCCCAGAAAAAAACCATCAGTGGAAGACCCTGGTCTGGCTCTGTGTATCTATGAGGCAGTGTTCCGTAACTGGGGGCAGGGCAGGAGGCTGATAAGGATCCATTCCCATGGAAGGTAACAATTTTTCATTGCTGCCTTGGTATGTCCATTGTATAGAGCTTGGAACACAGTCGGTGACTAATAAGTGCTTACTGAATGATTGATTGATTATGCTGCTACTAGTCACTTTTCAAGAAACAGATTTCATCTGTATCTGTTTGCTTTTTTTTTTTCCACTGAAGTTAATTCAACAAAGGACTAGTTTGGGATTTCCCCTCTTAATTTGCCTATTCTAGAGGAAACATATTTGAATAAGTGACAAGAGTTAAAAAAAAATGCATATAGCCAGGGAGATGGTGTCTAAGAGGAGGAGGAGATATAGTCTGAAACTTGAATAAGCATTCCCTGAATGCTCTCTCTGTCTCTGTCTCTCAGTTTAAAGCCAGATTGTAGGGGAAACATGGTAAATGAAGATGGGCTAGTTTGCAGTTTGGGGTAGCAATGCTTCAAGTTTACTAACCAATGACTTACATGTATAATGCAGGGCCTAGGTAGCAAAGGTATTGAGAGCTGGATATCAAGAAGCTTCATAAATATTTTACAAATATTATCTCTTTCCAAATATTTTATAAATTTAGAAATATTATTTAATCTCCACATCACATCTGGGACATAGGGCTATTATTACCACCACTCTACAGATAAGGTAACTGAAACCAAGGGACGTTAAGTAACTTGGCCAGGTTAAAAAACCTAGTTAAATGCCAGAGGAAGGATCTGAACCCGCATCTTCTTAATTCTGGGTTCAATGCTTTATTCAGTTCAGGACCTAGCTGTTGGTCAAAGACTTCCTAAAAGCCAGTCCCAGTGACAGCCACCTGCCTGGATCGCTTATCGAATGGTAAGAGGAGGAGGAGGAGGAGGAAGAAAACGACTTTGCGAACTTCCTTCCAAGCCTGTCACTGAGATGAAATGAGTTCATATCAACTATGTATATCAGTCAGGTACCTGGTAGCCTGAGATACTACTTGAGAAACATCTTCTTTGCATCCATTTCCAATACAGTTATATAACCAAAACAGAATTTTCCTTCTTTCTAGAATTTTTGTCTCCTGTGAAATCAGGGGACTTAATTTTGGTTTTGTCTAAACCTGTGAAAGGAACTCCAATTTGGGAGACTGAATCCCCTGATGCACATGAACAACTCCTGTGATCACTGGGAAAGATGGAGAGGCTAAGGTACAGGAGGTGGGAGAGGCGGGGCTCAGCTCAGGTCCAGCTTACTAGTTCCCTGTCCACTGAGCAATTCTGCGTCTTGAATTCGAGGGTTAAATTCTAAAATGAATAAATGATTATTTTCCTCCTGTGTCATCACGTAAACCACTGTAGATTTGTAGCCAAACAGATTTTGGTTCCATGTAATTATGTTTTATAATTCATAATATAGTATTTCCTATATTTTTTAGGAATGACATTGGGTAGAGGCCTGCTAGCTACACAACGCTGTGAGATACCTCTATCAGACACCATCAACTCACCTTGAGGACGGTGGCCACTGTCTCCTGGGAAGCATTTCTCATGTCTTCTCCGTTCACAGACAAGATCTGGTCTCCCTGAATTAATCTGCTATCCAGGTCAGCAGCCCCTCCTTTCACAATGTCGGAGATAAAGACTCCACTTCCATTTCTGGCAAGATCACAAAGTAGGGGGCCAGTGACTCAGCCTTCTTTCACATACACACCATTCCTAGAAGTTGAGACACACTAATTCCAAAACACACAACAAACTTCCGAGTTCTTTCTGAAAGAATAATGATTCCCACATGTACGAACTCTGCTAACTTTACATATATTTTGCATCTACTTACTTGCATGTATGTCACTTCGTCCAGTAGAATGGAAGCTCCCTGAAGGCAGGTACCATTTAATTTTCATCTTTGTATTCCTGGCACCTAGCACAATGACTGGCACAAACTGTACACATACAATTTTTGCAGAATTTGCATTTATCTATTTTGTGTATATGATGTTTTCTTCAGTAGAAACTATTAAGTTTTCATCTTCGTCAGGATTAAGGCTGTAGAGCAAGATGTGATATGCCAATGGCTTCGTACTCCTCCGGCTTTTGAATTTGCTTACAAAGGGAAAGTGAGCTTCACAGATTCCCCAAGGACCTGAAATGTTTGCCTCTTCTGGGGACCTTCTGGGTTGGTGCAAAGAGGGACCGAGTACTGACTTGGTAACTTTGGGCATGTCACTTAACTGGCTTATGCCTTAACTTTTCTAAAGCCTCAGGAATATTGGGAATAAACTCCTCAGATGGCTTAAGATGTGAATAAGAACTGCCCAGCATAAGAAGGTGTGGATGGGTCGCAGTCTGTACTTCTGGAGGGAGGCATAGAGTACCTACATGGATGAGATCCTAAATCCAGTTATGAATTAAATAAAATGGTGGCTCTTCCCCCAGTTCTCAGGCTCCAAGGGCACAGGAGATAAGTAAGCAAACAAGCAAACAAACAACCAGCAAGCAAGCACCTACTCTGTGCTAAGCATTGTGTTGGAGACAAAAAAGACAAAAATGAAACACTGCCTAGCCTCAAAAGGGCAGGGGAGACATTTTTGTGCATATATAAGTCTATACAAAAGATATACATAGGATCCATACGAAGGATAATGGGGAGTAGTGGTTGTGGAGACTAATAGCTGGGAGGGATCAGGAAAGGCCTCACATAGGAGGTGGCACTTGAACTGAAATTTGATGGAAACTAGAGATCCTAAGAAATACAGGTGACAAGGAGTGCATTCTAGGGATAAGGGACAGCCTGTGCAAAGGTGTGGAGATAGGAGATGAGTGTCCTATAAGGACAGTTTTGCAAATGTTGTACAATACATAAAGGGGAGTAATTCATAAAGCTAGAAAGATAGACCTTGAAAGTCAGGTTGTAAAGGGATTTATTTTTTTTAATTCAATTTTATTTGCAGCTCCAAATTCTCTCCCTCCCGTATCCACTCTCCCACCATTGAGAAAGAAAGAAAAACAAAACCCATTACAGACATGCATGCATAGTCAAACAAAACAAATTCCCAAATTAGCCATCTTCAAAAAAAAAAAAAAAGCTTCAATTTGCCCTCCAAGTCCATCAGCTCTCTAACTGGAAGTGGTTGGCAAGTTTCATCATGAGTCTTCTGGAATAGTGGTTGGTCCTTGTGTTGATGAGAGTTCCTAAAACTTTCAAAGTCGTTTGTCTTTACAATGTTGCTGATACTGGATACATTGTCTCCTGCTTCTGCTCACTTCACTTTGTATCAGTTCATACAAGTCTTCCTGGGTTTCCCTGAAATGCTGTGAAGGGCTTTAAATACCAACAGAGGACAATTTGTATTTTACTGTAGGGTAAGAGGGAGATATGGAGCTTCTTGACATGGTCAACCCTACGCTTTAGGAATATCCCTTCAGCAGCTGTGTGGAAGATGGATTAGAGAGAGGAGAAACTTCATATGAGACATAAATAAATTTTGAAATTATCCTAAGAATGTGGACTGAAGTCATACCTGCACATGTCACAGCTTCATTAGAATTAATGATGAACATGGCTCTGAAATGATCATATTTTAATATATAATTTGGTCATTGGTTTGGGAAGCATATATGTATAAATGAACATTATGAAGAATGTGAAGATGCACATGGATTTTTTGAGAGTCACGTTCAAAGGCTGGGAACCTCCAAGAACAATTGTTTTACCGCCTTACCGTTTTCCAACAATGCTTAGGCCCAGTCCTCGGCCTGTTTTCTTCTGAAGATCAACAGGGAAAATCTCCAAGTTTTCTTCATCTTTATAATGCGCTTCATCCCTATAAACAACCAGCCGCACTTTCTGGGGTGTCTTCCTCAAGGCAGTTATGGCTTCCTCATGGCTGGCGCTCCTCAGATCAATACCATTAACCTAGGAGAATAACAACGATCAGACCGATGGTAATGAGTTCTTCTATTTGGATAGAAGCAATAGTTTTAACAAAGCATTTTTACATTAATGATTTCACTTTTATCACATAGTGAAATAAACACTGGGGAATCCAACTTAAGAAGGACCCTGGGAGATTATCATGCCAATTTTATAGACGAGGAAAATAGAAGCTCAGAAAAATCAAGTGACTTGCCTCGAATCATAGAAGGACAGAATGAGGGAGTTGGTGATAGAAAAATTCTCCTAAATCATTTTCCTCTTTCCATCCCTTCTTGCTGACCCTCTGAAATGACTGTCCCCATGTTTTCCCACATGTGACACTCTAGTGCCTTTAATGACCAAGTTCTCTTAAAAGACTAGCTCAAAACAATTTACTGAGTTTTCCAGTAGACAATTGATAGAAATTGTAGAGGCAGATGGAGGTTTGATGTCAGGAAAACTTTGCTAACAATTAGAGCTATTTCAGAGGCCTTTTCATCAGGGAGTACCTGGCACACAGTAAGCGCTTAATCAACAGTTTATTCTCCTCATGAGAGCTCTGGAGTCAAAATCTAGAGGACATCCATTGGCTATGTTTTAGCAGGGAGTCTCATCCAAAGATGATTTGATTGAAGTAGACATGTATGGCACATCCAAAGTTGAAATGCTGCGATTCTGGAGCTGGAGAAGACATGGCCTTTCTCCTCTCTACTATCACGGAGGCTTGTGCAGCATTTACTTGATCCTCCCTAAGACTTCCTGTGTGTTTCAAAGGCTTTTATGAAGAGCTAAAGGACTACAGTAAGAGGAAACAGGAAAGCTTCTGTCTGGTGGAAAGAGGGGACCAGTTGCTATATTCCAAGGAGTGCATTCAGTCTTTATTTGCATTGGGGGGCCCATGGAACAAAAGAGGAAAAACACAGGCTTCAGAGAATCTCAGGTTTTGCCTGATTATTTTGCTTTTTCCCAATAGATGGCATACAAGACCATGATTTCACTCTATGTTAAGCAAGGGAGGAAAAAGCTCAAAGTACTAGAGCTGAACTTTCTAGGTTGCCAAATAGATGACGTGTGGGGATGTGAGGGCACGTGGGTGCGCGCGCGCACACACACGCACACACACGCGCGCTCACACACACACGCACAATATGGGTATTTAACTGTAACAGTTTTGATTTTAATGAAAAGCTTTGCCCCCAAAGCCCAGCAATCTAACGCCACGAGAGCACTGCTTATTTAATGCCTTAGTAATTACAAAGGCCACTTCCCAATGCTCCATTCTCAGTTCAAGGCTTCTATTTATACCTCAGTTTATCATATTCTGCTCTGGGCATGCCAGTAAAAGCAATTAAAAATATTACCTGATATATGGAATTAATATCATGAAGAGTTTTATTATAATCAATAATAAAGTCACTCAAAAATTATATGCATTTTTAGAAGCACAATAGGTTCCCCAAATTTAACAGCTATTCATTTGGTTAGACACAAGGGTCTTATTTTTTTTTCCTGCCCACAGGAAAGGAAGAGAAAGGCAGCGGGGGACAACAGATGGAGAGGTTAAGCAGGCAGGAAGTCTCTATGCCTTGGAATAGCCTATTTAGAGAAGCTAGTCTGGATAGAGTTCACAGGATCACAAAGCAGTGTACCATAGTGGAGGGAGTGCCATCATTGAATTCATGTCTGACTCAATTCCATGTGTCAGTGCTATCTCATTTCTAAAATAAGGGTAGGTTCTGGATTAGCTGACATCTAAGGCCCCTTCCAGCTCTGAATCCACACTCTTATGACATAGACTGCTTTCTAAGGTTATAAGTTACTGACAAGTTGCCAATTTACATTGGTGGATAGAATTTCCAGACTAGAACTTCCTCATGCTAATGGAATCACAAGTCTAGATCCTGAAAGGGGCAAGGGCAGGGGGAGATAGACAAGGAGATCAAAGAATTCCATGAACTTACCCCACTTATGTACTAAAAATTCCTCACTACTATTAGCAGGGTGGGGAGAGAAGTGCTGCTTTTAATGACATAGCAAGGGAAAAATAAGAGTCAAGAGATCTGGGTTCAAATCCTATTTCCAACTCTTAGTATTTGGCAAGGTACCTCAACTCTCTAAACCTCAATTTCTTTCTTCATTAAAGGAAGCAGTTAGGCCAAGTGGCATCTGAGGTAACTTTGGCTCTGGATCTTTAAATGACTCAAGATAGATAAACAAATGTTAACTTTTTACGTGGTACCAAAATACAGATGTTGTCACGTCAGTTGATTAAGTGCCTACTACGTGCCAGATGGGCAGCTAGGTGGTGCAGATGATAGAGCACCAAGCCTGGAATGAGAAGACTCGTCTTCCTGAATTCAAGGCTGGGCACAGACACTTACTAGCTGTGTGACTCTGGGCAAGTCATTTAACCCTGTTTGGCTCAGTTTCCTCATCCTCTGATGAGCTGGAGAAGGAAATGGCAAACCATTCCAGTATCTCTACTAAGAAAACCCTAAATGGGGTCACAAAGAGTCAGATACAACTGAAGCAACTCAACAACAACAACAAATGTGCCAGGCACTCTAAGTGTTGGGAATTCAAAAAGAGGCAAAATGACAGTCTCTGTCCTCAAGGAACTCCCAATCTAACAGAGACAACAAGCAAACAATTATGTACAAACAAGATATATACAAGATAAATGGGAAATGATTAAGAGAGGGATGGCACTGGAGGGGTTGGGAAAGGCTTTCTGTAGAAGATGGGATTTTAGTTGGAACTTAGAGGGAGCCAGGTAAGTCATTAAGTAGAGATGAGGAGGGAGAGAATTCCAGTCATGGGGAACAACCAGAAAAGATATCTGGGGCCAACAGATGGAATATCTTGTTTATGAAATAGCCAGGAGGCCAGTGTCACTGGATCAAAAAGTATGTGGTGGGAAGCAATGTGTGAAAAGACTGTAAAGGAAGGGTGTGTGTGTGTGTGTGTGCTGGAGTTTACTGACTACAAAGGGCTGCTACAGATCTAAACTTTAAGGAGACCACTTTGACAAATGAGTGAAAGACAGACTAGAGTGGGGAGAGACTGGAGGCAGGCAGATCTGCTTAACAGCTACTGCAATAATCCAGGCGTGACATGAAGTGGGTCTGTACCAGGTTGACAGCAGCGGGGGAGGAGGAAAGAGGGCTAATGGAGGACAAGAAAGGCTACCGAGGTAAAATGCACAAGAAATGCTGCAGATGTGAAATCGACAAGAGAAACTGCAGAGGTGAAATCAACAAGAGATGCTACAGAGGTGAAACTGATAGGCCTTGGAAACAACTTGGATACGGATAAGAGAGAGTGAGGAATCCCCGATGGCACCTAGGTTGTGAGCCTGTGGGTTTGGGATGATAGTGTTGCCCTCTACAGTAATAGGAAAGGTGGGCAAGTGGGAAGAGTTAGGGTGAGAGATAACAAATTCAGTTTTGGACATTGAGTTTAAGATGTCTGCTGGACAGCCAGCTTGAGATGTCTGACAGGCCGTTGGAGATGTGAGACTGGAGCTTATGAACAGTTATTAATTTAGGATGATTAAGGGCCAGGCTACAGAGTATCCAAAAGGTTCTTGTATAGTCCCTCTAACTTGCTTTTCCTCGCACATGACATTCCTGACTGCAGGTATTTTCACTGACTGTTTGCAATGCCTAGCATGCTTTCCTTCCTCATCTCTGCCTTCCTGGCCTCCCTGGCTTCCCTTAAGTCTCAGCCAAATTCCTAGCTTCTGCAAGAAACCTTTTTTTTAAAAATTCTATGCCTATCTTGTTTGCACACAATTGTCTTCAGGTTGCCTCCTCCATTAGATTAAGAGCTCCTTGAGGGCAGGGACTGTATTCTCACAAAGTCTGTGATTTAGAAATGCTCCTTCCTCTTTTTCCTTTTCCCCTGAGGGTAATTTATCAAAGTTAAACAGCTGATTCTGGGTAGCAAAGAGGGTAAGAATAGAAAGCTAACTAGCAGGATAAGGCACCCGAGCAGGAGAAAATTTGGGACCATAATTTGGGAATTACAGGCCTGGGGGACAGGATGCTTTTGACAAATATGAGGTGAAGGACCAGTACTTGGTTTGTCCTACAGCAAAGGGCATTCTTATTCAGAAAGAGAACAGGCTAGATGCTTTCTGAGGCCTGGGAGTCAGGAAAGCTGAGTCTGAACCCAGTCTCACACACTTACTTACTGTGTGACCCTGGTCTGTGCCTCATTATAAAAGGAAGGCATTGCACTCAATGACCTCTAAGAATGCTACCAGCTCTAAATATAGGATCCTTTTTAAAAATTAAAAAATGTTAATTATTTTAGAAATTTCATCTTCATTTCTAAATATATCTCTATATATTCTACTACTAGACAAAGAATCCTTTAAGACTGGATAGAACTCCCCACGCCCCCCAAGAAAGAAAACTGGCCAAAAGTCTGAGAGTTTGTGCATCATCCACTATCATAGCTTCCAATCTCTGGAAAGAAGAATCATTTTCTCCCTCTCTCTCTTCCTTTCTTTTTTTCCGACTCTCCCTCCTTTCTCCTTCCCTCCCTCCTTCCCTCGCTTCTTTCCTTCCTTCCTTCCTTCCTTCCTTCCTTCCTTCCTTCCTTCCTTCCTTCCTTCCTTCCTTCCTTCCTTCCTTCCTTCCTGTTGTAGGCATTCTGTATGTTTTGTTTGATCTCTGTCACCTCAAAGTTTGCATGACTCTCTTACCCATTTAATTAAGTTGCCTAGCTCTTTGTCCATGATTTGTCCCAACTAATGTTGGTCAAGTATCCTGTACATGCTTGCAATGGGGCATAATGGGACCTTAGTGGGGGGTAGAGCACAGGGTGATGCCATATGTACACTGAGCAGGGTATATCCAGGATGACTGGAGGGAGAAAGCACTCAGAATGGGTCCGCCATGTCAACACCTTCAGAGTCCTGTTAAGTTATTATATAACCAAATGAGATCTTTGTTTTCCAAACTATGCATGGCCTGGCCTGTCTGGCACTGAAGTCATGCTAGGATGGATTCCTGATGGAGATGACAGACTAGCTTTTCCTGGATGGTCTGAAAAGGAAGATACAGACCCATCTGTTCAATAGAATGAGGCCAGGCACTAGACAGGCAGGGAGACAGATCAGTGGGCATTTCCAATTCTGTTTCCTGCGCTGCCATGTTTATGCTACACATGCTCATTGGCAGTGAATGTTCCTGTGCACGGGCAGGGGAGTGTCACTGGAATCACAGAATCTCACAGACAGCAGGGACCTCTGGGACCATCTGGAACCATCCCTGACCTAGAATCCACTCTACAGTATATCGGACATGAGGTCATTCAGCTACTGCTTGAAGACTGCCCATGAGGAAGAATAAACATTGTGCCTTACATTTTCATTTTTGTTTCTGACTTGTGATTAGAGCTCATCCAAAACAGCATAGGCTGCCTCAGGAGGGATGGGTTCCCTGTCCTTGGAGATTCTCAACAAGAGGCTGGTTGACTGTGTACGTGATAGAGAAGATCGTTGTTCAGGTACTCCAACGTGCCTCTATTGCCTCTAGGCTCAAATATGAACTCCTCTCTTCTCATCTGAATCCCTTCACAGCTAGTTTCCCAGATTTAAACATTATTTCCCTTCATGTACTCAGTAATTCAACCAAACTGGCCTTCTTCCTGATGATAATAATAATAAATAATGACAACAATAACAACAGAAGAGGAAACTGAGGCAGACAGGTTAAGTGATTTGCCCAGGGCCACACAGCTAGTATTTGTTTCAGGCAGTTTTTGAACTGACTCCTGATGACTGAGCTTGGGAGGGGCAGCTGTACTTTTACCCTAGATGGTAAAGAGGCCTAGCCTAAAAAAAGAAAAGGAAAGAAGAAAAAAGGGAAGGAAAGAAAGAGGTTAGAAAAGAAGGGAGGAAGGAAAGAGAGAAGAAAGGAAGGAAGGAAAGGAGGAAGGGAAAGAATCAGGAAGGAGAAGAGAAGAGCCTAATCTCTCTAAGCATTTCTATAGTGCTTTAAGGCTGGCCAAATGCCTGACAAATATTATCTCATTTGATTCTTACCACAATCCTGAGGGGCAGGTGCTACTGTTATTCCCAGAGTCTCCCAGCTAGTAAGTAAGAGTCTGAGGTGGATTTGAACTTGGGTCCTCTTGATTTCAGGTCCAGCAAGCTCTCCATGGGACCACCTGTTTCTCTTCCTTTCCACTGGCTGCGTGAAAAGCATTCCCTCTTCATATCCACCTCCGAGGACCCCCCTCTCTCCCCCAGTTTCCTTCACTCGGCTCAAATGCTACATGCTAGATGAGGCCACTGCCCAATGCTAGTGGCACCCTCCTTGGCTGCAATTACCTGTATTCATTTTGAATTTTCCATTCACATCTCTAACAGTTCCAGAGACCATGCATAGAGTCCCTGGCTTCTTCCAGCTGACTACACATAGGTGATTCAGCACTAAAGCTTAAAGCTTTGAGGTGATGAAGCGATCCACGTGTTGGCCACTAAGAAGGAGGATCCAATGACTCCGTGTATCTTCGAAAAGGCACAGACTTGGTGTTCTCTCCTCTTTCTGGTTTGGATACTGTCTACACTGCTGTGATCCGCAACTTGTACAGAGTGAGGGGAAAGGCAGCTGACTCCAGCCCTGACACTAGCTGCCCTGTGGTCATGAGCGCTTAGCAGCTAAACTCATGACCTGCTTAGGGGAAACCTGCCTAGTTCTGAGCTTCCTCCTTTTATGTTTGCACTTTCCTGAGCAGATGACTGAACACTGATCTCAGGATGGATGTATCCTGGTGTGAAAGTGTCCTTGTGAGTTCAAATGGTTCTGAAGTCTTGTTTACAATGGATGGAGCTGATTGGTGGCATGAGAAATTTCTGCACTGATGAGAATACCACTGACAAGAGGCTGAATTTTACTGCTGGCCTGGCTCGTTAGATACCACAGACACTGAGGGATACAGAACAGGGCTGAGTTGAAACTGCTTCACGTTTAGATGGATTTAAGTACCAACCTCCCCACCGAGTTGTAACAGTGCCACTTGTTTGTCTTTCTGCCAATAAGTGCTTGTGTGTATTTTGCATTATGCATTACTTCTATGTGTGTGTGAAATAAATAGCTGTCCCATACTTGATTCATATAATACATTGAGCATCTCTCTACTCCTTCCTTATAGAGAAACCTGGCCCATAAGCTAAAACCTAAGCTATAATTAACTCTTCCTGAAGGTGCCTGGATAGAGGTATAGCAAAGTAAAGAGTGAAAGAAAAGGGAGATTAGGCCTGGTGTGGTGGTACACACCTATAGTTCTTGCTAACAGGGAAGCTGAAGGTGGTGGATTATGTGAGCTCAGGGTTTCTGGGCTGCAGTTGGACTTAAGTCGAAGAGCTGTCTACACTAAATCCAGAAATGGTAAGTCCCCAAGGTGGGGAGGACCACCAGGATATATAGGGAAGGGCAAACAGGCCCAGGTCAGAAATGGAACAAGTTAAAGCTTTTGTCCTGCTTATCAGTGGGATAGATAAAGATAGCTAGCATTTATATGGCACTTTGAGGTTTGCAAAGTGCTTTACAAATACCGCTTCATTTGATTCTCATAACAACCCTGAGAAGTAGGTACAGAAGAGGAAGACAAGTTAAGTGATTTGCCCAGGGCCACACAGCTAGTATTTGTTTCAGGCAGTTTTTGAACTGACTCCTGATGACTGAGCTTGGGATGGGCAGCAGTACTTTTACCCTAGATGAAAAAGAGAGCTAGTCTAAAAAAAAAAAAAGGAAAGAAGCAAAGAGGGAAGGAAAGAAAGAGGTTAGAAATGAAGGAGGAAAGAAGGGAAGGAGGCAGGAAGGAGAAGAAAAGAGCTTAATCCCTCTAATGAGAGTATAGGAAACTCAGGACTGAACCTGATACAGACCACATGCATGGATGGGTGCAGAGAAGACGGTGCCTTGGTGGAAATGGAATGGGTCCAGTGGACCAGAGCCTTGGAACCAGTAATGAGTTGCTTAATGTTAGGCATATATGTAGATGTTGTCTTACTCCAAAGAATTTAAGCTCCCTGAGGGCAGGAAGTTATTTTTGTCTTCATATTCCTTGAACCTAGGATCAAACCTGGCATACAATAGCTGTTTAATAAATGCTTACTGGTTGAATGAGATATGGGTTGAATTAGATGGACTTAGTGGCCCCTTCCAAAACCAAGATTTTGTGATTTCTTTATCCTGGGAAATTCTCGAGGGCTACTTAGGGCACAAGGAGGGTGAGTGACTTTCCTAGGGGACCACAGCAAGTATGCATTCAGACATTTGAACCAGAACTTCCCCACTCCAAAACTGACCCTCCGCCTAGTCTCCCTTTTGTATGTTAGACAAGCAGATAATACCGTGTGGATAGCAATGGGCAGATCAAACATTTGTCTAGTTCAGGATCCCTCCTCCTTTCATTGGAGAGGTGAGGGATGAGGGGGATGGAATGGGGCATATACTGTCAGGAGTCACTGTGGTGGTTGGTTTTACCAAATTATTTTTCTTTGCTATGTGAGAAGGCTTACTTGGAGAGGTATACTTAGAAATGACCAGGATGTACTAACCAAAGGCATGAACATAACTTTTTAAAAAGTCTCTTTCACTTTAAGTGAATTTAACAATACTGACCCTTGGCATCATCATCATCACGTGTAGGGGCTGACTACAGTTCACAGCATGTAAGCAGTTGATCTCTTCCAAATATTCAATTAAGGAGTTGCTACCCTCTCTCCCTTTTACCTCATCATGCTAATTACGAGCTTTGGGTAAATCCTAGCTGATTATAAAATGAGAAAAACCTAATCATTAAAACCATGTTCTGTGTTAAAACTATTAAGCCCATCCCCAAAGAGGTCCCCCTCTGTTTTGCTAACCCTATACACATATAGTATAATGAACCCACTGGGAATATCACTGTATCAGCATGGAAACAGTCAAGGTCTGCCTTGAAATGACTTGTTTGAGCCAAGCCTCCTTTTACCTTGGAGTCAGTGTGGTTACACCTTTAACCCCTTCCTTTCTCTATTTTCTAACCCATAGCTGGCTCTTTAGTTTCCTCCCCAGGGACAGAACCCATTTGAAGGCTGAGATCCAATGATGTCAGCCTTCCTGGGTTATATGAAAGTCACTAAGCAAAATGCACACATGCTCACCATAAAATGTTAACTAGTCAATTAAATTGCTCCAATAAAGGAAATAAATGTTGCCTAAAGGCTTCACGCCACAAAGTAAGCTTTTTAGTCCAGCCTACACAAATTGCCGGCTGTGGCTTCTCCTTTACCCAGTTACTGGCACTGAGCTGCCGCTTTCATGCCCATGCAAAGTGATGACAAATGAGAAAAGCCCGGTAAGACCGAGCCATTGGTACAGTATGGCAGGCCAACAAGAGGGCCCAGAGCTGCATTTCGGCTGACCAGGGGAAAAAGGAGTGAGCTGCCCATTTGGACATAGTTTAATTGGTATAATTCAATTATTTGCCTTGAGAAAAGATACTCAATGCTGGGAGCAAACAGGTTCAATTCCCACTCTAACATATGCTCTGTGCCTTGGGCAGAGACAATCTATCAATGCCCCAGGCAGTGCTCCAAGACCATGGGTTACTGATCTGCCTTGGGGGAGGGAATTTCTGTCCTTGTTGTTGCTCAGTCATGTCCAACTTTCCGTGACCCCATTTGGGGTTTTCTTGGCAAAGACACTAGAGTGGTTTGCCATTTGCTTCTCCAGTTAATTTTACAGATGAGGAAACTGAGGCAAACAGGGTTAAATGACTTGCCCAGGGTCACATAGCTAGCAAGTGTCTGAGGCTGGACAGGTCTTCCTGATGTCAGGTCCAGTGCTTTATTTACTGTACCACCCAGCTGCCCTGGGAATTTCCTTATACCAAGGAAATCTCTGATCTGCGCCCCCCAAAGATCTCAAAAATATGGCATCAGCAAAGAAAGGAGAAGTGATTAAACAATCAAGGAAGCACCAATGTGGGGTTGAATTTATGTTTCTCATTGCAGGAGAGATGGGGTGGGGGGGACATCAGAGAACGAGGAGTCCACCCCCACCCCTAACCCCTCCCCATTTTACAAAGGAGGCCCAGAGAGGCTCAGCAACTTGGCTAAGGTCACACAGGCAGTAAGTAGCTGAGCCAGGATTCCAACCTGTCAGTTACTCTGACTCTAAAACCAGTTTTCTGGATTTTGCTGCCATGAGAGGAAATAAGGGAGGGAGGGAAAGAGAAGAGGGAGAGAGAAAGGGGCAGGGGAGAACATAGGGCTTGGTGAGAAAAGAGTGAATCAAAAGAAGGTGAGAGACCCTAGAATCCTGTGAAGAGCAACGCGGGACCTCTGAGTTAGAAGGGTATAGTTTGTGGACAAAGGGGAAATCATCCACGGGATTACATTTCTAAGCAAAATTCAAACCATTTACCTCTAAAATCTGGTCACCAGCCCAAAGTCTTCCATCTCTGGCTGCTGCTCCTTCTTCATACACTTCATGAATAACTATAGCATCCTGTCAAAAACATGCCCAAAACAAGTTTTCATTACTTTTAATCCAATCGAGTTACTTATAAAACATCTACTACGTGCCTACACGGGGGATACAAAGACAACAGTCCCTGCTCCCAGGGAGCTTGCGCTCTAGCTGGAGGAGACAATAAGCATTTGTTAATCCCTTACTATGTGCCATGTGTTGGGCTACATGCTGAACACAAAGACAACCATGAAAGAAATCATGGCTCCCCAACAGTTGCCACCCATTCTTGTGCCTAAGAACCAAACTAATGAGGCCAAATGACTCAGGTGACATCTAGCTGCCATGAAGACAGACAAAGAAGGTATATTTAAGCATCACAACGAATTTCTCAAGGTCTGTTGACTAGCTTCCTTGTCTCTGTGTTGTCTGATAGAATATTTTTGTGCGAAACGCCTTCAGTGGCACTTTTGTCCGTGGCTGCTGGCCACCAATGACCTGGAGGTGAACTGTGATCCATCTGACTTACATTTCATGGTAAAATCTGAAACCAGTCTATGCATCTCTATGGACATTTAAGAATTTGGCAGAGGCAGGCTATTAAACACGAATCTGAAGGTTAGTGGGGAGCAGAGCTAGTCAGCCTGTGAGGTCTAATTTATGTCAAGTAATGAGAGAAGGGATTGAGATTAAACACACAGTATAATAATTAGTTAGCTAGAAAGAACTGAGTTGATTGGAGACTGGCTGAACAAACTGTGGTATCCTGAAGTAACTGGATATCTCATCAGCCAGAATGGACAACATGACAAATTCAAGGACAATGGGAAACTTTGCATGAACTATGCCAAGGGAAGCTAATAAAACCAGGAAAACATCTGATAGCAGTATAACAAAATAATTGAGAAGATCAATAAAACAATGGTGAAGTGTATCTGCAACAATCAAACCTGGCCCCAGAGAAGAAACAATCAATTTACAGCCCTCTTTTCTTTGGAGAGGTGGGGGGACATGGGGGCAGAATGCTGCACATGCTATCAGATAAGAGTGTCCTGTGACTCGGTTTTCTTAACTGTTTTTTCTTTTCACAAGGGAAGGCTTATAGTGTGTGTTGGGCTGGGGGTGGGGGAGAAGAGGAGAAATGATTGCGATGCAAAAATGAAAGGCCTTAAAATAAAGCTTTAAATAATGTTGGCTAGGACATTCACTCGCCTGCCACTCACCAGTAAGTTCACTATCTCTGTTACGTCCCATATGCCCCAAAAGATGTCAAGCAACCCTTTTCATTGTAGTTGAGAACTAGAAAAAAGGGATGTTCGTCACTTGGGGAATGGCTGACCAAACTGAACATCGTTGAATATTTGCACATGGATTCGGGAGCTAGTGGGATGGCTGGATCCAAAAAACAGTCGTTAATGGTTCAATGTCAACTTGGGAGATTTTCTGTGGAGAGGCACGGAGATCTGTGCTTGGCCTAATGGGGGTTTATCAATGACTTGGACAAAGACCCTTACAAATAGTGAGGAGGAATGGCTAACATCGTGGATGACAAGATCTTGACCGGCCAGAACATTTTGCCAAACCTAACCCAGTGAACTATAACAGGGATAAGGGCAGATTCTGACATTGGAGTCTAAGAAATCAATTTTATAAATATGAGAGGGAGAATAAGGTAAGCCAACACTTTATCTGAATGAGTTCTGAGGGTTTTTGATGGACTCCATGTTTCACAGGGGGAAGTTGAGTCACCCGGCAACCCCAAGAATTAATGTGCTCTTATGCCAAATTAGGAGGTCACATCATAGACTAAGGGGGACAGAGTTCCTCTGTCCTGTTCTCTGGTCAGACCACACTTAGAATATTGGGTTCAATTCTTGTTACCTGCCACATTTTAGGAAGAACACTGATATACTGAAGAGTGCAGTAAAAGTCCTTACACTATATGGATATCAATCAAGGGAAATGGAGATAATTAGCTTGGAGAAGATGCATTAGGCTTGTTCATCTTGTCCACAAAAGAAAAGAAATTGCAGCAATGGTTATGGAATTAATTATAAATAAATTAAAAAAAAAAGTTGGGAAAAGATAGATTTGGGCTTGACAGAAGGGAAAACTTCCTAAGAGTGAAAGCTGTTCCAAGATAAAACACAGTCCTCTTATGTCAGTAACCTATCCCCTGGGAAGGAGATTCGTCAGATGATGGCACTGAGGTTTGGGATGGCGAAGTCATTTGCCTAAAGTCATCCAGGTATCGCAGAATTAGAGTTTCAGGAAAGGATCCCAAACCACCAAAAGAATGCCCATGACGACACCCCAGAGAAGTACGCGTCCTGCCTTTGATCGAAGACCTCCAAGGAGAAGATCACCGCCCCTCCAGGCAGCACATTGGGACGCTTGGCAGCACTGGGACAGTTCTCAAGGTTTTCGGGCATTGCTCCTAAATTTGTTTCTGCGTATCCTCCGCCTACAATTCCCAATTCTGCCCTCTGAGAACCAGCAGGACAAGGCAAAGGTGCTGAAGCCGATGCCAGTTCTTGTCTGACTCGGAGTCTTCTGTTCCATTGGCCCTTCACAAGGCTGGGGCTCTCTTCTGGATGCTCTGCTGGTTATCAAGGTCCTGGTGGCCAGAATCAAACCTGGTACTCCAGAGGAGGGCTGACCAAAGGCACAGCAAAGAAGAGCGACAGAAGAAACTAGGAGATGGCAGAGTTGGGATTTGAACCAAGGTCTTTTGCATCCAAATGGAGGGCTTTTCTCCCCAAGAGAATTAAAACAAGAATCAGGTCAAAAGTCACGGGTTCCAGGACTAAAATTTCTAACCCTTGCATTTATTTCATCCTTTCCTCACTATGGAAGGCTTGGGCATTTGGAGAACAAATTCACCTCAGGTCGATTTCGGCTCAGCTGCGTCAGTGACTGAGTGTTTCTGAGAGTGCTACTGTCGAGATGGCCTCTGGCTCCACTGTTGGCATCGTTGGGATCAGTGAGGACAAGACATCCTAGTACAGATTCCACTCCACCCCACTTCTCTCTTTGCTAATCTCTTAACAGTTTAAGTGAAACAGTGAGGAAAGAGAAACTCTAGGCAGAATCCCACTGGGTTACACATATGGCATTTCCAAGCCTTAGGGAATGGAAGAGTAAAATATTAAATTGCTTATTGGTGCCTGGCTGACATAAGGTCATTTGTCTGGATGGGGGCATGTGCTGACTGGAGAACCTTTAACTGCTGGAATAAATAATGTCTTGTGGACTGACACTGTGATAAATAGAAGTATTTTAAGGCATTCCACAACGGACCTATAACATGCCAGAGATGGAAAGCAAAAGTGGCATAGCGAATGAGTCACGGGAGTCAGGAAGACCTGAGTTCAAATCCAGATTCAAACACTTACTAGCTGTGTGACCCTGGGCAAATCACTTAATCGCTGCCTTAGTTTCTTCATATGTAAAATGGGGATAACAGTACCTAATTCACAGAGTGGTAGTGAGGGTCAAATGAAATAATATTTGTAAAGTAATTCTCAAACCTTAAAACCTTACATAAATGCTATGGATTATTATCACCACTGTCATCAAGAGAGATAGTGGGAGAAGCATATTGAATTTGGAGTTTGAAGACCTACTTGGGGCATCAGTTCATCTCAATAAAACTCAGCTTCACAAACACCTCAGGCACCCTGCCAACTGCCCCTAGCTCTATTTCTCCCCACCTGGATCAGTACCACCTGCCCAGAGATAATACCCACTTCACTGAGGTGGGGGGAGCTAATCCTTCTGGGAAGCTGAGGGAAATAAAAGAGTAACAGAAGGAGAAAGGAATATTCATTAAGCACCTACTATGTGTCAGGCATTATGCTAAGTGCCATGCAGATATGATCTCAATTGATCTTGGCAACAACCTATTATAATCTCCTTTTTAAAGAGGAAGAAACTGAGGCAGACAGAGGTTAAGTGACTTGTCTAGTTGGTGTTGGAGGCTGGATTTGTACTCGGGTCTTCTTGACTCCAAGCCCATTGCTCTATCCACGGAGCCACCTGGCTGCCTCTATTTGAGCTAACTGGTACATGAATGAGGGGAAAGTCAGCTGTTTGGGGCCAGCTGCAGACCAGGCTTCTTCTCTATCCATCCTGGACATCTTGCCATCTGCTCTGTTCTGGGTGCATACCATAATCCACTCCCCCTTCCACCTCTTGCTGTGCTTGAAACTAAACACAGCAATCAGACCACTGCTTCTGTTCCAATCGTGACAGGGGACTTCCCTTTGGCCCCACCCCCCAGCTCTCTGACTTTCCGGCCCCTGGCCATGACTCCCTAATGTGAACTGTCTCCTCATATTAGAATGTAAGTTCCTTGAGGGAAAGGGCTTTGGCTGGCACATCTTTGTCTGGCGTACAGTAGGTACTCGATAAATGGTTATTAATTAACCTATTGCTCGGTCGGCCAAATGGAAATTATGCCCTTCAGATAATGGTTTGGAGATTTCTGTAATTAAGGAATCCCAGAATCTCAGAGTAGGAAGGGCAACTTCAGGGGCCAGTTAGTCCCTTGCTATGTGAACCAGGATCTTCTACAGTATTCTCCCTGAGTGGTCATGTACCTCTCTGAGCTCAGGCAGAGGAGGGGAGTAGAGCTTGGAGAATGATTTATACCAGAACCACAACATTGTAAAGATAAACAACCTGGAAAGACCTAAGAAGCTTCCCGACACATGGATACCCAGGATTACAGAGGATTCTTGGTGCAGCATGCCCCCACCTCCTAATAAAGAGGCAAGGTATAGGAGGAGACACACTTTGGGATTGGGTCAATTAGGGAATTGTCTTGTTGGACTCTGCATGTTTGATTTTCTTTTTGCTTTTCAATAGCTTGATTGGGGGAGAGATCCTAGATTTTTGTTAATTTAAGAAAAAATAAAACTAGGTTTTCAAAAACCTCACACACCCAAAAGAAATGATGATCCATCCTTTGCTGGGAGACTTTTACCCAGGGGGAACACTACTTGCCAAGGGAGCCCATACCACTTGGGAAGGCTCTCACAGGGGCTAGCCTCAATGTCACTCCCTTCACTTCCCTGCCTCCCTCAGCATCATGAATGAGAAACAGTAGGAAGTCCAGTGGCTGAAGCACAGAGTGCATGGAGAGGAATGATGTATGAAGCTGAAAAGACAGGAAGGAGTTGGTAGAGGGCAAAGGCTCTCTTTGATCTTAGAGGGTCAGCTCTGATGGGGAAGTACACACAAGCGGACATGAACACCAAACTGTTCATCATTATGAGGGCGGTGGCAGTGAATTTATTCCTGACAGCCAGTTTTAGCAATGAAAAAGTAACTGAAGTAGGGTAGAGAAGGATATTAGGAGCTGAAAGGGGAAAAAAAGTATAAAATTACAGAAAAAAAAACCCCTCAGCAACCTTAGAAGAAACCTTTCCTAGGGAGCTCCTGGATCATTGAGACAAAAGCTTGGAGGCCAAACAGCCCAATTCCTTCATTTACATATGGGGAAACAGAGGCCCAGAGAGAACTACCATCTCCATGGTCACACAGGCAGTGAGCAACAGAAGCAGGATTTGAACCCAGGTTTTCTGACTCCTGAGCCAGTATTTATACTGATTTATATGTCAATCTGAGGGACTCAAGTTACTGTAATAGACTTCTTTATCAATGAACCCCACAAACGGTCCTGTGTTCTCAGGGGAATTTAAACCCCGAAGCGCCAGCTAGGGGAATTCCCATATTTCGGCATGGACTGACACAAAGAAAACAGTCATCGTTTCCTCCTGGGTAAAGCTGCCCACATGTAGATAACAGTATCATTAATAAACATGCCAACCACACCACAAAGAGGCGAGTGGATTGTGTTCACAAACCTGAAAGGCCCACAGGCCTCTGGTAAGCCTTGCACTTGGGGAATTAGCAAAGAAGGGCTTGTGTGAATTGCGGAGTATCCATAATCATCCCTTTATGGAAGAAATTTCTTTTTTTGCAGGGGGGGGGGGGGGAAGGCGGGCAGGCGGGGTTTACAAATGGATCTTTCTAGGTCCACAGGGGATTGATTTAACTGGGATTCCTGCTACCTCTACTCTACTGGAGGCTAAACTCTTTTCTGCAGATACAATGAACGCCATAACATAAACACTACCATGATATGTGTGGCAGTGGGTTACTGCCTGCCGCATATTTTATTTATATCACTAAAGAGCCAGATACAATATTGGCTGTGATGATAATACATAATCAATACTGACGGCACCTTTCCTATTTGAACACATTTCATTAGCATAGAAAATCCAGGTCTCCAAGAGTTGTAGGGAAGGTTTCTTCACCGATGTCAATCTGAGAATGCAGGAGAATTAGACAACAATTTATAGTTAGGAAGTAAAAATGTGGTAGAAGGGATCCCTGGGCAGGTATGAGTCAGGTGAAACAGACTCTTTGTCCCTTTTTATCTAATGTCAGTTAGTGGGTCAATAAACACTTAAGTCCTTCCCATGGGCCAGGCCCTGTGCTGAGCAGGAAGTTTTCCAATCAACTGACAAACATTTAATAAATGTTTACCATTTGGCAAGAACTGGGCTAGGTGTTGGGGACACTAAAGAAGGCAAAAATGTTTATTAACTGATCGTTCTGTTGGCCAAATGGAAATCAACCCTCTCAGAATGATTTGAAGATTTCCATGATAAAGGAATTCTGGAACCTCAAAGTAGGAAGGGGGGGCTTTAGGGGCCAATTACCTCATAGCTGTTAACAAGGTTCAGCCTTCAATGTTTAAAAAAAAAAAACTGGTACATACAGGAGAATCCCAGAGGAAAGGCACTAGCAGAGGAGAATAGGGAAGGAAGAGAAGACTGAGAAAGATCTTGATGAGGGCACAGTCTTTGGGAACCCCCTTGCATCTGGAATACAGTCTCTGGGAGCCCCCTGGCCTATAGCCTCACATGATAATGTGATAATTAGGCCCAAATCTCTACCTAAACCTTGCCCTCTATTGTCACTATAGATATGCATGCCTAAAGTTACTTCCCAACCCTGATATTATCAATATCCATGCCTTCAGCTACTTCCTACCTTTAATCCCATTCTCTTGGTTCCTGGACTCTGACCTCATCTGGTCCTCCTCAGACTCCTCCTCAAGACCATGCCTAAACCCCTCCTCTAGTCACCCCAGACCACCCCTCAATTCCTCCTACAGTCTTTGTGTATATAATCTCCATCTTGCCTCCATGAAGTTGCTCAGATTCAATCTAATTCAGTAGGTTGAATCTGGCCTGCTTGTGGAAACAGGCGTCACAAAGGGTGGGATTTCTTAAGACAACCCATTATGGTGAATCCCTAATAAACTTTGTCTTTTCCCTTGGCTGAGAAGGCTTGAGTGGAGGAATTCTTTCTGCAGGACCTGGCGCGTCGGTATTTTGGAGTCTCGAGCACCCCTAGAAACGTATGGTTAACAATCATCATTTTTCTTTAACCTCTTCAACCTGTGGGAGATATTCCCCAAAGACAGCCTGATATAACATCATGGGTGAAACGGCTCTCCTTCCCACTGGCCTCAGCCCCAAGACTCACACCCCGACTGCTGACATTCATCCAGTATTAACAGCCATCTGAAACGTTCAACTAAATATCTCAGCAATAAAACAGCCAATATAATACAGAGAACGAATCGGTGGTCTCATGTAAGACCATTTAATGGGACGCAATACTGAAATGTTTCTCTTC
Organism: Phalanger gymnotis; assembly: GCA_028646595.1. Lineage (NCBI taxonomy): Eukaryota > Metazoa > Chordata > Mammalia > Diprotodontia > Phalangeridae > Phalanger > Phalanger gymnotis. The sequence goes on along the minus strand of CM053626.1, from coordinate 322,294,217 downwards.
GTGAGGTCAAAGGGGAGTCTGTTTTCCATTGAATTGCAAAATCTTATTATGGACAAGGGTCACTTGCCAAGTTTCATGAGAAAGTTTGCCCACATCATCAATATAAATATAATTTTTCATACTGAAATATAGATTTATTTGAGGGAAATGGATAATATTTGCATTACATTTTATAGGCCCCTATGGTTCCATCTGGTCCTTATTTATTTAAATTTTACTCGGCTTGCCTCCTCTTTTTGCTTACAGTTATATTCTGTAAGGTCAGAACTGCCCCAATTTAGATTTTTCAATGGCACCATTCATTAACATTCCTTTGCTCTGCAGTCATGGACGTTTGCAAATGCTGCTTTGATTTTAAAATAATAAAGCCGAGGTAATAAGATGTTTGGTGTAAAAATATATGACTTAAGCAATAATGGCAGAGAAAGCTCAGCTTTTAGGGGTGGGCTGCCAAAGCAAACCAAAGTTAAAAAAAATACTGCACAGAGTTCATCTGGCGGGAAGTAATCAAATGAAACACTCAGGCACATGGAAAACAATGGGCGCTCCTTTCCCCTCACTCGGGCTCACTTAAAAGCAGAGAAGCATAGACATCGAATTTTTCAGAGGTTTAAATCAGTGCTAATAGGTGAGGGGTTACATTCACCAAAAGCAGAACGTGGCCACAGAAACCAAGTTTAGGCTTCTGGAGGGATATGGACAGCCCTGGGGAGAGGCTCAGACCAGGAGACAAGGGGTCTGGCCTTTAACTCGCTGAAAAGAGAAGGTGAGCCCCTACAAAGCGAGGGAAAAGGGGCAGCTGTGGCTGCTATGCTGACAGTCCTTATAACTAACTCAGTCTCACTGTGATCAGAAAGGCTGCAGAGGGGCTGCCTTTCCTGGGGCTTCCTCATAAGAACACGCAATAGCTGTCCAGGTGTTGGAGGCTCACAGCTTGCTCTCCTCTCCTTGCTTTGGGGGTATACAGCAGTGACCTCAATTCCCCAGCTGAGGTTCCAGAATCCATGTGCTCCTGATGAGGAAAAGCCTGATCACTCAAGGTCAGACATGAAAATATTGATAGTATTAGAGCCTCAACATTTTCCAGAATTTTCTTGAAGATGCTCCCACTGTTCTCATTGGCTGCCTTCCTCCTAACTGGATGTGGTCCAAGGAAAGGATTGGATAACATGGCCCAGAGCAGCAGTCATGGTGCCTGCACATAGCCAGTATTAGAAAAAATGGAAAAAGAAAAGTCGCTTCTCCAGTTACTGGTTGTTTTACTCATTAAACCACTCCCTGCCTCTTCCCCCCATGTGCCATTTAACCTCAGGGTAATCCGAGACCATCTAGATGTATGACTTTGGATGAGATACCTGAGGGCCAGAAAAGAAAAGGTCTACACCATGCCTCCTTTTTAAGTGCGCTTATCCTTCAGAAGGACTCCAGGATTGACGCCAGAACTAGATATTATGAACTTCAAAGAGCTCTTAAGGAATTCGCCCCAGATTGTTGGCTCCAGTAAAGGAGTAAGTTGGTAATATTTGTTAAATACCCATAAACACTCTGTTTGTGATGCATTGTCATGCTAGAGGAGAGAGAAGGTTTATGAAGCATCCATGGCTGTGGGAGGCCTGGGGGAGCTGGGTGGCAAGAATGACTAAGCATTCATTCACAAAGGCAGAGGAGGAAACCTCAGGAAAACAGACTCTGCCTCTATACTTTCTCAGAGCCTAATATCCTGCAACTAGAGCTAAGAGCATATCTAACCCAACTCTTTCATTTTACAAATGAGAAAACAGGCCCAGGGGTATAAAGTGATTTAGGGCATAGGTACAGAGCTGGAAGGGACCCAGAGGCCACTGAATCCAAACTACTCATTTACAGCTGAGGAAACTGAGGCCAGAGTTGTGAAGTGACTTGGAATCAGGAGATCAGGAGTCCAGCCCCCTGAGGAACCTCACACACCTCTGGGAGGGGAGTCAGTTTCTGGGGGCAGGGATTCAAACAAGGGTCTCCAACTCCAGGCCAGGACTGTTTCCACTGCACCAAAGACCACCCTTTGGTACTAGGAGAGATGACAAGTTTAGAGAAGAAACAGCCTCTGCCTTCTGCCCTCGTCAGCTAGACAGAGACCCTGAGACTAGACACCTGCTGAGTGTTGCAGGAAGGGATGCGGGAGCGCTCTGGGGATGTGAAAAGGAAGGCTGTTTGCCAACAGACGGGCTCAGGGATGGCTTCATTCTAGTTAAAAGCAGATTAGCTAATGAAAAAGCAACTCCCTGGCCAGACAACACCTGTCCCACAGACAAGGCAGGGGGAAAAATCTATCTGAAAAAGAGAGTACTTTAAGGTTGGGAAGAGCTTTACTGATATCATCTCACTGGATCCACACATAAACCCTGTGTCAAGGGGTGGGGCGGGGGGGGGGGGGGGC
>CM053626.1:322220211-322291301 GCA_028646595.1 Phalanger gymnotis | reverse complement strand
CTTTCTGGCTGTCTGGCAGCTTTCTGGGTGCTGGCTGTGGGTGGATCTGGACCCCCCACAGAAGCTGCTAACCAGATTGTGGAAACAGAAGGAAGGAAGGAAGGAAGAAAGGAAAGAAAGAAGGAAGGAAGGAAGGAAGGAAGGAGGGAAAGAAAAAAGGAAGGGAGGAAAGTAGGAAGGAGGGAGGGAAGGAAGGAAAGACAGGAGAACTACCTTTAGATTATAGAGACCGGACAACAAAATGCACATTTTTCTGTTTGGTAGAGAATGGGGGCCTTTGGGAGCTAAATGTTGCAAACACTCTCAAACTCAGGTTTTTTTGCCCAATGGTTTTACATAAACTGTTTCCTTTTTCTTTTTTTGTATTTTTTTGTTCTCAGGGAGGTTTCACAGTGGGAAGGGGCATAACAGAAGGTAACATTGTTGTAAAGGAAAAAAAAGGCATTAATAAAAGATTTTTTTTTAAATGAAAGAACATATGTAGCCCCTTCCCCAAACAAACAAAAACCAAAAAGGACAATCCAGCGGGCTCATTAATTTGTTGTTTTTTGTAAAAAGACCTCCATCAGTTGGAGAATGGCTAAACAAATTGTGGTACCTGAGTGAAGTGGCATCCTGCTGAAATGTAAGAAATGATGAATCTTTAGAATTCTGCCAAGCATGGGAAGACACATTTATATGGAGCCTAGCACTCCACGTGGAACACAGAAAGCACCTGATAGATGCTTGTTGACTGAAGGATTGCAGTTGCCGAGTGAGGTAAGAGGAAACAGGAAAATGCTGAATAAATGACTAGGCCAGTGTGAAGGGGATGCACATGTACAAAAAGAAGGAATCACTCAATATCTTATTCTAAGCGACACCTGACCTGGCTTCAGAGAGGGCAGGGTGGGAGAGAGTGCATTCTGGCGCCTTCCCTGCTGAGGGGAAGCAGTACAGGTGGCGAGAAAGGGCATTGCATTTGGAGATTTATTGAACTGCTTTATTCTTTTTCTTTTAAAACTTTTCGTTAACAGAAGTTTTGCTATATAGGAGAAAGAGATGGAGGCAATGGAGAAACATTTTTTTAAAGGCTCATTTTGCACAATTCTTTCCCTTGTGGAATTTGCAGGTAGCATCTTTACAAAAAAGGTCACCCTGCCCAGGCATCAAAAAAGACAAGAAAATTCCCTTATTAAAGAGCCTATGTCTTATCTGGGGAGATGCAGACAGATTGGACTGGACTGTTTGGTCCTGGAGGGTAGAACTGGTGGGAAAAAAAGGGAGGAAAGGAAAGGGGGCAGATTTGGGCTCATGTCCTCACAGTGAGCTGTCCACTAGTAGAATATGGGAGGTCTCGGAGCGGATGCTGGGACCTTATCAAGAGGATTCTTGCTCAGTTCTGGCCACTGAAATCCCCATGAACTCTGAGATTCTTTGATTCTATTACTTGACTTAGAGAAAAAAGGCTGAATTACAGAAAATCCAAAGATGTATCTAGAACAGAGAATGATTTCAGTGGGACCTAATGAACCAAATGAGGTTTTCATTGTTCATGAAAAACCAACCACTTAGGAGAGACTTAGGTTCCATAAGGATGGGTGAGACACAAGAAGGTCCTAGAGTGAACAACGCCTGGCTTAGGCCCACAAGAAATCCCTAGGGCCCTTGAGCGTTTGCTTGGCTTTGGTCTGCCCCTTCCTCAGAGGAGGGAACAGTTTCTCTGGTGCTGTCAGATGCACATTAACTATTCCACCAAAAGTAAACAGTTCCAGGATTAGGGAGCAGCCCGCTGTCCAAGGCAGGATTCAAACCCAAGTCTTTCTGACTACAAACCCGGCCCTCATTCTGCTAAGCCGCACTCTAGATTCTACTTTCTGATGCCCTGAGAGCCTAATGAAATAGACCGTGTAAATCTTGGGCACTTCTCTACTCTCTTCCCAAAAAGATTTGAACTTTTTTGATTGGCCTTCAAGGCCCTACAGAATTTGATGCCATTTTCCCTTTCTAATCTCTGACATTACTCCCTTCTACATAGGAGAGGTAAACTGAACCAATCTCTGGTCCTGTAATAAATCCAGTATTATCTCATTTCTATTCCTTTGCTGTCGCCTCTGAACTCTTCACTAGGGCCATGGAATCTTATTATCCTTTAGAGTCAAAAGCACCAGCAGCTCTGTGCATTCACAGATCTGGATGCTCCTGGTAATAATGCAGATTGTAATCCATCTAAAATGTCCTGGTCTCTGTCTTCCCATAATGACATCATCTCTATGGAGCCTTGCCTGAACTCCTTAGTCCACTAATGACCTCCCTTGGACCTCAAGTAGAGCTTTGCTCAGTAACTTGCTTAGAATAACATATTGAGTGATACAGTCATGTGCTACTGTCTCATCCCCCTTCTCAGATTGTAATGTCTACCATGGCGGGGGCCTTGTCTAACCTCAACACCATAGTTCCTTTACTGCTAACCAGCTAGTTCCATATCAAGCAGGCATTTAATAAATCTCAGTAAATAAATGGCGATGCATTTTGGCTATCTGGAGGCAATTTTTACTTAATCCCTAGTTCTTAGTTGGGCCCTAGTCAGTAGAGGTTGCCACCAAGCAAGCTCCATACAAGTGGCATTCTCATGATGTGGCTGCTCAGAAGGTAGCACGTTCAAGTGAATGAAGAGTTAACGTCATAGTCAGTTCTTTGAAAAATCACCACTTGATGGCTGAGCTGCTCGGGAGACGAGAATTATGATAAAATATGCAAAAGACCCTCAAAGGCAACTGCCTTAATCCTAGTCTGATTCATTGGTGAGCTCTTCCATGCTTTAAATATTCTATCGCTCAGTGGCCTCTTACACAGTCAAAGCAAAGGGGGATGGATGGGATGGAATCCATTATTCACTGTGTCTATTTTCCAGAGCTCAAGGAATGCAGCATCAGCCAGAAAGAGATGAAGAAAAAAACAAATATTAGCTTCTCGAGCTGGAGCCAAAACCCCACGGGCAACATGCACTTGCAAGGGATTTGCCATGGATCTCAGAAGAGCCTCTTACCGTAGCTTGTGAGCTCCGTGTCTGTGGAACGGGATGAGAAAGAGGGGGCCAGAGAGATCTCCTCAGAACCAATGGGTTTTTTGGTAGAATATTTGGGTTGTTTCACCTGGCTGACAGTCTGGAAAAGAAAGAAAACAAATGATTCATCAGGGCCAAGGTAGAAAAAGGGAATAAGGAATGAAAATAGATCATGATTAGAGCAAAAATGACAATAGCTGCCTTTTTTATGGAGCTTTAGGGCTTGGCCTGGATCTTCTATGGTGAAGCAAAGGACAGACCAGAGTTCAAATCCCACTGAAGACACTTAGTAACTGGGTCCAGTGGTAAAACAAAAGTCAAGATGAATGCAACGGCCCAGGATGCAATGGAAGACCTTGGCATGTTCAATGTCTGACTAAGCTGTAAGCGCTAATAATAGATGGTAAGCTCCTTTAGGATAACTGTAACCTCAGTACCAAGTACCATGCTTCGCACGGTAAACACGTAATACATGTTTGTTGACTGATTGTGAAACAAACCAAACCCTCCCCCACTCCATGCCCCAAAATCCTATTCTATATTCTCTTCTATTCTATTGTGACCTCAGAAGAGACCCAGATGCTAAAACACTAAAAATCCATGAAAGGGAAATTTTTTTTGCATGTAACTATTTCCCTCAGGAGAATGTGGAATATCACAAAAAGTGCTTGCCCATTGAAAGTTGGAAGAGCTCTCCCGTAGGGCTCCCTCTGCATCTTTAATGAGAACCCATCAACTTTGCCTGTGAAACTGAGCTTCAGATTTTCTAGGGGGTTTTACTGGATCAGAAATATCCTTTCTTGGGCTTTTCCTTCATTTATATAATTAACTTTATTGAGGAAAGAGAAAGAAAGATATTGAGACAAGAATAATGATTTTCTTCCCTGAGTTTTGATTTCTCTCCAAAATATTAGAAATGTTGACCCTACAGGAGGTTAATACTGCCTTTGAGGCAAGGCGCTGAGGAAGCAGTGAAGTTTCTGAATTGATATTAAGGCCACTATTGCTTTTTAGACATTCAGTCGTGTCTGACGGTCCATGGGGCTTTATTGGCAAAGACACTAGAGTGGTTTGCTATTTCCTTCTCCAGTGGATTAAGGCAAAGACAGCTTAAGTGATTTGCCCAGGATTGCACAGCTACTAAATGTCTGAGGCCAGATTTGAACTCAAGTCTTCCTGATTCTGAGCCTGGCACTCTATTCAATGTGCCCTGTAGCTGCCCCTTTTAAGGCCATTAGGGAAGAGGGGGAAAAAAAACCCCCCTAAGTGTGAGATCTGAAATGTAGCAGAAGAAAATTTGAATAATTGGATCTCTAAAATTGTCACTACTACCAGCCCCAACTGGGGATAATTTAAGAAATAAAGCCAATATCTAAATGGAATAAAATTCAATTCGCTTCCATAAAAAACCTTATAGGATTATCAATTTCGAGTTGGCAGGAGCCTCAGAGGGCATCGGGCATCTAGTCTATATAATTATAATGAAAGAAAGAGAGGTCAGAAGGGGATACATAATTTGTGCAAAGCCACACAGGTGGTAAGTGTAGAGATTCTGACTCCAAATTGGGATAGTTCCCACTTTACTTTGTCACTTCTCAATCCCTTTAACAGAAAATGAAACTGAGACCCATAGGAGTAAATGAACTGACCAAAGTCACGCAGGCTGTAAGTGGGAGCCAAAATGTGAACTCACATCCTCTGAACACGACACAGGTTAAATAAGACAGATGGATGTCGTCATAGAATATGAACAAATGAGAGCTTTCACTTGGTACATAACATCAGAACATGCTGTTCAAGGCAATACCTGAAACCTTCATGACCTTAAGCATATCCTTTAATATTCCTGGGCCCTTCGCTTCTCCAACAGTAATGGTAGGGGCTAGGTAATATGCCCCCTAAGATCCCCTGCAGCTCTGTCTAAATAGAATACCCCAGTCAAAGCCACAACTCAAAGCAAATTACAAAAACAAATTTAAAAGCCCCCTTTTCTCCTGCTAAAAAAAATATTAAAATTCTATATATATTTATACATATATTGTATGTAAATCATGTATTATATAAGCATATGTTTAAGTGTAACATATTTTTATAGACTTTATATACATATAAGGCAAACATCTATTCATCCATCCATCTACCTATTAACTATCTACCTACCTCTCCATCCATCCATCATCTACCTGTCTATTCTATCTATCCATCCCTCTCTCCATCCCTCCATCCGTCCATCATCTATTTGTCTGTCTGTCTGTCCATCCATCCATCCATCTATCCATCCATCGCTGTCTGCTTTAAGGATAGCCCCTCACCAACTCATTTCTGTCACTAGTTTCCACTGTGACCTTGGACAAAACCTCTCTAGACCCATTTCGACTCATATATAAGGAAAGGTGGAGCGTGATGGTTTCCGAGTACTGCTCATTGCTCTGGAATTCCCTCAAGGCACATGTTCAGTTTGGACAGAGCTCCTCGAAGCTCCTAGAGGTGACCAGATCATGACAAGGCCAAGGCTGGGAAGTGGGCTGGAAAAGGGCCAAGTGACCCTTTCAGATGAGAGAAGGGCAGGGAGGCCCAGGCTTTCCAGACTTCCCACTTGCAGTGATCGCTTTTTTTCACTAAAATAAAGCCGCTGTGCTCTATCGGGCCTGTGGCAATGAGGTAAGTGTGGGAGCAGAGGAAAGAAAAGCTGGCCATGGGGAAGTCGATTAACAGCTCCCAGGGGGCCTGACAGGCACCTGGGCCCTGTTATATCATCTAGGCATCAAATGTACCCCCTACCACTAATTAGCTGTGTGATTTTGGACAAGTCATTTACAGCTTTTCTTGATTTGTAAAGGAGACAAAAATACCAGCTCTGTGTGAGTCATGAGGTGGTGCAGAGGCACAGATGAAGCACCATTTGGCAAAGTGTTTGGGTGGCAGCAGGGGAAGAAAGGGGCCCCATCTGGAGTCATCAGATCTGGGTTTGAATCTGGGCTCCAGAACCCAGAGCAAGCAGGGTTCTTTATCTGGGGTCTGGGAACTTAAAAAGAAAATTATTAATATTCTAAAACCTATTTCAGTAATTGGTGCTATTTGTAATCCTCTCCTTTCAAAAACATACTTAAGAACATTACTTTAAGAAGGGGTTCATGGGCTTCCCAAGACTGCCCAAAGAAGGGGTCCCTGACCCAGAAAGGGTTAACGGGCCTGATGTAGAGCAGTGAGTAAATTAAGCAAGCAGCAGCTTCTCTTTTCTTACTTACATAAAAGGTCAAATGCTTTAAACCAGACTCCACATTGTTTTTATCTCACTCATTTTATTCATCTTATCTACCCCAATATAAGCTCTGTCGGGGCAAGGACAGTTCCATTTTTTTCTCTGAATCCCCAGCAGCCAGAACAGTAGCTGATACACAGTAAGCACTTAATAAATGTTTGCTGAATGTAATTCCCTTGGCTCTGTTGATATGTCATGACTTTGGGCAAGTCCTGAAGGTCTCAGTTTCCTCGTCTGTGAAATGGTGACATCTATCAGGCCAAAAGCTACAGGCATCTGGGTAGTGGGTGGATTAGAACCCCAAGGGGCCTACATTTGGTTCAGGAGTGGGGATGCTAGGACATACCAAGGGGAGAAAAGCCTCAGAGTATAGGGGGGCTGAGAGAACCTTGGGAGTGATGGGTTAAGCCTCATGGTTGGTGATCGTTGGCATGCTGGCCTAGGACCATTTCCCACTCCCTTGTGGTTGACTGCACCAGCCTGAAATGGGCTCTGGCCCTCACATTCAAGGTCAGTCCAACCCATACCCTCAAACAGCTCTTAGGAGGGCTTACCTGAGACGTAGTCACCCAGCTTCCCTTGCAGACCTCCAAGGAAGGGGAACTCACCGTCTCTCAGGGACTCCCCAATCTCACCGTTGGAAAATCTTCCCCCAATATCAAGCTGAAATTGGCATCTTTGTAACTTACACTCATTGTTTTGCCCTTTGGGGCCAAACAGAAAAAATCGAATCCCTTGACACAATTGCTGGGGCCTCCCTGCTCTAATAATGCCCAGTCACTTCTGCAGTTCTTCATAGATTAAAACTAGGGTGTCTCTTGACTATGCTCACTGGCCTTCTCTGCTTATTATCAATGTCCTTTAATTGTGCCTCTCGGAACTGAACAGACTTCCTCAGGTATAGTCTGACTAGGGGAGAGGCAGCGAGAAGTCAGGAAGGCCTGGATCCTGCCTCATATGCTTGCTCTATGACCCAGGACCAGCAGCCCAAGGTCTCTGGGCTTCATGTTCCTCACCTGTCAAATGAGGGGCTTGGACTCCATGGCCCTTGAGGTCCCTGTGAGCTTTATGGTGATGCTCATAAAGGAGCGGGACAATCACTACCTGCCCCACCTTACTAGAGGAGAGTTGGGACAATGAGAAGCTGGAAGGCAGACAGGGGACTACACAGGGTCCTCTGGTCCTCTAAAATGCTCCCACTGCTGAAGTCAACAGTGGAAGTGAATGGAAGGAAACCACAGGCAAGATTTTGTATCATTTGTAGAATGGATATATGGGGACTGGTCTACACTTAAAGCTATGTCTATTCGATGGGGAACGCCCGTATTACGTCTACAAGGGAGAACGTGGGTCTAAGGCTTTGGGTCTTCTCCCTTTGGGGCCACACAGCGATGAAGGCGAGGTCTTGGTGTAGCTGATGATGTCAATGTTGCCCTGACTCCGGGGCAGTCGGCGATGATGGCGGTAACCCTGGGCAGTCAGAACAAACCCTACATCACCCCATGAACCTAAAGAGAGCCGAGCAGGTACGTACATTGTCAGGAAGGGGCTCTCCGCCCTTGGCTTCATCTGCTGCCAGAATGTGGCTGACAATCTGGGGTGCCTCATCCTAAAACAGAAAGGAGGCAAAAACTTGGCTTCGGTACATAAATACGTTGTGGTTTGTTACTTTCAGCATGGAAACAGCATTTCCATTTGGTTGTTGAATGACCCAGATTTCCACTTCCGAAAAGGTTTAGGAAGGTATTGAGAATGCCTCAAGTGCCACCATCCCACGGGATTCAAAGCAACCCTCTGGCCTCCTCGGTGGCACAGCAGGAAGGGTTAGGAGGATCTATATCCAAATTCTTCCTTAAACGCTTAACAGCTTTGTGACCCTGGGCCAGTCACTTAAACTGTGGCCATCTCCCTTTTCTCAACTGTAAGAATGGACACAGTGATAGCACATACCCGCCAGCATTGTTGTGAAGAGAAAATGAGATATTTGGAAAGTGCACTGCTCACTTTAAATGGCTGTGAAGTGGCTAGCTAGTTTAAAAAAAAAAATCAGACTATGAGGTCAGTTATGGAACTACCATTATCCCCATTTCACAGATGGGTAAAACGAGGCTGTCACATGAAATGTTTTAGCCAATTGCTACTGTTGGGATTTGGTGCTAATAAAACTTGACATTTTTAAAAACAAGTCCTAACCAACATTTCTTGGATGCCTGCTGAGTGCCAGGCACTGTACCCACTTGGTGAGGGCAGGGAGTGTTTCAATTGTCTTCGTAAACTCAGTACCTGACACAATTTTGGTATACTGAAGGCACTTAATAATTGCTGGTTAAATTAACTAGAATTGCTAGGTGCTAGAGATATAAGGATAAAAACAAAACAACTGTTATCTTCCAGGAGCTTACAGTCTAATAGGAGGGCCATGGTAGGAAAAAGAAGTGAGTAGAACTAGAGAGAATCTGGACCTCTCATATACAGGAATTAACTTGAGAGTGAAGAGAACACTCTGATCTTGGGAGGGAGGGTGGAGGATGAGGGAGGAGAGGAAGGCAAAGCGACTAGAAGCACGAGCTAAGCCTTGAAGCAAAAAAAGATTGTCCACGGGTGGAGGGGAGGCCACACTCCTCCAGAGCCTTGACCCTTTCAGCCGAAATTTCCTCCTTCTCCCTAACAGAAATCTTGCCATTCCCTTGATGGAACTGGGTACATTTAGCTGGCGGGACAGAAGTGCTGTCCTCGAGTATTTACAGGACTGTCATGGCAGAAGAATTAGCCTTGGTATACTCGGGCCCAGCAGTAGGAATGATGAGTAGATGGTGTAAAGAGGAAAATTTGAGCTTCATATCAGAAGGGAAAATGAATAATTAGAATTAGCTGAAAGTGGAATGCATTCTGTTGGGGGTTGTGAGATCTCCATGACAGGAGGTATCCAAACGAAGACTGGATGCCCACCTGTTGGGAGCAGAGAGGAGCCAAGGAAAGGTTGGATGACCCGGTACCTCCTATCTTCTCCTGCTCTGAGGTTCCCCTGCAACCTCCCTTCCCCAATGGCTACACTCTCCGCTGACTTGCTTTACAAGATTTTGTTAAAGACCCCAGCCAGCTACATCTCTACCCAAGAGGTCTTTTAATCTCTATTCAGGGTTAGATCTCAATAGAGACCAATGCATAGTCTCTCATTTTGGTGCATGCATGTGCACACACACACACACACACACACCCATACTTCACAGTATAAGCTTGGGAAGGCATGGTTAGGCAATAGCAATCTAGGGTTTATCGAGAACAGCCATCCTGAGCTCAGTAAGCTAAGGCGATCCCCACATACTAGGAAGAACCTAGCTTCCAGGAGTAGAGAAGCAATAGCCCCACTGTGCGCTGGACTCCTTGGACTGAATATTGGATTCAGTTCTAAGCCATAATTTAAGGATGTTGATAGGCTAAACAGTGCCTAGAACAGGAGAACCAAGATGGTAAATGGCCTTGTGTCTATTCTAACTGAGGATTGCTTGAAGAAATGGGATGTTTATCTTAAAGAAGAGAAGACTCTAACAGTTTTCAAGCATATTAAAGACAGTCATGCAGAGGCCGGAACCAGAAGTAATGAGTGGAGGTTGGAAAGAAGCTAATTTGGACATGTTGGCTGAAACCACTTCCTAATAATGCCTGATGTTCCAAAGTGCAAGGGGCTGCCCCACCTTGGATATCACCAGGTAGATGCTTCAGGATCATTTGTTAGGGATGGCATGGGGGCCTTTGGTTATGGATTAGACTAGACAGCCAGAGGTCCCTGGTAACTCTCAAAGTTTGTGATTTGTGAATAGTTTGTTGTCGTTTGTCCTTCAATCTTGAAGAAGACCATGACATTGGGAAGGTGATGCCACGACATGCAAGTGAATTGGATTTAAGTCAGGCAGGGCTGTGCAAAGTCACCAGCATCACTTTCTCCTCTGGAGTCATCTGGGTCCAGTGGCCAGAAACAGATCAGGAGGACTGGAGATGGCCATTTGTGAATGTTACCCATGCCCTTAAAGAGCTCTCAAAGTGGCTAATGCCAGATAAAACCTTGACAATTAAAATATATAAGGGAGTGTTAAAAATTCCCAAAGGCCCCTGATCCTACCCCCACCCCACTCCATAATGGATAAATGGTCAGAAAAGATTATAGAAGATATGTCTGTGAACACACACACACACACACTCTGCTTCTGTGCTTTGTGCCTAATTTTATTTTACTTGGCTGCCTTTCTCCCTTACTTCCACAATAAACACTTTTGTTCTTTACCAGAAAGAAAGCTGAGGTTTCACTGGAGCTAAGTTTATGCTCCTGAGAGACAGATGGAATTTAAGAGTTGGAAGGAACCACAGCGGCCTCTCAGGGTAGCCCACACACTAACAGAATCCTCACAATCACATGCCCAATAAATGGTCATCCAGCATTTGCTTGAAGATTTCCAAGGGAGGGAGAAGAGGCAATCTACCACCTTTCAAGGTAGCTCTTAAGGACAGAAAGTGAGAAGGAAAAAAACTCTCTTTGGGGCAAGAACCCAGAGATTCTGCTAACAGAAGCTGTTCCCCACTTCCCATGGAAATTTCCTTTGCAAATAACCTGACGTAGATTCAATAATAGCTAATATTTCTCTAGTGCTTACTGTGTGCCAGGCCCCGTGCTAAGTGCTTTACAATTATCCCTATTTAACAGAGGACAAAACTGAGGCTGACAGGTGAAGTGACTTTACCAGGGTCATATAGCCAGGCGGCGTCTGAGAAGAGATCTGAACTCAGGACTTTCTGACTACAGGCTCAGCACTCTCACCACTGCACCACCCAGCTACTCCAACTTCTAGATTTAAAGGAGTCTTTGATTGCCTTGGGCAGGCTAGTCTCTCCATTCCTTTCACTTTCCATGAGGAACAGTAAGCATTTGGAAAAGGAGGCTGAAAGCTTTTCTTTAAAATTTCCCACTTATAATATGGGCTCAACAGTGTCGTTCTTTTTTTTTATGCCTAGGATAAACTGAAATTTTTCATGTGTGTAAACCTCAAGTGATTTTCTGAAGTACAAGATGTAAAGAAAATCGAATTGTGAAACACGTTCCATGTCTTCACACTAGAATTCAGCATATCAACAATGTCCGTGCTCCAAAGAAAGAAGTCACCCAGGAGAAACAGGCTGGTTTGTTCCTGCTTGTTCCCAATGCCAGAGGGGAATTCTTAGAATCCTGATTTTGATGTGTATGTGTGTTTGTGAGTATAAATTTTTTAGTTTTGCTCTTTAGCAGGAAATGAGCTTCCCAGGCCGGTGTGGGCTCCCACATGGCACCAGTCCTCCCCCGGCAGCTCGCTGGTGGAGTGTAAATTAGCAAGGAAAACTGGTTTCAGGAGCACAGCTCAAGATTTTGCAAGAAAAAAGAGAGCAAGATCTTCCTCCTGAGAGTTTAGGTCTAAGAAAAGAGAAAATCAGCTGCGGCTTTAATGGCAGACATAATTATTCACACACTATATTTAAAACGTAAGGGGACCACTCTGTATGCTCTTAGGGATAATTTCTAATCAACTGCGGCAAGGGGGAGAGATGGGGAATTAAGCCAGTATCAGAAATGATTGGGCTTAACTTCTGGAAAACCTTTGTTCAAATTCAGATACTGCCACTGACGCAATATTATGGAGGCAAACACAGGCAGCAAAAAGCAAACAGAAGAAATGACCAAATTTTCTCAGTCTTGGAAAGGAGGAAACAAGTGTGATTCTGATCACACACACACACACACATAATTTTTCTTCACCTAAGACAAGACCGTGTGACTCACATTCAGCCACCTCTTGGGGCTTACGTATGGCTTCCAGAATAAAATACGTTGTTTAGTCTCTCACCTCTTCAGGATCCCTTGTGGGGTTTTCTTGGCAGACACACTAGACCACTTTGCCATTTCCTTCTCCAGCTAATTTTACAGATGAGGAAACTGAGGTAAATAGGGCTAAATGACTTGCCCAAGGTCACCCAGCTAGGAAGTGTCTGAGGCCAGATTTCAACTCACAAAGGAGTCTTCCTGTATTTACTGTATCACCTGGCTGGCTTTACTGCACATGTTGCACAGGGTTAAATATGTATTTTCCTGGTAACTGAGAATCAGTTCAGCTCAGAACTAGCAGAGGCCAGAGTCTTCCTGATTGCAGACCTAGCACTACCTGTCCCAGAGTAGAATCTATTGAGCTCTTAAAGCCCCATTCAATGCGGCTTTAGTCTATCTCTCTAGCCTCATTGGGCATTACTTCCTCCTTTCCCCAGCACTGCGATCCAACCAAACTCCTGCCTCTCTGCAATTCTACTGGCCATCCCCTGTTACTGGAATCCACTCCCTTGTTAACCCTGCCTCAGAATATTTCTCTTTTAGGATGCAACTCAGGCACCATTTTCTGTCTAAAGCCTTCCCTGATACCCCTGCTCCCAAAGGTATGTGTATGTGAATGTATTTATTAATATTACATTTACGCTGGATGTATTTTTAAATGTACTCCTTACCTCTCCCATTAAAATGCAAGCACCTTTGAGAACGGGAGACTCCAGTGCTTGGCACACTGCTTGCACAGAGCAGATATTTGGGCAATTCTTGCTGGTTGGTTGGCTGACTAGACAGGTAGTATAGAGTAAAAGCCTTTCTAGGTCCCGGGGGAAAAGAGAAAAGAGAGTCATTGATGTAGAAGTGGAGGATGTACAGATCAGGCCTATCATTTCCAAGAAGACGAGAATGGAGACCAAGTGCCCGGCCTGAGGGGATGTGGGGAAGGAAGCATCAGGGGCAGGATCTTGTGGGCAACCATTAAGTGAATTCAATCAGCCCATGGACGGCATAGGTAGAATTCCATTTAATTGGGCTTTGAGAATTTTGTTAAAAACATGGGGGGAGGAACCACTTTGGAAAAGGAGGTGATTTGCAGTTTCCCAAGAGTAGAACCCAAGGGACTCTTTTCTTGGAAAGGAAACGCTTGAGGGCAGGGATTGTTTTGTTGAACAATGTATAGACCCCGCTGACAAGGCTGTTCCTGATGACCTCTGGCATTTTCTGCACTGTGGTAGTGGTAACTTGTGGGGGAGGAGGAGATTTGAGCCTCCTAGGGAGGCTTTGTGGGGTACAGTGGATGGGGCAGTAAGGACTGCCTCAGAGCTCTGCTGTCGGGGTTCAAGGTAAGCAGGGTTTTGAAAGGCTGCCCGAGGAGGGGGCCTGCTTTGAAGGCTCTTCTTCCCAGCAAGCCAAACTCTTTTTCTCTGACTCTGATGTCTGCCACAGCTACTTCTAATCACCGAGATAAGTAAAACACAGTGAATCCTTTTCTCTGGGGCAGTCTTTCACAGACTTGGACACAAGTATTCTGTCATGTTCTAAGTCTTGTATTCCAAAGGCTAAATAAAAAGCTCTAGTTTCCTCAACCATCCTATTTTGGCATGAACACAAGGCCCTTCAATGTCCTGGTCACCACCCACCCTTCCTGGAACACTATATTCCTCCCAGTAGAATATAAGCTTCTTGAGGACAAGAATTAGCTTCTTGCTATCTCTGTTGTACAACATATGACACACAGTACATCCTTAATTGGAGGCACCTAGGTAATGCAGTGGATAGAGTACTTGGAATCAGGGAGTCTCATCTTCCTGAGTTCAAGTTTGGACCTCAGACACTTACTGGCTATGTGACCTTAAGCAAGTCATTTAACCCTGGTTGCCTCAGTTTCCTCATCTGTAAAATGAGCTGGAGAAGAAAATGGCAAACTACTTCATTATCTTTGCCAAGAAAGCCCCAATGGGGTCACAAAGAGTTGGACATAACCGAACAACAACAATGTCAAACTGTTGACTAATACTGAGTTTGTATTCCACCAAGCCCCCCAAGCCTTCGTGTGTCTGATTACCTAAAGACATTTTCCTTTGTGACACTGATTTTTTAAATCCAATTGTACAACTTTGCCATTATCGCTATTAAATTTATTTTCCTCTTTGGACCATTGTTCTTTGAATTGTCAAGATCTTTTTGAATACACACACACTTGAAGATAAATTTGTAAGAGAAAATGGGGCTAAACTGTCAGTGAAGATATTGGAACCGTCTGCGGTGATGCTGTCTGAAAGGCGAGGGGAGAGGGAAGGGGCAGAAAAAGCCTGTCAAGGATTTCAGTTCCCCATCCCGACCCTGACCATCCATCTCAAGCAGTAGATTAGAACAAAGTTTTCACATCAATCTACTTTAGGCTGTTTTGCATCCCCCAATCACATTACATACTCCTTTATCCCTTTCAGAGAAATATGTAACAAGGCTAAAAAGTCTTCATTGAGAGAAACAAACATTTCAATATTAGAAATGCAAATATGTTTGTAGATTTAAACCTAAGGCAAATATGCATATCACAGAGGCTTGCACATACTTATTGAATTCAATAATCCTGGATTAGACAAAAGAGAAGTGGAGGACTAAGGGTAGGAAATGTTGCATGTGGTCAGCCTTTTTCAAAACAGTGGTTAGTTTTGCTAAATTAGTTTTCCCCGCTTTTGCATTCTTTGTTATGATGGGTCACTGAGAGGGGGAAGGGATACCCTAGAAAATATAAGATACATAAAAACAAGATATACCAATAGAAACAATGAAAAACAAATCGTGGAAAAAAGAAAAAAGTGGGATATTGGAACTGACTGAGCTAACTTTTAGGAAACTCTTTAAAAACTGATCTCATCTGAATGAGTATAAGAGATGAATAATTCATTTCCAAGAGAGAGACAGATTCCAGGAACACCTACCAGTTGGGCACGGTCACTTTCTGGTAATTGCTTTAGATCAGCTTCAGTATTGGCTCCTTCTTCATTGCTCATGGCTTCTGGACCACTCTGATCCTGGGAGGGATTTAAAGAGTAAAAGGCAAAAAGATGAGACTTTTAAAAAAAAAAAAAAAAGCACACTTCACAATAAGGTTAAGTTCACTCAAAACAATTCCCTGCATTCCAGGGTACAATAGGATGTGAGAAGCTTTCTAGTTCAATTTGGATCCAAGCGACAATCCCCGTGGCCACATCCCTGAGGAGCGTTTCACCAGCTTTTGGTTAAAGACCACTACTGATGGGTGAATCCACATCCCTGAAGATCCATGGGCATGGTCTATTCTGGATGAGCCCGTAATGGGGCTTAGGTGTTATTGCTTTCTGTTTGAAAAGGTCTAGACTACCCTTTTAAAGTAGTAGTGACAGAAATCATGATCATAATAACAAAAATAATATGAATGATTAACAGCTGGCATTCATAGAGGGCTTTAATTTTGCAAACCATAAAATAGTATCTCATTATATATTCACAACAACCCTGGCAGACTGGTACTTTTATCCCCATTTTACAGTTGAAGATACGGAAGGAGGTAGAGGTAAAGTGACTTGCCCAGGGTCACACAGCCAATAAGTGTCTGAGGCTGGATTTGAACTCAGGACTTTTTGACTCTAGGACCAGCGATCTATCTACTGCTCCACCCAACAAGGTCAGGTATGGAATCCTATCTCACAGAATTTCTCTCTATTTTTTCTTCTTTAGAAAGTGAGCATTATACTTTACCCAACTCTAAAGAAAATTTCAGGGATAGAAGGGACCCATCGAGTCCAACTCATTTTCAGCATTCTGAACCTTTACTCACTGTTACTATTTCTGCCCCCTGAGGTCAAAAAGAACAGATGTTAATGAAGCAGTGAGGCGGTACAGTGGTTAGAGTACTGGGTTTAAAGTCAAGAAGACCTGTGTTCAAATCCAGCTGTGTGACTCTGCCTTCACCTCTGTGTGCCTCAGTTTCTTCAGCTATAAAATGGGAATCCCAATAGCACCAAGGACATTGGAGGACATAATGACATACATATGTAAAATATTTAGCAAACCTTAAAGTGGTATATGAACGACAACCATCCTAATGATAATAATAATGGTCCCTCTTCCAACAACCACGTAGTTACCCTTCAAAAATTTAAGATTGCTATCCATCCTGAACCCTCTAGTTTCCAGGATAGTTATCTCAAGTTCTTCAACTGATAACAATGATGATGATATTTTTAGAGCACCTTAAGATTCCCAGGTAATTAGAGGGAGGCTGAGGGGCTATATTACTTGCCTAGTGTCACACAGCTGGGAGCCCCTAACGATCATTTGTAGAAAGTACACTAATAATATATTTGTACAATAATTTAGGCTTTTAGGAGGACATTATAACACAGGTCACCGTCCTTACCCCAAGAAATCTTGATAGTGCTTCACGATAGCTGAGCTCTAATTATCTACCATCTACATACACCTAGAATGTGTGAATATATACAGATGTGAATGTGTATTTGTACATACAAATATATATTCATATATGTATATAAATATATGCATATATATTCATGGGTATAT
Source organism: Phalanger gymnotis (assembly GCA_028646595.1). Lineage (NCBI taxonomy): Eukaryota > Metazoa > Chordata > Mammalia > Diprotodontia > Phalangeridae > Phalanger > Phalanger gymnotis. Next base: position 322,274,585 of record CM053626.1, on the reverse strand, counting down.
AAATATATACATGAATATATTTATATATGTACACAGGTATATACACACAGTATATTAAAATTTGCAACATGTTCTACATATATGATATTTGATCCTCCCAACAAGACTGAGAGATAGATGCTAAATTATCCCCATTTAGCAGATGAGAAAACTCTCCTACCCGACAGAGGAAGAATTCCCTAGGGTCAAAGAGCTAGTAAGTGCCTCAGTCAAACTCCAAAGTCAAAGCCCCCACCCTAGGTTGGGAATTGCTACAGTTGCTTCCCTATCCTGGTTAACTTCCTCTGGATGCTCTCTAGTTTATCAACCTGTTTCGTGTGCAATGAGTCCTTCCTAAACTTTTTTGGAGGGCACATCTGCCATTAAACACATCTTGTAAGAAGCCTCAGCTACAGCAGGTGTCAGTCAGTGAGATCTCTGGGCTTGCATTGTAATAATACTGAGAATGAGGATAATAACTGCTTCACATTCAACATCTTGTTTGAAGTTCATGACCACCTAGTGAGTCAGCTACTTCAGGTACTATTATCTCTAATTTACAGACTTCCCATGTTCAGAAGAGCTGGGATTGAGCCCGAATCTTCTGCCTCCAAAATCTTCTGTCTGTCCAGTGCTGTCACACACAGATGGAATGATCTCCCTCCGCATCTCTCTCTGAGCTTCCTTCACATCCAGCTAAAATCTCATCTTTACAAGAAGCCTTTCCCGATCTGCCTTAAAGATTCCCTCCGCTGATCATCTCCAGTTCGTGCCGTGTAGATCTTGTTTGTACGTAGTTGTTCGCATGTTGTCTCTCCCATTAGACCATGAGCCCCTCAAGGGCAAGGAATGTCTTGTGCTCTTCTTCGTATCCCCAGTGCATGCTTAATCAATGCTTATTGCCTGCCTCCTAACTCTTAAAGCTTCTTCACCCACCTCCTCCAGAAGGCTCCTGCCAGTATCTTCACTGCCCAAATCAGAGACCATGGACTGAAAAAACTTCTCTGGACCCCGGTTCTCTTGTTTGGTGACTGACTCTCCATGACCTCCATCTCAGGAGAAGTCCTCATCGTGTTTAGCTTCACTCGCTCCCCTCCAGATATCTCTGCTATCGCCTCTGGGCTGACCACTCTACTGCTTGTGCCACCCACACCACATACGCACACCTCAAGTCTTCTTTTGCCAGTTCTCTTAAATCAACTCTGCCATTGTTTCTGAATGGCAAGTATCAATCTACTGCCCTAGAGCCCCACTTACTACCCTCACACCATGCTAGACCAAAGTATCCCTCCTTGGGTAATGCTCCCCCTATGGAAGGCATTTCCCCTATCAGCATGGAAACTCCTTAAGAACAGAGACTGCCTTTGCTTTTGCACTTGTGAGCCCAGCCCTTAGCACAGTGCTAGGCAAAGAGTAGGTGCCTACTAAGGGCTTTTTTACTCATTCAGAAGAGAATTAGATCCATTAATGCCAGGCTACAAGACCCTTCCTCACCACCAGCACTATCTTTGGTGGTGAAGGGGTTTCCCTCACAAAGAAAACAAAGTGATTGTGGGGTGGTGATTGGTCCCCTAGAATAGGTCTAGATGAGAAAGGAGAGACTTAGGCATGCAAAAGTTATGGTATTGTCTGATTCTAGACCTGGGTTTTAGAGAGCTGGCTGGTGCAGTGAGAAAGAAGAGCATTCAAACTCTGCTTCAGACACTTATCAGCTACGGGATCCTCAGCAAACCATTAATCTCTCTCAGTCTCAGTCTTCTCTGTAAAATGGGGATGATAATGGCTGACATCTCAGAGAGACATTCTAAGGCTCAAATGAGATAACAGATAGAAAGGACTATGTAGATGTTAGCGATTATTGTCATTATTATACTTGAACCCAGGTCCTTTATAGAAAAACAGCGTAATAGATTGAGAGTTAGAAGAGACTCCAGTGCCCACCTTGTCTAACCCTCTGATTTTACAGATAAGGAAGCCAAGGTTCAGTAAGGTTGAGACGTAGAATCCCTAGTCCCGCAGTTAGTAAGTGCCAAGTGTTGGGTTTGAACCCAGGACTTTCTTACTCCAAATCCAGCTCTTTATCCATCTCCAGATTTAGCTAACTTTCTCCTAAACATGCTCTATTTCAGGACCAATATATGAGGATATTTCAAAAATGTATATTATGGTACTTCTAAAAATATCTTTGTGCATTCTCAAATTATGGAAAGGAAGTTTTTTCAAAGTTGGAACACTGTCATGGAAAGTGAAAACGAAAATAGGAGGCAGATTAATTATTTAAGATTCCAGAGTCAAGTTTCAGGAGTAACTGGATACTTCTGTAGCGTTGATTTTGTTTGTTTGTTTGTGAGTTTATTTTTGACACATTCACGGGTCGCATAAGAAAACCAGAGGTGGAAAGTGGAGCAGTCTTAGGATGCAGAAGCTGGAGCCAGGGGGGACTAATGCTGCCTGAGCTATGGAGAATGCTGATTTTCATGACTGTTCTATGTCCTTGTGGGAGGGCAGGAGGAGCGTCTGTGAAGCTCTCTATGGGTTTTAAGGTCATTTCTCAGCTTGTACCAATCAGCAATGCTGTAGCAGAGCTCCAGCCTGATTCATGACCAGAGGGGCTCTGAAGACCCGTCCACCTCTGCGCTTTCAGAATTCTCAGCCAATGTCTTGTGGGTTCTTAATAAATTGATGACGGGCTGGTCACTCCTCTGGGTGCCACAGGTGCCTGATCTGTAGAGTGGAAATGATAACCCGTGCACAACCTAACTTGGTGTTGTCAAGGAACACTCTTAAAAGGTTATGGAAATAGAAGCTGCTCTTTGGGGAGGGAAGAATCAACCAGAAACAATCATAGTGGTGGCCTGGCCAATTTCATCTATTTCCTTCCTTTTTAGAAAGTGAGAAGAGCCTGGGAAAATACCCAGCTGCTTCATTTTCTAATTACCTTGAGAGTTTATTACATAAACCAAGAGAAGAATCGCCCCAGCCACACACCGCTGACATTCAGGATTCATCCCTTTTCATTTAGCCTGGCTCTTTATTGCTTCCTCTTCCCTATGCCCTCTATCCGATGTCCTGTCTCTCTTCAAGTAACCCCCATGATTTATTATTCCCATCGTCAGCCTAAATTCCCAGACATTTCTCTTGGCAGAGCCATGTTTACGATATGTGACAAATCTCATTACCTTCCCCCCTCTCCCTCCCCTCATTTATTTATTTATAAGGCCATGGAACATTCTGGAAAGGCTCTGTACAATGGAAGGTAAAATGGCAATTATGCAAATAGCCCCATCTCTCCCTCTACTAGACCCACTCCATCTCATTAAATATTCACAAAAATCCAACTTCCTCACAGAGGAAGAATCAGAAAACAAAATGTGCTCACGTTGAGATTGGGTTTTAGAGGGATAAAATCAGTCAGTCAGTATTAAGCCCCTACTATGTGCCAGGCACACAGTTGGATGCTACTAGATGGCTCAGTGGATGGAATGCTGGGCCTGGAGTCAGAAAGACCCGAGTTCAAATCTGACCTCGGATACTCAATAGCTGTGTGACCTCGGGCAAATCATTTAATTTCTGTTTCCCTTAATCCACTGGAGAACAAAATGAAACCCTTCCAGTATTTTTCCCAAGAAAACCTCACACGGATCGGAAAGGGTTGGACACAACTGAACCAAAACAGGCCAGGCACTGTGCTAAACACTGGAGATGGATACAGAGAAAGACTACAAGCTGGCACCTGCCCTCAAGGAGCTTCCAGTCTAATGGGGAAGACAACATGGAAACCTATAGGCAGGGTAAAATGGAGAGATTCAGCGGAGAGAAGGTACCAGCACTAAGGGGGATGAGGAAAGGCTTCTTGGAGAAGGTGAGATTTCCCTGAGAAGCCTCCCATAAGGCAGCATCCTGGGGGCTGGGGGCTCAGTGTTCATGAGAGGCTGAAAGACATGCTTGGAGTCACACAGCGGCCATGTGGTTTTTTTATGGTTTTAGGGCTAGGATTTAGGGTTAGGGTCTATGATCTAAATAAGCTTTATGATGGCTTCATAATTGCCCATAAATTTATCTCCTTAGCCCACAGTCCCCAATTTCCTTTATGCCCCAGCTAAAAGACTCCCTTCTATGGAAAGCTGTTCTGGATCCCTCCAGGTTCCACCTCCCTCTCTTTCTGGACCATTTCTACTTTATCCCATACACAGCCTGTCTGCCCACAGTCACTTGCATGCTGTCTCCCATTACATTGTAGGTTCCTCATGGGCTGAGGCTTTGTTTCACCATTTTTTTGCATTCCCAGGGCTGAGCGCAGCCGTAGGTACTCAGTATATGACTAAATCAGTTTCTTTGTCTCTAAAATGATGGACCCTGGGTTCCTTTCTTGCTCTAAATCTATTTCTGATTTCTGATGCTCGTGTTACTAAAATCCCTTAATGTTCTGGGGTCCAGTTGTCCCGTGTGAAAAACAGCTTCCGAGGTCCCTTATAGCTCTTTATCTAGACTCCTATGACTCTGACTCTGGTGCTTTCTCCAGAAAATTACATCTGAGCCTCCAAGGGTCACGGTTCCTCTGATACCAGCCATGAGGCACCACGTTTGAACTTCCCAGGGTGGGCAGCTGGTTAACAATGAGCAGTTATTAGGAGACAGGGCAACAAGGCTGAAGGGATAGTAATTCAAAGATGCCAAACTTTAATGCATCCCCAAATCCACTTGTGAGAACTCTCTTCCACTATGATGAAGAAAATACTTAAAAAATGACAAAATAACAAAAACAAAAATAGTGAGTGATGCTTTCTATGGCACTTCAACATTTGTCCAGTGCTTTGCCTACATTACTTCTTACAATAAGCCTTTGAAGTTTGTGTTAGTGGGTCTACCTCTATTTCACAAATTAGGAAGCTAATGTTCAGCAAAGGTAAGGGAAGGAAAGCAACTTAGCCTAGTCTGCTCCCCCTCCTCCATTCTAGGGTCAGCTCTTTGTCAATCTGGAGTGAACATTCAAGATGGACATCCTATCAGACCAATTCTATGGTGTGTGCATCCAAAGCGTATCATAGTCTGTAAAATAGGCTTTTGTTATCCACTTGGTTTTTCTCATGCAGATGGTTAGGCTGAAGACAGTTGAGTAATTGTGGGTCAATCTGAGGAAGCTGTGAGGCTATGCCACCTTCCAGGGCTTGGTGGCATCGGCACAATGTCATTGCCAAATAGCATCTGGAAGCACTCAGTATAGTTAGGGAATCCCATTTCTATATGTATTCTGTGCTGGACTTGTTCCCTGACAGTAGCTAATGCCTTTAGTGACCATATATCACTCTGTTTTATGCCTTATTTCTTATTAATAATTAGGTGGATCTTGGTTATCATCTTTTAAGGAATCACATAGGAATGAATTGTTCAAATATAAAAAACATTTTGAAAACCTTAGAGTGCTATAAATATTCGCCATTATAATTATAGCTATAATAATAATTGTACTGTGACATAAAAGTTAGCATTTACTTAAAGTTTAGAAAGCGCCTTACTAACAACGGTCTTATAAGGCAGGTAGTATTTTCATTTCATAGGAGGGTAAACTGAGGTAGAGGGAGGTAAAATAATTTGCCCAGTTTTCACACAGTCATTAAGTGCCAGGGAGGAGGAGGAAGGACATAGGATTCAAACCCAGGTTTCTTAGCTCCAAAGCCTTGCTTTGCTGTCTCTACAATCCAAGGCATGGCTGCTAACCTTACCAACCTTTCTGAAGAGACAAGACAGACAAATAACATTCTTTCTCATGGTTCCTCCCATTGCTTCTAATTCCCCTTTACAACATGACTAATGTGAAAATGTTTAATATGAATGTATATCAGAGCCTATATCAGATTGCACGCCGTCTTGGAGAGGGGGAGAAAATTTATAACTCAAAACTTATGGAAGTGAATGTTGAAAACTAAAAATAAATTAATTAATTAAAAAAAAAAAAGACAGACAGATAACAAAAACCAGGGTCTGACCAGGTAGGGCAGACTGTCTTCCAGTCTCAACAATTCAATAAACAGTTTAATTCGATTCAACAAGCATTGTATGTACCCAGCTCCTTGCTGGGGAATAATGAGAAATGAAGTTAGATAAGGGCCCTGGGGGTTGTGGGGAGCTCCTGGAGAATGTTAATGTGGAACGGAGGATTTAGATTTAATCTGAAATCCATTAGGGAACCACTGGAAGTTTGATTAGGGTGGAGGGGGAGGGAGAGAAGGAGTAGAGGAGACACTGAGCTAATGAGAACATGGAGGAAGGAGAAAGTCAGCCCAGGGGCAAGATTGCTGGGTTTGGGAAGCGTGTGTGTGAATGTGAATATATATATGAGTGTGTATATGTTTGTGAGTGTGTGTAAGTGTGTGTATGAGTGCGTATATGTGAATGTGTGTGTATGTGTGACTGTGTGAGTGTATGTGTGTGTGTGTATATGTGACTGTGTGAGTGTGTGTGTGTGCGCGCGCGCACATATATATATGTGTGTGTATTCCATGTCTAGCTGTATTGCTTAAGACAGTTCGACTTTGAACAAGGCACCTAACACCTCTGGGTCTCAGCTTCTTAAATTTTGTTGTAGTCAAGTGACCAAGCATTTATTGAGCACCTGCTAGGTGCCAGGCACTATGCTAAGCACTGGGGAGACAAAGTAAGGCTAAAGATAGTTCCTGCCCTCAAGGAGCTCCCAGTCTAATGGGGCAGACACGGTGTAAACAGTTGACGATCTAAGTGAGAAGGCATTAGTTAGATTTAAGGGTGCTAGATTTAAGATGCGCAGGGAAAGGCTTCTTGCATAAGGTGGGATTTTAACTAGGACTTGAAGGAAAAGAGGGTTTGCGCCCATCGAGATAGTGAGATGTTCTCCCCTCCATTCGAATATGAACTTTTTGAGGGCAGGGATCTATTCTGGCCTTTCTTGGTATCCCTAGCACTGAGCACAGTGCTTGGCACCAGAAAGGCCACCCAATGAGTAGATAGCAGAGCTGAGTTTAGAAGAGAGATTATTATTATTATTATTATTATGGCAATCAGGGTTAAGTGACTTGCCTAGGGTCACACAGCTAGTAAGTGTCTGGAGACTGGATTTGAACTCAGATCCTCCTGACTCCAGGGGTGGTACTCTATCTACTAGGCCACCTGGCTGCCCCAGAGGGCTTATTCCTCTGAGCCTAAATGCCATCTCCACCAGAGCCCCATCTCCTGTTCTTTCGGCTCCTCATCCTCACACCCACGACCTTCCATCCATTTGTTTCCTATTCATATATTCATGTATGAATGATCTCTCCCCTCACTAGGGTTCCTAACCTGCGGTCCACAAACTTTTTTAAAACAAACATATTTTGATAAATCTATTTTATTGTAATTGTTTTCCTTTGTAATTCTACATATTGTACTTTACAAATTTAAAAACATGATTCCAGGAAGGGGACGGTAGATGTCACAAGACCATTAAAGGGACCACAACAGGAAAAAGGTGACGAACTCATTTGTCTAGGATGTAAACTCCTTGAGAAGAGGATATTTGCACATAGTAGGAAGTTAATAAGACACGTGTTGGTATGGCCTGATTCTATACTTCTTTCTACTCAATCTACAATGCTAAAGATTGTAGCCTGGCTGATGGCCCATTGAATAGACGAGGAGCTGACACGAAGAGCCCCATATAGACTGTCTCACGTAAAATAAGTGTTACAAGATTTATGTTATTTATTTGTTTTAGAGTTCAGAGCATCTGATGAGTGAATGTACAAGTTATTAATATTAAAAGGCTGGTCAAATTATATAAATCTTAGGGTTGAAACGGACCTTGGAAAGGAAAGTAATTCACTCTCTCTTGGCTTTCACACCAAAGGGAAAAAAGAATCTGTCTCTAAAAATGATTTTGGTAGTTTTCCTCAATCAGAAAATGAAAAGTGTGTAATGCTATTTCCCTTTTGGCCTCAGGGGCCAAGAAACTCAGCAACTACTTTGTGGACCAATGGTCACTGGTGCTTGATAACTATCTACTCCCTCTGCTTCCTTCAGATGGCCCATGTTCTGATCTTCTCTCAAAATGTCTGTGAAAAGAGAGGATTGAATTTGAAAAGCTCTACACTTCATTTCCACCTACAGTTCTACTAGTGTTCATTACTAGCCAGAAAGGCAGCTTTCTGAGGCAGCTGGAGTCAGGAGGACCATGGTTCAAATCTAGCCTCAGACACTTCACAAGCTGTGTGGCCTGGGCAAATCACTTAACCCATGTTTGCCGTAGTTTCCTCATCTACAAAATGGGGATAATAATAGAACCTCCCTCCCAGGGTTGTTGAGGATCAAGTGAGATAATCATTACAAAATGCTTAGCACAGGGCCTGGCATGGAGCAACTACTTTATAATTGTCAGTAGCATTTGCTGCTGCTACTATTACTACCAGCCAGACGAAGGTCCAGTGGGGCAAAGAGAAATCTAGGTCCGGGGAAAAATTAGCATGAGATTAATTAATATAGGCTGAGGATACAGAAGAGCAGTTAATTCAGGACAAGGGATATGAGGGGCCTCAAAGGTTCCTTGGTCATGGGACTGAAAGGAACGAATGAATGAACGAATGAATGAATGAATGCCTCTCCCTGGGAGAACAAAGCTAGCATTACACAAGTGAAGATAACCAAGAACAGCTAGCTTGGTGGTGAGTATTTGGTGGGGAGCAGGAGCAGCTACATTTTGGAATACATGTGTGTGTAAATAGAAGGAAATGCTTGCCAGGTAAAAAGCTTTTTAAAAAAATCACAAGCCACCTAACACCAAAGATATGATTTCACTTAGCTGTGGGTGTCATTTACCAAAAAGTGCAGGAGCAGGCAGCTTTCAGAACCTGCCCAAATTTTCCTGCTTTTCTGGGGTCTCTCTTTGATGCACTCTTTGATTCTGCACCCAACCCACAATCCTTTTATTGGCCAAAAAGCTATTTTTGCTAAAGCACCAGACTTAGAAAATTCCAGAGAGTCCAAGGCCCACCCCAAGGGCAAGGATGAAGTTTCTATGTAAAACTTGTAGGTGGCCCAACACAGACCCAGGCCAGGCAGTCCACAAAAGGCAAAATATTGGTCTAAGACAGTCTATAAATACAAGGGAGAATTTGGTCTTCTCAAAATATTATGGGACTATCAGGTTCTCTCTGGGGGGGAAGAACAGAGATATTTGTATATAAACAGCCCCTCTGGGTGGATGGAGACCCTAGTGGCCCCGAAGGATCTCAATTTCTCCATTAATTAAGTGATGAAAAGCCTTGCTTCTTGTATCCTGTCACATCTGTCAAAGTGTTCTGAAAGTATTGGGTGAAAGATACAATGCATTAGAAAGGAACCTTTCCTTTCTGGAAAAACAGGATGACTAAATCTCAATAAAGCTACATATGAAGTAAAAGATGGGCAACTAACCCAGTGTTTTGGAACACACGAACTTTTAACAGAAAATGCTTTGTTCTTGTACTCCTAGTACGTGCCTAACCATGTCATGCTCCTATTTTCAATAAACCAGTGGTTCCCTATCGGCATAAGGGGGAAAACGTCCTTTAAAAACAACATATGTACTTGCGGTCTACTCTATTACAATATGGGCTCCTTTTGAGTATATATTGTTTCATTCTTATATCCCTTTAGCTTGGCACTGTGCCAACAGCACAGGGGCTCATGGTGGGTGCTTGATAAATGCTGGTTAATTGTTTATACATTATATTCATGCAGCACTAGATTAAGTTATATACTTTATAAAATATACACAAACCCAGAAAACTTAAAAAGGATGAGATAAAGATGAAACAAAGCGTGACCCAACCACTGGCTTTATTGAGTCAAGATTTAAATATCTATTTGGAATATCCATTCCATAAAGTGACTGTGAAACTGTGAATGAACTAGATCTGTGGTCTCCAAAGTGGGAAGGGAAAGGCTATGGGATCACCCTTCGAGATGGGGCAGATGGGAAGGGTGGTCACATCTTCCCCTCCCTGTACTAGCCAGCCATGGCGCTTGTCTCTAATAACTACCCTTCACCCCAGAATTCCTTTTCCACTCCTCCCCTTTTGGGAGTCGTAGCTTCGACTGAGATGGCTTTGTTACTCAAATCAGTTAGTCTACAATCATTGATTAAGCCCCTACTAAATGCCAGACTGTGCTAAATGCTTGGATACAAAAAAAAATGCAAAAACAGGGTCCCTAAGGTTATAAGAGGACAGGGAAAGGATTATAGCTGGAAGGGGGGAGGAGACATGCATACAACTATGTACATACACAAAAGAAGTAAGGTCAGAGGTCATTACCACTTCTTGGTGACTTTTATGTGAATCAGTGGGAGGGAAGAGGGCACAGAGGATGGGAAAGGCTTCCTGCAGATTGGAGCTAAGTCTTGAGAAGGCAGGGAAGTCAGGCTCAGTTTCCCCACATGTCAAATGAGGGGGTTGGGAAAGATGATCTTTTAGCTTCCTTCCAGGTCTAGGTACTAGCATCCTTGTGCTAGCCACCACTAAGACAGATGAGGTGGGGACCATAATTTCTTTGGTGGAGGGAACTCCCAGGTAGAGGAAACACTCTCCACCAATAGCAGACTGCACATTCTCTGCACCTTGTCCTCTCAGAGAATCAGTCGAGAAGCTAAGTGACTTTCCCAAGGTCACACATCTAGTAGGGGGCAGAGGCAGGATTCAGACCCACCTTGCTGACTTTCTCAAGCCACCATAAAGGCTTCTGCAAAGACCGAAGGCCATTCCCAAAGAAGAGACCGAGAAACACTGGAAGCATTAGCAGCACCATTGGACTAAGAGCAGAACCCCAAGTCCCCATTCTTCTCCCCCATCCCACAAATGGGAATGACTGCACAGGACACAGGAATCTTTAAGTACTTGGGTCCTGTTGTGTTCTAAGAAACTAACCAAGGGATCCCCACATTATTTCAGAGCCAACCTCATGGCTGCACTGTTTTCAGGAGTGGGGAGAAGTCCATTGATAATGAAACCTGTAATCATGACAGTCCATGGATCTGGAGTCAAGGAGGATGAGTTTGAACCCTGGTTTTGTCACTTGCTGACTGTGGGACCCTGGGCTAGTCATTTTGCCTCTCTGGGCCTCCGTTTCTTTATCTGTAAAATGAGAAGGCCTGACTAGGGGCCATCCAAGGTCTCTTCCAGTTGTAAATCTCTGACACTGTCAGATGATGCATATTGAAAAAAAAAAAAGGAGGTTGTCTATGGCTTATCCGATTATCCTTTAATTTCTCTTTTAGAACAAAATGATGATGAATCCACCTAATGCCCCCAAAGTGGATCGAGAATGACCTTACCTCGACGGAAGACTGGGAGTTGACCGGCAATGGAAAAGGCGTAACGGCCATCTGGTTGACTGCGTCCTCGCTTCTGGGAAGCATTAAAGAAGGCAAAGTCAGTACATTGTGTGTGAAATGGGAAACTGCCGCTATGAATTACAGTCATAGGCTTCTCTCAGTCTGTGGCACACAGAGCCATAGGGACATATACATATACATATATATATATGTATTTCTATCCCATCCTCTTTCAAATGTTTGTCCAGCCCCTGCTTAAAGACCTCCACTGGAGCCAGGTCAATAGAGTACTGGTGAGGACCACCCAAAGTAGGTGCAGAGTGGGCTTCCCAGACCACACCACACCCCAAATGAGAAACCGAGCCAAGGACATGCTGCAGCCAGCTGGTATGAGAGCCACCTGGTAAATGTTCAGCTGGCGCAGTCCACTCTCAGTTACTTTATCTTGTCATTTTGACCACGATGTCTCTCCCATCTGTCTTTGTCTCCACACCCACGTTCAGGCCCTCCTGCCTCAATAGCCTCCTAAATGGTCTTTCCATCTACCTCACAATTGCCTGTGATTTTCCTAAAGTCCAGGGAGCACCTTATCACCCCTACTTTGGTAGCCTCCTGTCACTTCTAGCAAAAAATACAAACCCTGGCCCTTGCTCTTGGTCATCCCTACCAACCTCATTCCATCTTATTTCCTTTCATGGACTCTAAGTTCCATACCTGACTCTATGGCCAGTGCAACGGCAGTCCTCCAAGCCCAGCACGCCCTCCTTCCTCACTTCTGCCTCCTAGAATGCTCAGTTTCCTACAGGATTCAACTCAGGTCTACCTGAGGCTTGTGCCAATCTCCCCCTCACCATGGAATGGTTCTATTTTGTATGTACTTTGAATATACCCGTGTGTAGCTAAAACACATGTACAACACATAGGTATACAATATACCCACACACAAATGAGTTAACAAATTAGAACATGTGTGTCTACCCAGCAGAATGTAAGTTACCTGAGGACAGAGATTATTTCCCTTTTGCCAGTGTATGCCCGTGCATAGCATGGCACCCAAAGCAGAGTAGGTGTTTAACAGAATCATAAATACAGAGTCCTGATTACTCATTTTACAAATGAGGACACTGAGACCAACCAAGGGAGATGAAGAGACTTGCCCAGTGAGGGTCACTTAGGTAAGAAACATCAGAGAGAAGATTTGCACCCAGGACTTCTGAGTCTGGGGTCAGCATTCTTACCATTTTGCAACATGGCCCCTCCTCTCATAAACACTTGTTAATTGATTGATAACATGATCATTTTATCAATGCATTAATGTCTCTCCTCTGCTGTATTCCTTTTTGTAATGCTTCATTTAATCTGTCAACAAGCATTAATTAGGCACCTATACATGCCAGCTGCTACATATGGCGATAAGGAGGCAATCCTGATCTGACGCCAGCAGAATGCAAGGTCTAGCAGGTACTGTTGAGTCAGGAAGTCTTTGAATTGGGACCCGGTGAGGAGTTAACTGTATATCCATCATCAGAACTCTCACTCGGCTAAGACAAGTCTACTCATCACCAGGTGGGCTGGAAGGTAACCTGTTTTTCAACCACAGTGGCGCTCTAAGGCAATGTACTACAATGACGTACTACGTTATAGCAGACTGTGATCTGCATCGGCAAAGAGAAGAAACACACTGACAAAATCATCCTAGTTTGAAGAAGCAAGTATTGGCTCATTTAGCGCTGTTGGGAAAAAAGACTGGAATGGGGGCTTGTGACCTGTAAGTTCCCACTGACCACTTGGGAGTTATTCTGGCAGGAGCACAGGAAGGAGGAGCCGTTGTGCTGGCCAGTCAGCCATCCTGGCTCATCCTCATTCCCTGCACTTCAATAACAGGGAATAATGAGGTTGGGGGTGGGGCGGTGCTTGATAAATTCTGGGGCTGGGAGCACATCTGCAGGAAGGGTGATTGATGCAGAAGACCACAGTGCAGACAGTCAATACCACGAAGGGCAGGTTCCTTCTACCTTTCCCATAGTCCCAGCTACAGAACAACAGATGGGGCTGAAACCTGCCTAGCAGGGTGAGGCACAAACTGGCTGCAGGAACTCACTGGCTGCCAGGTGGGTGGAAATTTTCTGGGGCAATCACCTCTCCTGGGGTGCTCATTTGGAACACGTGATGGAAACAATTACCTCAAGGCTGGTGAGAGTGGTTCAGTGGACGCTTCCACAAAGAAACAGGCCAATTCACAAGCCAGGGACCAATCCCTGGACAAGTCTAACCATGGGGGCACACAGTGGTACTTCAATAGACCAAGTGCGTTCATAATCTCCCCAAATATCCAGCAAACAGACAGATATCAGCTGGCACTGGCGCTCATGCCCTTTAAATACAACATCACCCTACCCACCCTTTGACCTTATGCCTCAGGATTCCCCAACGCTAACCCTCTGCCATTGATCGGTCTCTGACTAATAATGAGGCCCTGTTTATTTCCATTTACAGAATGGCACTTGTGTTAATGTTTTTATCTAGAATTCCCCTTCCTTAAGGCTCCCGATACTATTAGACCCTTTAGATATAGCTCAAATTGTACCAGCCTCTCTCTGTGTTTCCAATCAGTTCAACCTCACGGTTTCATTTTTTATGAAACATATTTTATTGATGATAATGATAATTAATATTTATGGAAGCACATTAAGATTTATAAGACATTTTACATATCTTATCTAATTTAATCCTTACAAAAATTCTATGAGGTCCATAAAATTATTTTCTCAAATTTACAGAAGAGAAAACAGGCTGAGAGACATTAAATTACTTGTTCAGGGCCGTAGGGTGTAGGGTTAACTTGTAAATAGGGCATGATTTGAATTCTCTGCCTATTTGCTATTTGTCCCTGTTACCTACCATCGAGCTCTCTCTCCCTTCCCATACTCAGTGAACTCTTAGAACGAAAAATAAGGAGACTCCCGTAGAATCCCATAGAAAGCTTAAAAAAAAAAAAAAAGGGAACCAAGTGTAATGGGAAGAAGGGTAGGACTTTTTTTTTTTTTTTTTTACTGTTTTCTCTTTCTGAATGCTTAGGTAATCAAGTACCTTTGATGAGTCTTGCCATCATTTCTTTGATTGAATCAAGAGTCTTTGATGACCTGCTTAGGAAACAAGAAAGCCTAGTTCTGACCCTGAGAAGGGCATATAAGATCTGAGGTTGGTGTTTTGTTTTGGGGCTCTTACTCACTGGAAGAATGTCATGTGATTTGACCAGATGAGACTCTAGGTAGCCATTGCAGAGCCCCCCAGCTTTGAAAACTCAGATGTTGGTGCCTCTCTCTCTGGTAACTATGTATTGCTATGGACGGATAGAAGCCTGTCTATTGATTTATGTTTGCTCTGTTTATATAATGTATGCTTGTAATTTCTGTTTGTATTTTCTCTGAAGTTCAGGGTGCTAGCTTTTTCCCTGAACCAAGAGAATGATATATGTATGTTTAATTAAAGTAAGACTGTAACCCCTAAAAGTTGCTTTCCTTAGAAAAGCAGATCAGAGAACCTGTGCTAGCAGCCCTCCTGTGTTCTGGTGTTATTGGTCTTTCACCCCCACAGCAGCTGCTAGCAGCATTGTTGTTACACCAAGATATTAGCAGAGTGTGACAGTAAAAGTGTTTTAATCTAAAATTTTCACAAAAAAGTATTTAGTTTTGTTTTGATCATTATTTTTTTAAACATAATTATTATCTTGTTTCTCAAACTACACAAAAGAATCCCATACCCTTGGACTGTCAAGATCCTATGACTTTTGGCACAGACAAACAAAGAGAAAGACTGAGAAGATATTGTCAAGGATGGAGGTGTCACTGGCCTGGTGACCCAGCACTCCTACTGCTTGGTGGAGAAGACTAACCAAAGACATCCATCATCTTGGACCAATAAAGGATGAGATCCTTTTGAGGGACCCACAAAAGATAGAGTGCTAGTGGTTCATAGTCGGAAGGAATCCAAGAGGTCATCCATTCCAACCACTGCCTGAATAAATATTGCTCCTTAAACATTCCCAACCAATGGTCATCTTGTATTGACATGAAAACTGCTGGTGAAAAAACATTATTATCGTAAAACCCACTAGCTACCAGATATTTCTGAATTGTATGTCCCAAAGAGATCTCAATCTCAATATTTCAAAAAGACAGATCATTATCTTTTCCCTCAAATTCATCTGTCTTCCAAATTTTCCTTTTACTTTTGAGAGCACTACCATTCTTCTTGGCATTCCAGGTCACAATTTCATATTATCTATGACCCCCCCAGCCTTTTTCATCCACCCCCCACATCTAATCCATTGCCAAATCTTGTCATTTTCCCTTCCCACTATTAGTAGTTAATAGCTCACAAGATATTAGTAATCCATCAAGATGAAGAATCTTTAATGTGTGAACCTTGAGGGGTGGAACCACTCTCAGTCCTTATAGTGGATGACAATGGTTGACATTTATTTGGTGTTTTGAGGTTTGCAAAGTGTTCAAGGCAGCCCCACAACAACCCTGGCAGGTTAGACACCTAAGGTATTATTACGCCCATTTCTTGAGAAAACTGAGGCTCAGTGATGTTATATGATTTGTCCAAGGTTACAAAGACAGTTAGTAGCCTAGCTGAGCTTCTAACCCAGGTCCCTGGCTCCAAATGCTCTCTCCTTTATATCCCACTGTGTCAACTCATTATCTGTTCACAATTGGACAGCTTGAGTCAGGAATCCCAGGGTTCCAGGCTCCAAGATCATTCTTCTACTCAATTTCCCAGGCTGCCCATCACAACTCTATGAGATTAAAAGCAAATCAAAGTAAAAGTGGAAAGAGGAAAAAAAAAAACAGCCAGGAAGATTGCAGCCAAGAACATGAAGAATATATACATATACATATGTATGTATGTATTTGGAAAGGGCCAGGAAAATTTCATTTTTGTTATGGTATCCACACCATTCTTATTTGAGCCACTAGATTAGAAGCTCCTTGAGGGTAGGGACTGTTTCCCCAATGCTTAGTACAGTGTTTGAAATACAGCAGATGCTTAATAAATATTTATTGATTGAAGCCATGCCCCTACTCTCATACACTCTTCCCTCTCTACCTACATATCTTTCTTATCTGTGGCCTCTCCCTCTTTGATGGGCCTCTCCATTAGAATTTAAGTTCATTGAGGGTGGGGACTGTTTTACTTATTTTTATATCCTCAGGGTTTAGCACAGAGTTTGGTATACAGCAAGGGCTTAATAAATGCTTCTTCCTTTATTCATTCCAGTGCAGGCTCCTCACAGCCAATCAAACAACAAGGTGGGCCCAGAGAGGACAGTCAATGGGCCACATTTACTTCTGAGCCACAGACATTTAATGGTGATAAAACAGATGGCTTTCCACTCTGTGCTAAGGTGACTGCTTTTTAAAGACATGGCCACAAATAAATCTTAATGGGGACATTGTGGGGAGGGGAATGAGTGGCCCTGAACAGTCCTGACACAACTCAATGATTTCTGCACAATAAGGAGGGTTTGTAATGTCCTTTAGAACCCACATTAAATTTGTTTTTGCTTCCTGTAGTAAAAACCTCTGATTATTCCCAGTGGGATGGGGAGAAGCTGCTCTAAAAAGTCACAGTTTATATCCATCTGCCACTTCCTTGATGGCACTCACACACCTCGGTCTGGAGAGGGGGGACTGGCAGTGCAGCATATTTCAAAGTGACAGGAACAGGCAGAACTGGAAAAAAAGAAAACTAATCGACATAGAGCCTTGCTAGGGAATACAGAGGAGAACATGGTGACGTTCTGCTCTATCAGCTGTCATAAGCAAGACTTATGTCCTGGGAGGACAATCAATCACTCAGTAAGCAGTATTACCTGGTGCCAGGCTCTGGGCTAAGTATGGGGGAAACAAAGGAAGACAAAAACAGCCCCTGCCCTCAGGGCACTTACATTCAAATGGGTGAGACAACACTGAAAGGACCCAGAATGTACAAGATACATACCAAGTAAAAGGGGAAGCCAAGAGATGGGGGGTGATGAGGAAGTGTACTCCAAGAATGGGGCGACAGCTAGTGCAAAGGCTTGAGAGTCAAGATTCAAACCCAAGTCTCCAGACTCCAGCTAGGTGGTATAGTGGAAACACCTCAGGGGCTTGGGTCAAGAAGACCAGAGTTCAAATCCAGCCTCAGACACTGGATAGCTTATGTGATAAGTCTGGGCAAGTCACTTCGCCCCTGTTTGCCTCAGTTTACTCATTGATAAACACTGAAGTTGATGCCCTCCAAGTTCCCTTCTAGCTCTAAATTGAGTAGATGCCTTGAGATAAGTCAGGACAGGGCTGTCTTATGCCTTCTTAAAAATTAAAGTGTGGCATAAAAATGCTTGAGTAGCTTCCTAAGACTATCCCACTCAAACCTTAGAAATTATCATCCTTTTCAAAGTAGCCAAAGCAGTGCGACTTGGAAATTCACTGTCTCCAAACCCAGAGTATGGCTTTTTGGGGCCATTTAATGAAATGTCATTGTATTATAAGAAACAGAGCTGACATGCTAGAATCCAATTTGGATGCTGAGAAGACCAGGGAATGGAAAAATTACATTCTTCACTTTCCCTTCCAAGACTATTGCCACTAAATGCTGGCAAATGGACCTGACACGTTGTTTGCTGTTAGAATTAAATATTTATGCTTCCCTAAAGAACTTCAAGAAAGAGGGAAAAAAGAGAGAACCTGACACTTGTCACAGTCTTTAGAAAGCCATGCTGGAAAAAAGCACTTTGGAAAAACACAATTTCATTTGAACCAGACTGCCAGTATACTGAGGGCTCTCTTTGTTCTCTCCCTCCATCTCTCTTTCTCCATCCCCTGTCTCTTCTTTCTCCCCCCACTCTCTGTCTCTCTCTCTCTCTCCCTCCCCCGCATCTGGTAATTTTTGGAATCCATATACAGAAGGAATTTTCACCATTGAAAACTGGAATAATCTGCTAAGTAGCAAAATATGCTGAATCTGAATGAAAAGTTCAATGACGGTGTCACCGTGAACTTTTTACATGCTTTTTCCCAGCTACGGAAATCGCTAACGAGGCCACTGGGAGCACCTTTGCATCTGGGCCTGCATTTTGGGAAGGTGGCCCAGGGGCAATTTGAAAATAATTAGAGCTGTCAGTAGTGTGGTGGAAAAGATGCTTAGACTGTTTTTTTGGTTAAGGAAAAAACAAAACCACAGAACATAAGTAGGGTTTTGCTAGAGGCCTAAGGGCACAGATGTTTTTTAATTCTCCTTGTGGTATCCCCTTCCTCAGCTCACCATATTTCTTCTTCTTCATTTCCTTTTGGTTTGTATTAACTACCTCCCTTCCTTCTGCGCTTTATCCTCCTTTCTACCTGGCTACCCTCCATGTCACCTAAAGGCATAATTAGCTTCTTCCACTAGCTGCCCTTGGGTTCTTCCCAAAGCTAGAAGCAGTAACAATGATAGCAGCAGTCAACCTTATTCATTTTAAGGTTTAAAAAGCTCTTGACATATATTAACTCACTTCATAAAAACCCTAGATTTTTTTTTTTTTATCTCCCCCCTTTTTGGATAGAGAAACTGATGTTCAGAGAGGTTAATTGTCAGAGTAAATGTCTAAGTAATCATTCTATCTAGTTACACTGTCTTCCATGTAGATTGTGTACACAATATTTTTATTCTCAAATTCATGCCTGGCATGCTCAACTTTGACTCTTAGAATCTCTGGCTTCCTTTAAGACTCAGCTTAAGCATCACCTTCTGTAGGAGAACTTTTTTGGACCCACTAGAAGCTGCTAGTTACCTTACTAAGAAGATCTTACTTCTACTCTATACATATCATGCATAAACTTATTGAAGTGTATGTTGTCTCTCTTATTAGAGCATAAGATCACTGAGGGCAGTGACTGTTTTCACGTTTTATTTCTTTCTGCAGTGTTAGCACAGTGTTTGGCAAATAGCTAGTGCTAAATTAATGCTTACCAATCACTTTTTGGCACATAATATGGATTTACTTATCTGTATTCACATTATTTTCCCCACAGTGGAAGTAAGCTCCTTGAGGGCTGGGATTGTTCCATTTTTGTCATTGCAACCCAAGGAACTATGACGATATTTAGTAAGAAGAATACCCTTGGAATACATTAGACTTCTAAAAGGATACTTGTTAAATTATTAAGGACTTAATAAATGCATACAGAACAAATGAAAAATGAACCACACCAAAGTTCATTCTGGAAGCACTTTCTTTAAAGGCTAGGAATATAGGCTCTGCAAATTTTCCAAATGATAGATGATTATTTCTGATTAATAAGTCTGGAGTTAGGTGCAAATTCAAAGTCATCTGTTTTACTTCTCTTCTATTCTTTGAGGGGAGTATAATAATTGATAATACTGGAACAGATAGGATATTATGAGCCACTAAGACATTAAATGATTTGACTAAAATCTCACATCAACTATTAAATAAAAACTGAATTATGATTTCATTAGGCAGATATTTTTAACCTGAAATCTAAACTTGTTTAAACATTTTTGAAAGCTGCAATTTAATATAATTATTTCCCTTTGTCATCCTATGTATTATATTTTATGTATTTCAAAATATTACTCTGAGAAGGGATCTATAGGCTTCACCCGACTGCCTAAAAGCCCATGATATGAAACACAGTTAGAACCTCTTAATGTCAAAGCCAAAATCCAGAGCCTCCATAATACAACAAAATATTTCCAGTACCTAGAAAGGAGTCTGAGTACTAAAAAACCATAATGAGGAACATGCAAGACATGGCAACCTCTAAATAAATGAGAGGAGATCTCGGAATTCAATATTTCAAAATACGGCTAATATCCAAGAACGATTTCCCCTGCAAATAATACTATAGAGGAAAAATAGAAGTTTGATAGGTCTATTAAGCATTCTTCATGAAAATATTGGAATTGAGTAGGAATTTTGAAATACAGCCTTACAAGTAAGAGAAACCAAAAATGGTAAAAATTACTTGAGTGTATAGAAGAGGCTATTTAATGACACAGTGCTAATGTTTTAATGTGGGAAGAAGAAACAAGCGTCCTTTTAGAAGACTAATATCTTCAAAGGCTATTGAGGGAGTTAATAAAAATGGTGGATTGGGGGTGGGGGTGGACAAGGTCTGTCCTGAGGGTTTGAAGAGAGGAACAAGAAGGGAGAGCAAAACGAGTACACTAGTGTAGAAGGCAGGAAGAAAAGAACATGTTCTTTGTCATATTTGGAGTGTGAGAAAAAGAGCATACAAAACTGGAGGAACGGGTAGGAGAATGAATCACCAAGTGCACTTTAATCTTATCTGAAATGGACAAAGGAAGGCTGAACACACACACACACACAGAGTTTGATATAGAAAAATATATCAAACTCCAAAGAAAAACAGATTGGGATAGGGGGAGTTAGAGATAGCAGGGAAAGAATAAGAGTAAGCAAAACAAACTTCCTAATCTTGAACAGGAGATGAAAATAAAAAACAGAAAAGAATTGAAAACTAAGGGAGGTGTTCATCAATTAGGGAATGGATGAATAAACTGTGGTATAAAAATGTAATGGACACTAACAAATGATCAAGAACTAATTCCATGGAATCCTGAGAAGAACTAATGCAGAATGAAATAAACAGAAGCAGAGGAATAATTTATTCAAGATCAGCAATATAACATTGAAAGAACCATGATTGAGGAAATGTCTACCTATCTCTCCAGAAGAACCAGGAAGAAGTATATTAGCTATTTTCTTTCGGAGAAGTACTTAGTTACTAAGAGCACTGGAAATAGCCACTGGATACATGTGTATTGCTTGATTGTCTGTATTTACTTTTTATAATGGTTTGTTTTTTTCCTATGTTTTGAAGGAGCTATGGGTAGGCAAGTGTTAGCAATAGTGATGCCAATAAAAGAGTAACTGAAATAAGTTTTTAAAATGTATAGAAGTGAAGTAAAGGAAGTTTAGAAGGAAGCACAAACAGGGAGGACAGTTTTAAAAATAATGTGTTGAACTTATTTGAATATTTAATTGGCTATCATATTCCTTGGAGTTTGATCATGGGAGGATGTTTAAAAAAATGAAGGGGTGAGAAATAAGAATGCACTGGTATGTGAAAAAAGATATAAATATTTGGGGGGTGGGGGAGAAGGAAGCAGAATGAAATCAAGATTCACAGTTTCATAAACCAAATCTTTTTTTGTGTTCTGCTGTATATATGGAAATGCATTCTTCTGTGTAAAGTTCTGAATTTTAAAAAGCTGAATTTGAAAAATAAAAATACAAAGAAATACTCAGTGGATCTGGGTATGTTTCCCAGCTCTTGCATTTAGCATCTAGGTCAAGTTACATAAAACTCTCTGTTCCTCAGTATGCGTATCAGTCAAAAATGATGGGGTTGGACTGGATAACTCTAACATCCCTTGTAGTGCTATATTAATGATTCTATGACTATAATCATTAAAAAAAAAACCAAAAACCTTTTCATTTCAGATGCCAGTCATCCTGATTAAATGTCATAGAAATTTTGTGTAATATGTAGTTTGACTTAAAACCATGCCTTGCTAAGACGTGTGTTAGGTGGGCTGGCCCTTCCCACTCTGAAATGCAATGATCATGGGATATGAACACAGTATGATTTCATTCTGTCCGGGTGACTCTACATTTGGTGGTGCCTTGGACTCTCTGACTCAGAGAGTAATTTTTTTAAAAAAATTCACTTTCATTTTTTATTGATCATTATTAATTTAATAATCATTTAAAAAGCATTCCAATATAAAAAGCTAAATAGGACAGATTATTGCATAAGAAACCATGAACTTTGGGGAACACTATTTTTTAAGGATTAAATTTAACATGGTTCTAACAAAATTGCCTTGTTTATAGCCATATGTTTACATCCACTACAACTTTTTTCCTCCTCCTGTGTATTTTTTAAGTTTTTAACTAATAATTTTCTTTTTTTTAATCTGAAAATGTATGTTTTATTTTTCATCTTAAGTCTATCACCTCTCTCTCTCAAGCATGCTTCATCATTATTCTTCTGGAACTGTAGTAAGTTATTGCATTGATCAGAGTTCTCAAGTTTTTCAAAGCTGTGTGTGTGTGTGTGTGTGTGTGTGTGTGTGTGTGTGTGCGTGTGCGTGTGCGTGTGCGTGTTGCTTCTCTCCCTGCCTCTTCTGTCCAGACACCTAGATTTGGCTCGTTCAATACCAGTCACTGATACTGTTCAATATTATCCAATTATCCTGTATCTGGAAAGAAGTTCCTGCATTATTTAAAGAAGGGAACTGAACCATGTGGCTCAGCACACCACAATGCTACCTTAAAATGGCATCATAGGATTAATAACAAGAAAAAAAAAAGCCTTTCACATAACCATTTGAAAAGATTTCCTCTACTGGTAAATATATTAAATCTCCCCATTTTCTCATATCCTTTACCCTCATACTGGACTTAGAGCAAGTTTCTCAAAGAATCTATCAGCAATTTTGATAAATTGGAACTGACCGCTGGCTTCAGCTGGGAGAGCTGTGATAAGGTAATTAGAGACAGTCATTAGGCCACGAGGCAGTGAGTGTTTTTAATTAACTGCTCTTCTGTCTACAATGGTACAGATTTCTGCAATATCACGTCCTTGCTCCCCTTTTTTTTAAACAGTTGTTTTTGTTCACATCCTAATTAGCCTGAAATCCACAATGGGTCTGTGAGTCATTAGTGCAAATTAGCAAGGTGCTGCTGAGTGTACCTAGCTTACACAGTCCCTTTCTGTCTCCTTTTCACATCATTAGAGCTTGGACCAGCCACCCCATGTCTCCCCCTTCTTAGTGCCCTGGACATATGGACTGTAATATTCCAGAGTGTTTCTTTCCGGCCCATCCAGATGTGCTCCGCATAACAGGTCCCCCGGACATACATCACATGCAGTAGCACCGGGTTTTCTGATGGCCCGTGTGAGCTGGTGGGAGGATGTTCACGCCTGCCCTGGTCCCAGGGCAGGGGGAAAGGCTGGATTAATACAATGAAGAATGAGCTGCTCTACTTGGCAGGGCAAGGATCCAAGGAGATTAATGGTCTTGCCCGCAGCTCCTGTATTAACGTCCCCCGCTATCCAAAATTAACTGTCATGTACAACAGCTCAGTCTCCATTACTTAATTACACGTGGAGAGCGTACGCGGGGGTGAAACCTCCCGGGCCTGAAGAAGGCCATATGAAATGCAGACCTGGAACAAGATTTAATACCTGCTGTCAAGCTCTGCTGAGAATGAGAGGTATGGGCAGAGGGGGATCTGGAGCTATGGCCCTCTATCGATTGTACATATTGGCCTGTCTTATTTTTGTAATTAAAATTATAGGAGAGCCCGGTGTGTCCAGTTTATGGATTCCAAGGTGCCTTCGACCCACACTTTGTAGGAATCGGAGGTCATGTCTAGGCATATTCTGCCTGCAAAAGCCAGCTGAAGACTCAGCTCCTGTGTCCTGCTGGCTATTGGCCCACAAGTTCTAAAAGTTTCTCAAAAGGAGAAAGACAAAGAATCCTCCTCATGGAGTTCTCCACAGCCTGACCCCTCACTAAGTTTCCAGCCTGCCCTCCTCTCCCTCCACAGTCCAACCAGAGTAGTTTCCTATACAAAATTCTATCTCTGGTCTCTCCACCTTGGCTCTGGCTTGCCCCAGGCCTGGAATGCTGTCTCTCCTCAATCACTGGGCCACTCAGCAAAAATTAATCAAATACCTACTATGTGCCAGATGTTGTGTTAAGGCTGGTTTGCTAATAGCTCAAGCTTCAGGTTCTTCAGGGGGCCCTTTCTGATGCCTGGGGCTGGGGGTGCCTTCCCATCAAGGGTGACCTTGGGCTTGCATTCAATATGATTTTACATAAATCATGATTTGTATAAATAATAATTACAAATTCATATATTACATAATAATTATATAAACACATACACATAATCATATAAACATAGGTTATCTCCCCTGACAGAATCCTGTTTCATTTTTGTCGAAGTCCCGAGATATGGGTGCTCAATAAATGCTTATAGATAATTTAATTGATTTGTTAATTCATCAGTATCTGAAATTCACCCTGTGGAAATTCCCTCCACCAATGCAGATTGCAATCTGTTTATAGTAAGTTGTAGATATGCCTCAAAGAGTAGCTTAAGAGCTACTAGTCTCTAGCCTCCAGAGCCACATAGACTCCACACACACCTCCGTCAACCAAAGGCCACATCATCTCATACCTGAACTACTGCAACAGCTTTTGGTCAAGTTGGAGGGCTTCAAGTCTCTCACCATTCCATTCTCGCCTCTAGCTAAAAGTGCAGGCCACATCTCTTCTGCATAGACAATAGTGGCTGCCTATTACCTCCAGGATCAAACATAAAATCTTCTGTCTTATGGCCAGGTTTCAACATGGTCTCTGCTTACCTTATCAGTTTTTTTACTCTCCTTTGTGTCCATCGGCCCTCTTGTTCTTCCTCACACACAACGTTCCAGACCAAGAATGTTTTGCCTTATTCACTTCAAAGGCCTGGCTTTCCCAGATTCCATTAAGACTCATTTCAGATCCTACCTCTGAGACCTTCTCCCATTTACACTGTCTATATCGTATTTGTTGCTACTTGTTATTTTGTCTGATCCTCATCCAAACCCATGAGATTGGTGCTCCAATTGCCCCCATCATACAGATAATATGAATTAGGGTTACAATTAGAGCTTAGAGGGACCTTGGAGACACTCAGGTTCAACAACTCACTTTGCGAATGAGGAAACGGTCAAGGAAAGTTTAAGTGACTCACCCACAGCCACACGGCAAGTAAGAATGAGAGAAGGTATTTGAATTCAGGTCTTCCTGAGGGCTAGCATTCTATCCATTACACCTCCTAGCTGCCTCTGCCTGACTTAATTTATCACAAAGTAAATACATAAAGTCTGTGACGGTCGAATATTTAGGCATTTGAAATATGTGTCTTTATTAAACAAAGAAAAACCTAAGAGATTTTCTTGTTCTGCTGTGCTTGTGAATCCTTAGCTTTTTCCAAGATATTGTTATTAGAACAGCGCCCCATTTCTCAAAGCTAATTGAGCAGTTAAATGACTACACACCAAACAACCATCAGCTCAAAAGGTTGGAGGACCTTACCCATGGTAAGTGATCAAACTTAGTAATGACAACTGGCAGTAATCATGCTTCAAGCTTTGCAAATCACGTTGTATCCATCACCCCGGCTTGAAGGCCTAACTGTCCTGTGAAACAGGTTCTCCGGGTAATAAACCCTCCATTTTATAAATGAAGAAGCTGAAACACAGAAACTTGGAATGACCCCCAAGGCCACACGGCCAATAAGCATCAAAGGTGGGAGGTGAACCACATCTTCCAGACACCAAGGGCAGCATTATATCTACCACATGAGATTGCCTTTCAATTTCTTTGCTCCATCTTGGTCTGAGGCTGAATACCTGGATGCCACTCATAGAATGACCCAGCCATGATCCATGTGACCCAACAGTTGGCCATGGCAGGTAGGAAAGTGAATGTTATCTTAGAATGCATTAAAATAGCTAGAGATTTTAGGGAAAGAGCTTGCATAGTTCCTATGTACTCATTTGGAGATATTGTGTTCAGTTCTGGGCATCAAAGCAGAAGAAGGCTTAGCCAAGGAGAACGTGCAGAGGATGGCAGCCAGGATAGTGAAGGACCTTGAGTCCACACCAAATTCAGTTCAGTTGAAGGAATTGAGAATGTTTTACCTAGACAAGTGAAAACTCAGAGAGCATGATAGTTTCCTTTCAGTAACTGAAGGGCTTTCGGATGATTTGGGGGCCCCAAAATAAAGACCAGTTTCCCCTCTATAAAATGGGGCAGACAAGACTTACAGCTCCTTGCTTGATGGGACAATGGGATAATGTATATAAAGCATTTTATAAACTTTAGGGAACTTCATAAGTATCAGTTATTTAAGTGAAGCCCAGATCTCCCCTGGGCAACTGAGAAATGCAAAAGCAAGGGGCCGGGGGGGGGGGGGGGCGCCCCTCCCAGGGGAAGTAGAATGATCAGCTCTCTGTGAAATCTCACCTTGTTTTCTTCCCAGGGTAAGATGTCCATGATATTTACAATATCCAAGAGAAAGTTTGCTTCTGGGATTCATGATGGAAGTTTTGGTATTTTTGTTTGTTTTTATTTTAAATGAATCACATCATCTACTGGGAATTACACTCTAGGCTCAGAAAGAACTTCATTTGGAATCCAGGGAGAATTGTAATTAGCTGAAAACAAACTGGGTTGGTTTGTGCGAGGGCGTGGAGATGGTAGTAATTAGGTTAATATGTGGGAAAACAGCAAGCAGGGTGATGGGATGGAAAGAGCACCTGACTTCTCAATAGGATTGGAGAGCCATTCTAAAATTATCTCGCCTCAATCTGTTTTCCAGGTCAGTTGTTTTGAGAATGAGATATTTCAATTTTATTCTATTTTGTCAGTCTTTTGACTTTGTTTTATTGTTTCCTGATGTCTCACAGAGTCATTAGCTTCCATTTGACCAATTCCAATTTTTAAGGAGTTATTTTCTTGACTGAGCTTTTGTACCTCTTTTATCATTTTGCCAATTCTATCTTCTAAGGAGTTATTTTCTTCAGCAATTTTTTTTGTTCTTTTACCAAGTGGTTAAATTTTTCATAATTTTCTTGTATTGCTCTCACTTCTTCTCCCAATTTTTCATCCATTACTTTTATATGAGCTTTAAAATCTTTTTTTTTTCCCTTTAAAAAGTCTCTTTAGCTCTTTTTAGGAATTTTATCTGGGCTTGTACCTAACCCGTAGCTTTCTTTGAGGCTTTGCGGGTAGAGGTTTTCAAGTCATTGTCTTCTACTGAGTTTGTGTCGGGCTTCCCTATCACCAGCAGTAGTAGTAGCTTTCTATGGTCAGGTTCTTTTTTGTTATTGTTGGCTTATTTTTGCAGACTATTTCTTGACTTTGGACTTTATGTGAGAGTTGGGCTCTGATCACTTCTAGGGAGGATAACTGAACCGGCCTTCTGACATTTATGTCTTTCTGTTGCTTTCACAGCTCATTCTGGGGCCCTAAGTTTTCAATGTTTCCAAAGTGGTATGATCTGCATAACGCTCTGCATAATGCTTTCCTAGCAGGCAAATTCCTGACACAGTTTGGGTCTATTAGCATGTGTGTGGTAGAGTTTCTGTAGATTGTTGCTGAATTCAGTCACCATGTGATTATTAGCCTGCTGGAAGCTGCTGCAGGTTCAAAATCACTGAACTGATAGAACTCCCTTGTTTTTGGTCTCTTGCCCCAGTTTATTCCACTACAGGCTAACAGGTATGGCTAAAGGTTAGAACTGAGTTCCTCCTCTGCTCTTGGGCTCAGAGCTACATAACTATGTTTCTGGAACTAGTTTCTTCCTCCTCATACAAGTCAGGCCTGTTCCTCCTTAATACTGGGACCATTCTGCCCCATAACTGTACCCTGGACCTGGGTAACTATCAACATAGCTGCCAGATGGCACCCATTCCTGTCTCCAGTGTTAGCATAGGGGTCCACTGAGATCACTTCCTGCCCAGATACTGAGTCCCTTTACTGTCCTTGGACACTGGATGGCACCCTACCCTGGTGCCACCTTTCACCTGCTGTGGAGCTCCTGGCCGGCTCCCACCCTAGTATCTCCAGACCTCTGTCAGCCTTCCTCCGTTGCCAGGGGCTGGAAAGATGACTCACCATGACTTTTTCTTGACTTAATCAGTCATTATAGGGAATGATGTGGGGGAGATAAGCAAAAACAGCTAGCTCGAACTCCAACATCTTGACTCAGCTTCCTCTGCCATTCTAAAAGTATACTAAGGGAGGAAATCACCTCCAAGAAACAGTTTCTTCATCAAGAAATGATAGGTCAAATTAAAGTCATTTAAAGACCACCCAGTTCTAAAGTCATTATTTATGTACTCAGGAAAAGCTGACAATAAAGACATTGCGTGAATGGTAGAATATAAAAAACATGAAGATCTGGGTTCAAATGCTGGCCCAGCAATTTCCCTTTGAAGACTTTAATTTCCTCATATGGAGAATGAAATATACAATCTCAAACTTAAAAGAGACCTCAGAGACCCCCTGATGTAACCAACACCCAGAGAATTCTATTTAAGTAAAAAATGGTGAAAGGATCAAAGATTTAAGAGATGAAAGTGACTTTAGAGGCATTGTGTTCAACTAGCTCATTTTACAGATGCCCCCTCAAAGGAAACAATGCCCACCATGGCGCAGGTGCCATCACCTCTTGCCTGGACAACCTGCTTCAAGTCTCTGCCAAGTCCGGTGCATCCACTATTCAGCTGCTGAAGTAATGATGGCTCACAGAGAAGGCTTTAAATTGTACAAAATCTTTTATATCCATGGTTTTTTTCTCCTCTCATTGGCTAGTGTATCTCCCTTAGTGATGTCCATGCTGTTCCCTTCTATAGAAAATAAATGACTCGAGGACAGGGACTCTTTCCTTTTTTGGGGGGAGGGTTTGCATCCCCTGTGTCTGGCACATGGTACCATATTAAGAAATGTTTATGGAATGGTCATGCACTGAGTTGAGCATAGCCACATATCTTACCCTGGAACTGTGCACCTTTTGGGATTCTACATATTCTGTGCATACTATAAACATTTCTCCTTTGCTTTCTCAATTTCAAATTAAGTTAATTCATGTTACTTATCTTGGTGAACTAAGAATATGATTTTAGGGGCATCTGTTCTTACCTCCTAATTGAAATGATCAAAGGCCGTAAAACATTAAAAAGCCTCAGAAAGGAGACTCATAGCACTGAACAGAATCTCAAGAGATCCTCCAATTGGTCCATGCTGTGCCTTTTTCAGGTTATACAAGCCAGAAACCACTCAAGGAAGCAGACTGCCTGATTTGTTCTCAGACATATCCAGGAATGTTTCCCACAGTATTCCTTATTTGCCTATATACATTGGCAGGAGAAGAGATTCTGTTACAGGTCCAGATGTTACTAGATGGGCCCCAAGTTCCCCTTCGGCTCTGAGATTTTGGGATTCTTTGCTCTTTCCAGGGCTTGGCTTGGCCATCCTACAAGAACAAGTGGACCTTGGAGTCCTTTCTAAAGTTCTTTCTAAAGTTCTTCCAGGAGATGGCCTTATGAATTTCACATTCATCACCAAATCATTCTTACAGAGAGCATTAGTTTCTTAAGTGAATTGTAAATGTAAATGTAAAAAGACCTAGCTCCAAGAAAGCTACAGAAATATCAACAACCAGAATTCAAAACTTACAGAATTTTTCAGGAACTGAAAAAAGACTCTAAGACGAGCAAAAAAAAAAAAAAAGTCATTGGAACTCATGGAATCAAAGATTATTTTGATTTGGAAGGGTCCTCAGGGATCACCGAGTCTAACTTTTTCATTTTCTATGGGAGGAAGCAGGTCCAGTGGAAGAGAGGTGATAATTATTCTTGTATGACATGTCCCATTGGAAGAACTGTGATGAAAACCCTTTGTGAGGAGCAGCTATTTTGAGTAAGATGTAAATAAAGTGCTGCAGAGATGAAGACACTCAGCTGCAATGATGCCTGGTAATAAGAGTGAACAAATAACAAGCATCTACTTAACCCTTCCTATGTGCCAACCTTATGCTATGGATTAACAAACACAAAAGAAAGATAGCCGTTGTCTTCACAGAGCTTTTACTCTAATGGAGAAGGCAAGACATGGAGATAGCCAGGAACCGGAGTGATGGTCTCCCAAAAAGATGGTGATGGGAGAAAGATGGCAGAAAATTGACAAGAGCGCCCCCCCCCCCGAGGCAACAGTACTACTAATTTTGTTTTTATTATTAGAGAGAGGCAGAAAAGGGATAAGGTATAAGGTGGTGGGGAAGAGAGAATGTGCTCAGGGAGGACAGAAGCCACTGATAGTTAAGTTTGGAGGATGAAGACACACCCACAACAGAACAGCATAATAATGACAAACCATGTTATTCCATGTTAGATGCTCTACTAAGTCTTGGAGATATAAAGAAAGGCAAAGTCAAAAACAAACAAACACCAGCCACCAACAAGTCCCCACCCTCAAGGATTAGAAGGAAAGCAGGAAACTGGGGAAAAATTTTTATGGCACATTTCTCTGACAACAGCCTCATTTCCGAGTTAAATTTATAAGAACACAAATTATTCCCCAATGGATAAATGGTCAAAAGACATGAAGAGACAGTTTTTAGAAGAAGAAATCAAAGTTATCTACGGTCATATGAGAAAATACTCTAAATCATTATTGATTAGAGAAATGCAAATAAAAAAAACCTCTAAGGTACCACCTCACACCTATCAGATTGGCTAATATGACAGAAAAGGAAAATGACAAATGTTGGAGGGGATGGGGAAAGCTAGGGACACCAATGCCCTGATGGAGGAATTGTGAATTGATCCAAGAATTCCAGTGAACCATTTGGAACTATACCCAAAGGGCTATAAAACTGTGCGTACATACCACTTGACCCAGCAACACACTGCTAGGTGCGTATCACAAAGAGATCAAAGGAAAAGGAAAGGACATCTATGGGGTAGCAAAGAACTGGAAATGGAGGGGATGCCCATCAATTGGGGAACAGCTGAACAAGTTGTGGTGCATGATTGTGACGAAATACTACTGCGCTCTAAGAAATGATGAGCAGGATGCTTTCAGAAAAACCTGGGAAGACTCACATGAACTGACGTAAAGTAAAACGAGCAGAACCAGAACTCTGTACATAGCGACAGCAATAACTGCATGATGACAACTGTGAATGACTTAGCTGCTCTCAGCAATGCAATGGTTCAAGACAATTCCAAACTACTCATGATGAAAAATGCCATCCACCTCCAGAAAAAAAACTGAAAGAATCTGAATGCAGATCAAACCATAATGGATGTTAAAAAACTTTCTTGTTCTTGTCTGTGTTTTCTTTCACATGACTAATATGGAAATATGTTTTGCATGACTGCTTATCTATAACCTTTATCAAATTGCTTGCCTTCTCAATGAGGGGAGAGATAATTTGGAACTAAAAAAATTTTAAAAACAAATGTTAAAATTTTTGGTTTAAATGTAATTGAGGGAAATGAATAAACAAACAAACAAAGGTTGCACCACCACCACCACACCAAAAAAAAAACAAAACACCTGCATGTACTGACGACATTGAACTCATTTGAACTCATTGAAGTCATTTCCCTTCCACCTCCTCCAACACTCTAAACTTCCCCAATTCTGTTCAAATCACCACGAACCTTCCAACATCTCCATGTTTATAATCTTGGCCTTTCTCCATATAGACAATCACCTGCCAAGCCTGCCCATTTCTATCTCCAAGGACATCACTTGCATCCATCCTCTGGTCTCTACTCTCACAGCCTCCGGCTTAGTTCACACTTCATCATCATTCGCACAGATTAGGTCAGCAGCCTTCTAACTAATCTCTCTGTCACTGTTGCCAAAGTGATTTTCCTTTTAAGCATAGGGTCATGTGACTTCCATAATCAACTAGCTCTTGTGGCTTCCTATAGCCCCTGACATAAAATAAAGACCCCTCTGTTCGGCTTTTAAAACTACGTAACCTGGTCCCAACTTACGCGCACAGCATCACCGCTCATCGTTCCTTCTTCATCATACTGTGATCCAGCCAAACTGGGCCTCACTCTGCTCCCTAATCCCGATACTCCAAGACTTTGCCCCGGCCACCCTCCTTGTATGGTACAGACTCTTCTTTGGCACTACTTCGAATAGCCCTTCCATGCCTTCAAGAAGCATCATCTTCCAGGAGAAGCCCTTTCTGGCGCCCTACTGCTAGTGCCCTCCCTCCTAAACTCTCACGTATGAAAGTATTTTGTACATATTAATTAACTTTAGATAGATTGTACGTGTATTTTTATAGGTATCCGCTACCTCCCCCATTAGAACATAAACACATTGAGACCAGGGATCGCTTCTTGCTTTGTATTTATTGGTCCCTTAGCACCTAACACAGTGAAAGAAGGGTACATACTAGGTGCTTAATAAATATTTGCTGATTGGGACTCGGTTTCCTCAACTGTAAAATGAGGAGGTTGGAATAGATAACATGAAAGGTCCTTTCCAGCTTAATGAGTTGTCCCCAAAGTAGAGCATTTATAGCATTTAAGGCCATTCCTTTGTGTAAAGTGGTACACAAGTGTAGAAAGGTTAGTCCTTCCCAAGACCCCCTAGCCCAGCCAGATTGATAGCACCTGCAAGAACACATACCCCATTGCAACATTCTTTTAGAATTCATTGTTGTCCTCAAAACCAACACAAGACATCCAACTGAGACACTATTGAATTGCTAATAAAAATAGCCCATATAGCTTTAAGATTTAGGAAGTGTTGTACAAATGTTGTCTCATAACAACCCTGGAACACAGGTACTATTATTAACTCCATTTCACAGATCAGGAAACTGAAGCTGAAAATAGCCAAGGCAGGATTTGAACTTAGGTCTTGCTGACAAATCCAGAACTCTTATCCAATGAGGCATTGAGCTGCCAAATTACTAGTAATTACTTTAAATAACAATTCCATTATTAATGATAGTGGCCAGGGTTCCTAATTATACAGCCTTTTAAAAGCCAAATTTATTAATGCTTTGCTCACAAATGCTGTTGGTGCGAAATCCTTTATTATCTCAACAATACATATGAGCATTAGAGAAGGGAATTAACTTCCCTACACTCTGACTAAATATAAGACCTGAGACTCAAGGGTGAGTTACAGGTGGCCGAGGATAAGTGTGGCCAAGTTTCTAGCAGAATTAGCAATAATTTCCCACAGCAAGAGGAACAGAGGTAAATTCAAACTTCATTTCAGCAAGCAAATTCCTAAGAATGAGATGTTTGTTATTTAGTGATTTCCATTCATGTTTGAGGCTTTGAGACCCCATCTCGGGTTTTCTGGGCAAAGATACGAGAGTGGTTTGCCATTTCCTTTTCCAGTTCATTTCATACACAAGGAAACTGAGGCAAACAGGTTAAGTGACTTGCCCAGGGTCACACAGCTAGTAACTGTCTGAGGCTGTATTTGAACTGTGGCCTTACCAGCTCCTGGCCCAGCGATCTATCCACTGTGCCACCTAGCTGCCTGCCCCCCAAGAATGAGAGCTGTTTCAAAATGGAATGGTATGTCTTAGAACATAGTGGGCTCCCACTCATTGAAGGACTAATTGTTTGGAATTGCTATTCGAGCATGAGTTAATCCAAATGGCCCCGAAGGTACCTCCCTACTCTACAATTACACAAGCGTACGATGCTACAGTGCCACCTCTCAAAGAGCTCATGTTCTATCTGGGGAGAAAAGTCAGTCACACCAAAGTTTAAAGATGACAAAAAAATACTGTTTATGACTAACCATGGAAAAATGCAAGATTTAAAGTCCAGGGGTCCAGTGTGAACACCGGCTCTGCCCCAGTAAGTCAGTTCACCATTTTGGGTTCCAGCTTCGTCATCTCTAAAATGAGCAAAGTTAGACCTTAAGACACTTAAGGCCCCTCCCTTCTCGCTCTAAGTCTACGATCAGATCATTAGGCAGCTAGGATGAATGAAGAATGGAAAGCAGATCAATGATGCCCTCAGAAAGTTCCCAATCCAATTTTGACCGATTAGAGTGACTTCTCCCTAAGCTGATCATTTGCTAGAGCTATTAACATAAAGCCAAATGGAGTTTCATTTTCTCTCCTTTGTCTTGGCCCCACCGTCTGCTTAAGGAAGAATGTGTCCACAGAAGAACAATAGTGAGAAAGTGGCAAAGGACCTGAGACCCTAGAGGGAAATCGAGGAGCCTTGTGCCCACCAGCAATATTGAGGACTCATTTTTCAACCAAACAGAATTTTATGTGGCATCTCATTCTCAAGGACATAGAGGTAGGAGGGCAAGATGAGTATTTCCATTTTGTCCCATAAAAAAACAACAGGCCTAGAGAGATGATGGAATTTGTTCTAGGTCTCTTCAACATGAAGTCCTGTACTTTTCACTCAATCAACCCTGACGACTATTAAAATCACAACAAAAAGACATTTCAAATACCTATAAATCTGAGTAGACCAGCCAGGTAAGTGCATAAAGGATGAAGGCATCTCAAAGGAATCTGAAAAAATTCAGGGAAATCAAATTGTCCTTAGCTTACCTTATGAAAACCAGCTTGACCTTGGCTGGAGCTGTCTTAATAATGGCAGATGCATTTTGGTGGCTTCTTCCATACAATATCTGATTGTTTATCTGTTAGGGAAAAAAACAAGGACATATAAAAATACAAATTTTGTTGCCTGTTTGGAGAATAAACAAGAACACACAATAATTCAAATTCAGTAGGATTTATTCAATACTTAGGTATAGCCAAACCACCAGCAATGCACTGTGTTAACTCGATAGGGACGGCACAGAAAAAGTTCTAATGATATTAACATCATAAGGGGACTTTTTACAATATTTACGCAACTTTGGTGATGCTACATTGCGCTGATCTTTCCTAAGTTCTATTGGATTGCAGGTCTTCAGACCAAGGCAGTGACTGCCATATTGAACTCTAAAAAGGCTTTTGCGGTAATACAAAACCAAAATGTGACAGAATTGTATACTAGGAAATGAACTTCCCTGTGATTTTAATAGCAGGATGACCTGGGAGACAAGAACACCTAGGTTTAAATTCTTCCTCTGACACGTACTGTTCCTGCGATTGTCACTAAGTGCTATAACCAGTGAACGATCAAGACAATTCCCAAAGACAGTAAACTAAAAAGAAATTGCAGGTGTACATCAATGGAGGGAGCTTTCACACTGAGAAATTAATGCAATGATAAAATCACAGATTTATACTTGCCATTGCCCCTTAAAAAAAAAAAAGGGCATATAAAACAGGAATAACTCTGTCCTCCACTCTTGGTCAAGAATTCTCACCAACAATGATTCCATATTTACTTAGAAAACCCAGGGATTCGGTAAAGATATTAATTAAATCAATCAGTAGTTTCAGGAAAGTAATGAATTACAAAATTAATCTTCAAAAAATCAATAGCAATTCCATACAAAAATAATGAAACACAACAAGACATAATAGAAAGGAAAATCTAATTGCCAAATAAATACAAAATGCATAAAATATCTGGGGATCAACCTCCCAAAGCAGGAAAAAAAACACCAAACTTTTGTATATTCATTTATAAAACCATCCTCAAAAAAAAGAATGAACAATTTAAATAGCTGAAGGAATATTTAGTGCTCGTGGCTGGGGCCTGCCAATACAATAAAAATGATAATACTACCAAAATTAATTTACACTTCTAATGCTATACCAATCAAATTACAAAGAGGATATTTTACAGAGCTTGACAAAATAATAAAGTTCGTTTGGAAAAACAAAAGAACAGATTATCAAGGGAAATGATAAAAAGAAATAGGGAGAAAACAGGAATAGTACTTCTAGATCTTAAACTATACTATATAGTAAGAGTCATCAAAACCATCTAGTATTGATTAAAGAATAGAGACATAGATCATAGACTAGAAAAGAGAGATTCAGAAAGAGTAGCCTAGTGTTAAATAAAGTGGAAAACATAAGTTACCCAGGGAAAAATATCCCTTTTTCATAAAAATTTTTGGGAAAACTGAAAAGCAGTCTAGCAGAAATTAGGCTTAGTTCAATACCTTGTACCACACTCCATAATAAATTCTAAGTTGACGTGTCCTTAAAATTAAACATCATGCCATAAAAAAAATTTGAATAGAAACAGATGATATATTTCTCACATCTACAGGGAAGACATGTATTCTTAAACAAATGAGATAGAGGCAATTATAAAAGATAAAATAGATAATTTTGATTATGTCAAACTGAGAAGCTTCTGTACAGACAACATGAATGCACACAGGATTAGAAGGTGAATGGACAAATGGGGAAAAATATTTGTATCAGATTTTTCTGATAAGGGTTTGGTTATCAAGATATGTATGTACATATGTATGTACATATATATGAGACTAATAGCCATTTCTCAATAGATAAGTGGTCAAGGAATATGAATAAATAGATCTCAAAAGAAGAATTACAAAGTATTCACAAACAATGCAAAAATTCTCTAAATCACTGATAATGTGATGATGTCATGGATTGATATCTTGACTCATGCGTGAATTAGAGTTAAGCGAGGCAGAGAATCACAAAGTCATTGGCCTCACTCTCTCTTCCAGAGTCACTGAGGTCCAATGGCAGGACAAAAGTCAGGATGACCAGCGATGGCCTGGGACGCAGTGGGTGACCTTGTTGTCTTTGATGTCTGATGAAGCTGTAAACACTCCACAGCCCCTGTGACAGCCACCTTCATGGTCACTGCAACAAAGTGCTCTTTCACAAAGTCTTCACGTGTTTAGGTCAGACATTCCTTTAACTCACCAACTGATCTGAGCGTCAGTTACCCACTGCCTGATTTAGCCTGTCTGCTAAGACGGTTCTCTGGGGTATGGCCACTGCACATGGTACACCTTCTTGGGGCCGCAGGTGAGAACTGAGTGCCAGGTAGATACCAAAGGCAGATGAGCAGTCCTGAAAAAGGCTTGGCTAGTCCTCACAAAAGAGGTCCTAATCCTCCCTGAATACCATATATACTGATAATAAGAGAAATGGAAATCAAGACCACCCGGAGGTTCCTCCTCACACTCTTCAAATCCACAAAAATGATAAAATAAGGCAATTGTCAAGGTTGGAGGGGTTGTGGAAAAATAGGCACACCACTACATTGTTGCCAGAGCTGTGAAATGATAGCACCATTTTGAAAAAAATAAACCCAACAACTTGGAGGCATGCAAATAGACTAAAATGCCCATTCCCTTTGAATCAGGGACTCTATTACTGGGCTTATACACCAAGGAAGCCTTTGATAAGACAAAAGTCCTCATATATTTAAAAATATTTATAGTAGCACTTTTTGTTGTAGCTAAGAATTGGAAACAAAGTAAATGGCTATCAATTGGGAAATGGCCAAACAAATCGTGGTACATGAATGTAATGGAACATTGCTGTGCTATAAGAAGTGATGTGTGTGTTTGGAATACAAAGAAGCATAGAAAGATCTAAATGAACTGATGCGGAACAAAGTAAGCAGAGCCAAGAAAATAACATACACAGTAACTGCAACAATGTAGATGCAAAGAACAATGACACACCCAAATTCAGAAGAAAATGAAATGAAATTGTAAAGATCAAATGGGACTTGAAGATATGAGCGAATATGCCCAAACTACGTCTTCGAGGAGGGAAGAGGTCCTTGGCATATGGCATATATTTTTGGACTTTATCAATGTATTGATCAGTGGTGTTGCCTTTTTTGTTCCTTCTTTTAAAAAAAATACTATTTGTCATAGAGTGGTAGTGTCATTTGTGATAGTTCTTGGGGAGAGTCAGGGAGAGGGATACATGGGATACTATGGTGATGTAAGAAACAGAAAAGGTAAAAAAAAAAGTATAAAAATTATTTCATGACTTGTCAAGTATATCAGAGCATTGAATTATATTCCTCGAGATATGTTCCTCGAGATTAGGGTTAAGTGACTTGCCCAGGGTCATGCAACTATTAAGTGTCTGAGGCCAGATTTGAACTCAGGAAGAGGAGT
The DNA here is from genome assembly GCA_028646595.1 of Phalanger gymnotis. Lineage (NCBI taxonomy): Eukaryota > Metazoa > Chordata > Mammalia > Diprotodontia > Phalangeridae > Phalanger > Phalanger gymnotis. The sequence goes on along the minus strand of CM053626.1, from coordinate 322,236,595 downwards.
CTTCCTGATTCCAGGCCTGGCATTCTATCCATTGCACCACCTAGTTGTCCTGTCTAATGGGGGAAGACAACAAGCAAAACCAAAAGAAAACAACTCATACACAAATAATCTATATACAGCATAAATGGGAGATAACCAACATTAAGGAGGGATCGGAAAAGGCTACTTTCAGAGGATGTGAATTTATACACATTTATTAGGCATCTCCTTTGTGCCAGCCATGCTGCTCAGATGCAGGGGACAGTCCTTACCCTCAAGGAGCTTGCAATTTAGCAGGGGAGACAATATGTAAACAAATATCGGATAACTAGATAATTAAGAGAGGAAAAGCTCCGGAATTAAGAGGGGCTGGGGAAGGGCTAGACTGGAAAGGATCCCAGAAGCAAAAACGCCAAATAGAGGAGTTGATATGTAATTCTGGAAAGAACGGGTAACCACTGGGGTTTGTTTGGTTTTCTCAGACCAACTATGTTGGAAAAATCCGTTTAGTAGCTTCTTGGAGCATAGATTCATTATACAGCCTATAAGAGTGTGAGGCTAGATTTGAACCCAGGTCTTGACAAACCCAACTCTAGCCTTCTAGCAACTAAATTGTGGGTTTGAATCTCATTTATGATACCAAGTGTGATCTTTCTTTTCCATATGAAAAAGGAACAATTCCTCAGTACTAGGTATGTGAGCAGAGATTCTCATACTGGGCCCTGTGAACTTGATCTCTATTTCAATACGACTGGTTTTCTTTGTAATTCCCTGTATTTTATTTAATGCATTTCACAATGTCATTTTGAGGAGAGGTCCGTGGCTTCACCAGAATACCAAAGGGGTCCAGAATATAGAAAAGGTGAAAAAATCCTACATTAGATTAATCCCAGAGACCAGGTGGGTTCTTCCTATTAAGTTCCAAATTTCCAAAGTATCTCAATTTCTAAGTCGTCTTCTTTTGGGCAAAGGGTCTTGGACCAGGGAAGGAGCTGAGCGCTTGGCTGCTTCCATCTCTGCCTGAGTTTCAGTGTGATTGGATAAACATAAGGAGGAGGTGTTCTCCAGAAAAATCCCTACGATATCTCATCTCAGACAATGAAAGCTCAGCTCACTTCAGCAGATCATTAGTTTTAATTTACATAACAGTCAATTTAAAGTTATGTGCTTGAAACTGCTGCTTTTTAACCCTCAGAGGAGCAGGCAATAGAAGCTTACACTGGATGGTTTTTTCAATGCCAACTACTCTGGTGTTTACTGGGAAAGCAGATGCCATCAGTAAATGTAACAGGGCCAATGGAGTATCATAGGGCTGAGGCGGGGAGTAGAAAGGGAACAGGGCATGAAATGGAGGCGATAGTGTGACAAAAATGGCAAACTTCAATCGAGCAAAACAAACTAAGCCAGGGAATGAAGACCCAGATCCCATGATGAAAAGCCATCTGGTTTGGCCAAACCAATCATCCTACTGGAGTGTCAGGAGAGACAGCACAGATCTGTGAATCATCTCCTCCAGTCTGAGTTAATACAAAATAATTGTACTGGAATACGGGTGAGATGAGGAGAAGCCTCCAACTTCTAGTGTTCTGTACGAACAGCCCAATCTGATTAGGAAACACATTTCCCATGAGGCCCCAGGCCCTAAGAATTAGAATCCAAAGCAAAGAGAAAAGGGAAGAAGGAAATGATAGTGGGAACCCATAGGGAGGTCGCCAGTCATGGAGCTGACCAGAAACAAAGCAAAAAATTGATCAGATAAGTAGGCTGTCAGCCCAACTGCAAGGCAAGCTAAGCTAGCAGAACTGAGGACATCGGTGGGGTCTATAAGCAGTACACAGATTGGAGGACACTGAAGCAGCAAGTGTTCAAAGTCACCAAAATGTGTGTGCGTGCATGTATGCTCAGTGATTTCCTAATTTCAGTCTCTCCCCCATCCAATCAACACTCTCTATGGAGACCGAAGTAATCTTCCTAAAATGAATGTCGAATTCTTCTCAAAAACCTCCGGTCACTCCCTGTCACCTCTGGGAAAACATACACATTTGTCATCCCAGAAGGTAAAGGCCTCTACTATCTGGCTTCAACTACTTTTAATGGACTTCTTTCCAGCTCATTCCCCTTACTGCCCAGGCAAACTGTAATACTCACTACTTTGGGATTTTGCATTGCAAATCCTACCTGCATCTTTTCCTTTGAGCAGAGCAGGCCTACGGCTAGAATGAAGTCCCATCCCTCTTCCAATAAATCCTTTCTTTTTTCAGGCCTCAGTTTATATTGATGTCAGTGAGTGAGCCCATAAACATTTATAAAGTGACTACTACTTGCCAGGAATTATCCTAAGCACTGGGGCTAAAAATGAAGGTTAGAGACAGTCCCTGCTCTCTAGGAGCACATAACAGAATGGGGGAGACAATATACAAACCACAATGCAGAAACAAGGCATATGCAGAACAAACTAAAAATAATCAACAAAAGGAAGGTGCTAGAATGGAGAGGGAGAGGGAAAGGCCTCCTGGAGAAGGCAGGATTTGTTCATGGACTTGAAAGATGTCAGAGAAGCCAGGAGGTGGAGATGAAGAAGGAAAGTATTCCATGCATGAAGGATAGCTAGGAAAAAGTCCCAGAGAAAGGAGACGGAAGTATCTTCTGTGGGAAACATGAAGGAAGTCAGGGTCACTGGAGCACAGACTATTTGGTCAGGCATGAAAGGTGTGAGAAGACTGGAAAGGTGTGAGGGGAAGGTTCTTAGGGACTTTGAACATCGGAGGATTTTGGTTTGATCCTGGTGGAGAGGACCAACTGGAATTTGTTGAGTAGGAGATGATAGGTCAGAACTGTGCTTTATGAAAATCATGTTGACAGCTTAGGAAAGGATGGGCTGGAATGGGAAGTATCACGTGGCAGGAAAACAAGCTAGCAGACCATTGCAATACTCTAGGCATGAGACGATGGAGTTCCTCACCATCTTGGTGGCAGTGTCAGAGGAAAAAAGGGTCTATATGGTAGAGATGTTATGCAGGTAAAATCAACAGGCCTTGTCAAGAGACTAGGTATGGGGAAGGAGGATGAAAGTGAGGACTGGGGACAACACTCAGGGGACTGGAAAGTTGGCATAAGTTGGGAAAAGGGAGAGGGTTTGGAGAAAAGATAATGAGTCCAATTTTGGATGTGTTGAGTTTAAAGTGTCTACATCATATCCAGTTCAATATATCTAGAAAGCTGCTGGAGATGTACTGTGTGTCACAAGAGAATATAGGGCTGGATAAATTAGACATGAGCATCTGTGACACAGAGGTGGCAATGAATGTCGCCTCCATGAATGCAACAGTTGTTAGAATGTTCTCACTCCTCAAATTATACTGTCCCTACCTATCTGGGTACATGTATAACCCCAGCAGAAGCAAGAAACACTTAGCTCTTGTTTTGTATCCTCAGACACAAGGACAGATCCTGAAAAAAAAAAGAGGTTAATACATATCTGATGAATTAATGTAAACCAGAGGGCATTCTGAGAGATTCTTTATAGAGAACATGAGGAAGGAAGGGAAAACAAATCCCACAGTCTGAGAACGTTTAGATAGATGAGGGGGCATCTGTTACATGACAGGAATGTGCCCATTGATAAGATTAAGAAGCCAAGGAAGCAGCAAAGGAAGTAGGAATGATTTATCAATCAACTCATAACAGGAAGGAAAAAAAGGATTTTCTTTAATTACACGGAGAGGCTTTTAATTTAATTTTAAAATTTTTAGTCAGATTTGCTTCATTGAAAGTAAAGATTTTTTAAAAAATATATGTATTTGTGAAACAGCTCAAATTTAAACTGTTCTCAATTTTCCATTCCTGGACTCAGCATAAATGAAGATTTATGGTAAACAGCACTCCAATTACAGCTATGCAGCAAACTTATCGGATAGCAAGTCAAGTTAATTAAATTGAGCTGGGGCTGGAAGTTTTAATTATACAAAAATTAAAATGTAGTCAAAGCAACCAATCCCTTATGGATTAGGAAGACCACAAGGGAGAAACGTGATATGTTCATTTTCCTGCCCCTCTTCTAGAAAAGGGGACCTTATTTTATAATTCAGTGGGAATGTTGGCAACACAAACAGCTTCATTCAGAAACTTATTCTCCAACAACCTTGGAAAATTAATGTTGCTTTAAAAATCCAGCTGAGGGGCAGCTAAGTGGCACAGTGAGTAGAGCACCAGCCCCGGAGCCAGGAAGACCTGAGTTCAAATCCGGCCTCGGACACTTGACACACTTGCTAGCTGAGTGACCTTGGGCTTAACCCCAATTGCCCTGCCTTCCCCACTCCAAAAAGAAAAATCCAGCTGACTATGGAGTGGCAAGATAAATTCTCACATTAGCCAAAGGGTAGAGGGAGAGAAGGAGAGAGGGAGAGGAGAGGAGAAGAGAAATGAGAGAGGAAAGGAGGAGAGGAGAATAGAGGGGAGGGAGGGGAAGGGAGGAGAGGAGAAGAGAAGACAGATGGGAGAGGAGAGAAAGGAGAAGAGAGGAGAGGCAAAGAAGAGAAGAAAACATACTTCAGTCCACACTCTGAGTCCTTCAGCTGGTGGGGAATAGTAAGTTTCATCAGGAGTTAAGGAATACTCTCAAATTAAAACACTGCCTCAGACAGGTGCTGTAACACATGACTTTGGATAGGTCAGTAACCTCTCTCAGACTATTTCCTCACCTGAAACATGGAAATAATGATACCCATTGTACCTGCCTTGAAGGGCTGTTGGGAGGGTGAAATTAGATAATAACTGCTATGTAAATCTTAAAGTCCTAGACTATTATATAGAAATACAAGAGATTATTATAGCTGTTGTCATCATTTGGCAGATTTGGAAACAGAGGCCAAGCAAATGTAGAAAAGATCCTACAGGTAACATGGGTCAGAACCAGGATACACAGAGATCCAGGCCTCTTCGTCCAAACGTATCCCCTCTTTCCCCTGGAGCAAGGACTCATCCAGAAACAAACGTAAAACTAATCCCTGACATGTCAATAGCATTATGCTAATTTATATCTAGAAGAATTTCTGTAAAGTAAGTGATGCAACCAAAAACAACTCTGTTGCAAGGCAACGCTATTCTGACTGGTGGTGGTGACCCAACAAAAAGACATGTGTCCTTTGGCTTCGTAGAGTTGGGGAACAGACCATAGGTTTAGAAAGTGGGCCATGTCGTAACATGGGGGTGCCATAACAGTTGGATTTGCTTTGTGTTTTATTTCTTACAAGTCAGGGTTTTGTGCAGAGATGATATAATGGGAAATTACTGTTATGGGAAAAGGTGTTGAAAAAACAACCGCTAAAAAGAAAAGGCGTCCTATACCAACATGATATTTGGCCTTTTTCTACCACCACCTACAAGATGGAATTGAAGTTCATGCAAAAATGGAATCTCTTTACAACTGAAGTGGAACATCTTGTTATTAATATTACTATTATAATGTTAGTAATATCCTTTGCGGATGGCTCGTCCATTGTTAAGTACCTACACATAAAAAGCACTAAAAATAACTAGGAAATTTATGATGTTTTCTACCACCAAAAAATTCCTGCAAATATTTCAACCCCTTTTATTATTTTTGGAATTTTTATACTATTCTTATGGGGAAGGAAAGGATCTGGTAGTATTGAGAGCATTTTATAATTAAGAAAAGTGAGGATTAGATAGCTAATCTCACGTATGCAAATTTGCATAATTAATTGGCAGAAACTCAAACGTTGGTTCCTGATTCTACATTTTTTCAACAAAATTTCATTCTTTATGTAAAATATAAAACTGTCATCATGATGCTTCCCCACCCTCACCTCATAGGAGAAACTGAAACAGTGAAAGATTAAGTGACAAGAGGAAAATTACTCCATCTGGTAACACTATGGGAAGAAAGAAAAAAATAAGATCCCAGGTTGTCTAAGAGCTCATTTTCCAACATCTGGGTACCACATAGAAAGGCACTGTAGAGGGGAGTATGGAGTAGATATGCTGTTGTGAGGAGTTGGTTGGACTTTTCTTTTCTCCCTGAGGACTTAATATACAGCATGGAAAGCTTGCATAGCTGTGGGAAGGTATAGAGTGGGATCATGGGTAAAGGGGAGGTGTGGTTGTATTGGAGCCAAGCCTCGTGATTGTCTATTTCACGGTGTATTGGCTTTGAGCCATTGTCTCCACTTCCAATTTCTTTATCACCTATATCTTTGGGTCACAGTAAGGGTCCTAACTTTGGACACCATTGGTTTAGACCAAACATGGCACACCTTACAGCAAGAAAGGTGGTTTTAACTGCCACCTGAGCAGCTGCCACTGAGACACTTTGACAAAATGACCATGACAAAGATAGATTCTCCTGTCCTCCCAGTTCTTCCTCCACATCTCTTTCCCATTTCCTGCCATACTTTATTATTCCAAATCAATTTCAGAGCACTGTCATGTAACCTAAACCTCTCCTAAAGTACTCCATACTTCTCCCTCTTCCTCATCCAACCAAAATGTCCATTTAACATTAAATCAGAGATTTAAAAGAAGTAAATCATACCTAAGGCAGAAGGATTGATGACTTTACCACTACGGATGGGGAATCCATATTTTAAGAGAGAAGTTGGCAAAGAGAAATTAATCCTTAATTTCAGATTACTTTGGCAATTTATTTTGGAACAAATATTTTGGCAAATTACTTTAGAACAAGGATTAAAAGGACAGAATGTTTCAAAGATGGGACTTGAAACCAGGTCTTCCAGACTCTGAATTTAGTTCTATATACATTACACCATGTTAGGTAGATAGGAAAAGTCCATTATAATGATGATTGCTCTGGTTTCTGTTTGAGTCCTTAATATGCCCCTGTGTTTTTCCAGATTTTATTTTGCTCACTATTAAAATTTCACGTAGTTGTAGAGAGGGTATATATTTAAAAACTTGCTGGTTCTGTTTTCTGTACTCTACATCATGTTACAGAATCACAGAGGTGGGAGGGACTTCTGTGGCTAAACAGTCCAACCCATGCCTGCAAAAGAATTCTCTATGATGATATAAATGAGAAGCTATTGCCCAGTCTCTACCTGAAAACCCTGAATGGTGCTAAGTCATTACCTTCCCAATGCAGCCCAGTCCACTTCCAGATAGCTGAAACTGTCAGAAAGCTTCCATCAAGTGTAAATTCCAAGTTCCAAAATTTTGCCTTCCAAGTCAAAAGAGAGACCAACTCTAAGACCTTTTACACACAATAGCCTTTTAAATACTTGAAGACATCTTTCCTTTCCTCCTGAGTCTTTTCTTCTCCAGGATAAAAATCCTCAAATCCATCAACTAATTCTCCTAAGTAAGACATATACTCAAGGCCCTTTGCCATCCAGTTTGCCCTCCATGGGACACTTTGCAGCTTACTGATGTATTTGTCAAACTGGGATGTAGAAGTGGACACAAGACTCGAGACAGAATCTGAGTTTTTGGAAGTCTCCCCATACTTTCTTGCATTTTTACTATTTGCCTTTCTTATGGCATAATAATATTCTGTCATATTGATATTCCATAATTATCAAGGCCATTCTCAAAATGGACTTAGAGGTGATCTACCTATAGAAGATTTTTCATAGGAGGATTATTTTTAATTACAAAATACACGTCTTTTTATCAAAACATTGACATGGTAGAGAACCGCACACAAGAATAATATGAGATCAAGGTGTATCTGATGAAAACATATGAGATCTTGCCTTTACATTGGCTCCTTCCTCAACAGTGTACATTTTTCAGCAAGCTAACCTGCTTAAATTACTGTTGAATTCTCAGATGCAGCTGATACACCATCATTCATGGAGAATGGCAAGCATCCACATCTTAGAAATGAGTATGGAAAGACTCATAGAATGTCAAAGTTGGAAAGGATGTTGGAGATGATTTCATAGAAACACCTTATTTTATAGACCACAGATCTAGAGTCTGATGGGACCTCAGAGACCCATTTTATGGATGAAGAAACTGAGGTCAGAGAAGTGAAGTGATTTGCCACAGGATAATAAATCAATAGCTGGAAGGGACCTTGGAGGCCATCTAGTTCAACCTCATCATTTAATGGATGAGGGAGCTGAGGTACAGTGAGGTTACTGATTGGCTCGAGATTACATAAGGGTAAGGGATGTGAATGTAAGTCCTGTGACTTTAATCAGTGTACTTCTTTCTGAAGTACTAAGTACACACTAAGACAAAACAGCTCTTTGTAAATGTCAAGAGGAGACTATCTTTTTCTTTGTCCCCACTTTCACAGCCACTAGCTACTTCCATAATGTGAGAGCTAGTGGGGCCAAAAATATCACACCCCTGGAGATGAGCCCATATAACACAAAGCCCGAATGGAGAAAATCTATAGACCAAACAGTGGCCCTTCACTCTAGTCCATCAGAGGAACACAGATCTAGAGAATGAAGTGCCATCAGAAGTTACCACAAACCTCATTTTATAAATCAGGAAATTGAGGTCCACAAATTTTAAGTGACTTGTTCAAAGTTGCACAGGAAAGATTTGAACCCATATTCTCTGACTACAGATGCAGGGTTCTTTCAACTGTACCATGCTGCCTCAGGATCTTTCGCATTAGGAGTCTCCTGATGTCACTCAACCAGGTTGCATGGGTATCCACAGTGGATCACTACATAAAACCTTAAATCACAAGGGACATGAAAGAGTCTCCAAGTCCTCATTTTACAAGTGTGGAAACAAGTTCAGAGAAAGGAAGTGATTTTCCATGGTCTCACCATGAACCTACTCATGGAGCTGGGATTTTAATTTAGGACACAAATCGCTGTCCAGGATTCTGATCATTGCCTTTAGCTCAGAAGTCACCTGGTCCAGCCTGCTCATGGTACAGTCCATCTAGATTCTTACCAAAGTAAATACTCCTGAGTACTCCTGAATGGTCTTGTTAATAATAATAATGAGATGCATCTCACATTCTTGGTATTTGTAAGTAAGAGAAGCAGAAAACTGGGAGAACAGTCTTGGAGATAGAGAGATAGATACTACCTCCAAAAGGAATTAGTTATACAAATAGGAGCATATCACTTTATCATGAGCTTTACTTTCTTCTTACCTTAAAAATGAGGATGAAAAAATGAAATAAAGAGATGAAGCAAAAAGTATTTATTAAATTCATACTACGTAACAGGAATTACGCTAGGTGTTAAGAGTGTTGTCAAATTGTTTCTGTCTTGTCCCAATCCCCACGATCCCATTTGGGATTTTCCTAGCAGAAACAGTGGAATGGTTGGCCAATTCCTTCTCTAAAGTTTTAGAGATGCAAAGACAAAATGGGGCAATCCTTAGCCTCAAGGAGCTTACATTTTAATGACGTATAAACACATATGGAAGGGGCTGATGCTGACAATAATTATAGCTATACTAACCACGTCACAAGACCTCACAGGATGAGACAATGGCTGTAAAACTTTCTGCAAACTTTAGAACACAACAGAACGCCAATTATTTATTATGCAGGGATTCCAAAAATGTTAGCACAATTTTGTTAGTATCCCTTTATTTTCCTATTTCAATGGAATTCAGATAGAGATGGTCCTGAGGTAAGTCACTAGCCTGATGCTATTCCATTCCACTTCATATTCTCTGGACTATTGCACAGATGAATAAAACTAGAATTTTTCCCCAAAAAATGAATAAACATTTTAGAATGTAAGCTAAGCCCTCGGCATGCTAACTGAAAGCATTTTCAGGACAACTTGAGGGATACATATGACAACGGGGAGGTTACTGTTTGACTATCAGCCTGGGTATCTCCTTATCACTTTTTTGAAGGAGTGCAGACAGAAATGATCTGAGGACTGGTCAGTCTCCTGGTATTATGCTTTTATATTTAATGTCTGTGGACTGTTGCAAAGGTTCATAAAATGATGGCTTAGCTGCATTTGAATAAAAGCATTGATATGTAAGATGATTTTCTGACGATTCACTGAAAGTATCCTTAGGACAACTCCAGCAGCAGAAGGAACAGCCTGCACCTCGTTCTGCTGACACAGAAGTTCAATTTCCTTTTTGAGGTCTCCATTTGAAAATTAATCATTCCACATTGTCTGGAGAACAAGTATGGTGAAATCTATCGGAATCATTGTTCTAAAATTTGTATGGATCAATTTTATGTCCAGACATTTGGTGGCAGCAATTTTATCAGTAACAATACATTGACAAAATGCACTGATACCTGGAATGCCTTTTGCAAACTTGAAAGAGGAATGTGACCATTACTGAAAAGGACAATGATGATGAAAGAGGCCTCTGTTGTTTCAATTCCAGTAGTTTGTTCTTTCTTAAGGTTATTTGGGGTGGGGAGGGGGTTCATATTTGTAGCCAGTTTATTATTAAAGAGAGCAAGCTTCTGGTGTATAATTCTAGCCACTGGATCATGTCTTTCTGGGTATCAACGGTTGCAATTACTGCTACTGTTATTTTTCGTTTTTTACCAGACCTGATTTCATGAGTGCCCAGTGAGAAGACTCCAAGAATGTAGTAGATGAGCATTTTCTCTACAATCTATTGCCCATGGCCAGACCGCCAGCATATGTCAGAGTTAGGACTTGAATCTATATTTTGTTGACTCTCAGGCCAGTTTCTATACACTGTGTCAGCCTCACTTTTATCTCCATCATCGAAAGTTAATATATAATTTGTCTCTTAATTAGTGAGCTACAATAATAGAAGTGAAAGCAGCATCACTATAATTTCCTCCTATGGGTCCTGGGAGGCCTCCTACCAATAGCATACACTAAATTCAAGCAATACTTGGGGGCACCATTGCTATGCCTGCCTGTTTTTTTGAAGCTAATTGTTATGAGACCCAAGCAAGCCTCGTTTATGAGTACATGGTAATTATATGGTCATGACATTTTAAATTGATTCAAAGCCCCCAAAGTCCTGGAAAAGAGGGAAGAGAGCTGAAATTCTAATCACATTCTCTTCTAGGGTTTTAATGTGTAAGTAGGTTCTTATACAAATGGAGTGAGCCATCGACTAACAGGTCTCATTGATGCTTCTTCCATGGGAGGAATCCATGCTGACAGCCGAAGTAAGGCTTCCTGGAAATGTCACTTGGGAATACCACCCCTGACATGACATTAATAAAGAAGGAGTGTTCCTGATTGCAGGAGAGTCAGGCCATATTTTCATCTGTTTTCTGTTCTATCCACTAGAGATGAGCACTATAGAGGAAATGTGATAAAGAAGATAGAGTTTTGGTCTTCCAGTCAGAAAGGATTGGGTTCATGTCCTGTCCTTTACACATACTGGCTATACGTAAATTGCTTTATTTTCGATGGAGTAACTGCTTCAGATTATAAATTACAGAGGATTTCTTCATCTGTATTGCAATAAGAAGTCTCCACACTGGGAGGTCTCTGCGCAAATCACACCACAAGCCCTGACTGCCCCCTTCCCTCCTCATACACATTTTCCTCTAAAGAATATGGGTTTCCAAACTTTTTCAGTCTCTGTGACCCTTAACTTTAAGTAAAGGGAAAGGACAGCACCTACTATGTGCCAGGCCCTGAGGCTTTCTGTTGCTGTTCAGTTGTTTTAGTCACATCCAACTATCTTTTACCCCATTTGGGATTTTCTTGGCAAAGACACTGGAGTGGTTTGCCTTCATCTTTTCCAGCTTATCTTAGAGATGAGGAAACTGAGGCAAACAGAGTTAAGTGACTTGTCCAGAGTCACACACCTGCCTATATACTTAGTATTTTATTTAATAAGTCATTCTGTATCCCCTATTCAATATGAAAAAAATCAATGCCAAAGTTTACCACACATGCATACAAGAAATATAATATAGATCAGTTATTTCAATTGGTTAATATATTTGCCAAATGTTACTTTTACTCCCTGGCATACTCCCTCTGTAAGAACAAGTATGCTAGATTGGGAACCTTTCCTATAGAGGCAGCCTAACAGAGCTGATGGAGAGCTGGCAATCAACAAGCAATTCTTAAACACCAACTATGTGCCAAACAGTGGCACATAAAAAAGTTAAAAGGAACACTGTCCCTCTCTTCACAGAGCTTAGCTCCTATCAATGGACACAGCTGATATATGCAAAGTAATGTTAGTTTAGGGAGGAGACCTTTAAAGTTTGAGGAATCAGGAAAGGCTCACATACGTGGCATGGGGTAATAGATGGACACCTAACATTTGGGGAAGGAATTCAGACCTGAGTTCAAGTCCTGACAGCCTGACCCACAGGCTATGTGAAAAAGAGGAATGTGACATCTCATTACCATAAAGGACTCTATTTAAATTACACATGAATGAATTACTTGAATAAATGGAGGAAAACTTTGACCCCGAATTAGGGAATAGAATCTAAGTCATTGATGAAAACCCTAGGGGCAGAAGGAGATGGAGAGAGACAGAGGAAAGTTTAAAACAACGTGGACCTAACTGATCAAAACACCTCCCCCGCCCCACGCCTCTCAAACACATACACATTGAGAAGGTGAGAATTTCTGGGAAAATGGACAGGGATGTCTCCCAAGTCAAAAGGGCCTTCATTCAGCAGCTGACACAGGATTAAGCTGACAATGAAGGGAGAAAATGTGTGTGCACAAAGACAGGATTTCTGTCACACTGTACACACTGTACTTTGGGAAGCTTACCCGAAAAAGTTCTTTCCCTTTAAGTTAAGAAAGGTTCTGCTAAAAGTCAGGCTTTAGTAGCACACAGTGCTGCTGACTGTCAGCTCACCTCGTTTTCTTTGAGCCAATTTTCTATGGTCTGGTCAATAATAACGTCCCAATGACACTAGAGTTGATGCCAGACATCATCATCACCTTCTTCGTCGTCATCATCATCAATAACATTTGTATAGCACCTACTGTGCACCAGGCACTGTGCTAAGTGCTTTATAGATATTAGTTCATTTGATCCTACGACGACCTTGAGAGGTACGCAGGTACGAGGTATTCTCATTTCATACTTGAGGAAGCTGATGCACAGCTAAGAAATGGGACTTGTCCAGGGTCATGCAGCTAGTCTCTGAGGTCAGATTTGAACTCAGGGTCTTCCTGCTTCAGGGTCCATGCTCTATCCACTGAGGCACCTAAATTCTCCCTGCTCCCATGTTGGAGCATGTTATAAAGTGCATTAACGGTAAGACTTAACATGAACTGAAGTGAAAGAATTGGAACCAAGGACGTAATATACACAGTGAATATTACGATGTAAAAGGTAAGAAGTGACACAAACCAAGAAAAGCATAAAGAAAAGGTCTGGCCTGAAAGAAAAGAAGAAACTGAGCCCTTCTCCTATGCAGAGGTGACAGGGCCATGGATGTGAAACAGCACACACTTTTGAGGTTTTTTTAGCCTATTCCTCTTTTCTGTTTTTAAAAAAAAAAATACCCATCAAGTTTTGTTTCTTAGGATGCTTCTCAGGGAAGGGGGAGTAGGAGTGATACAGAGGGAAATTCAGACAATGGAAAAACTAAATATATCCATATAATTCTCCTTTTTTTTTTTTAAAGAAAGTTAATGGAGAAGAAAAAAATTCAAGAATTAAATGAGAAGTTCTCTCACTAGAGAAGTCATGCCTGTTTTGGAGTTTATAAAACCTTGATTGATTGTATTAATTAGAAAGGAGGGCTATCAGGGAGAAATTAAATGGAAGTCGGCCATAGAAGTCTCCCTGTAGCCAACAGATTCAATCCTTCCCCCCACCGATCCTCTTAATGAGTAAGACAAGAAGATGGCAAAATTAATTGACTTTAGTGTCTAATCTTTCCCTGCAATGTTAACTTGTGAGAGGGATGCCAATAAACAGTGAGACTGGCCCAAATCAGGAAGAAGCAAGGAGGAAGAGGCGATGCCCAGAAAGCAGCAGAGGCTGGGCCTGGAGGGTTGCTTCCCACTTGAGAGTCGCGATCCCATGACTTCTAAACACTCTAGTTCTAAAGACTCCTGTGATCATGCTAGAGTGGACAAGGCCTGAGTACAAAGTCTGCCTCTGCATGTCACACTTGGGGGACCTTGGACAGATCACCTAAATGGGCCAGCCCTCTGCTCGAACGATTTTAAAATAAAGGGGCTGCATAAAATGGCTTGACTATTCCTTCCTTCTGGTTTAAAAGCCCTGATGGTCTAAGATCCTCAACAATGCCCAAAGGACCTCATGTAGCTTCCAAGATGGAAGAAACAAATATTAACAATTTTATCACCCTAGTCTTCCCCTAAACAGCCCAGAAGAGGAAAAAAAAACCATTAAAATCACTAGCAATGCAGAAGAAAAAACGAGATGGCATTTAGCAGTTAGTTGCTGTGTCCACTGATACTTAAAACCTCTGCCCAAATTGGGAGCTGGATAGCTCCTTCCTGGGCACATGTAGTGATCTCCCTGGGGTTCTGAACTGCAAAGTTTATAAACTGCTGGGAAGAGAGCACCAGGCAAGCAAGAGAAGCTCTGGAAATGTCTGCCTTTTGCTAAAAAGATCTCTGAAGATTTTGGTGTCACTTTCAGGTGTCTGGTGAAGGTACATTGGAACATTCCAAAGCACAAAGCATCACTGCCTAGAAAGTAGAGCATGATGGTTTAAAAATGAAAGGAGTGTTCACACATGGCTTGGGCTAGTCATTCCTTTCAGGCCCATTCAATTCCATTTATGCCTATAAGCTGTACTCCATTCCAGCCTATCAGCTCTATTTTTTGATGACTACCTTCTTGGCACTGTGCTATTTGCTGGTGCAACAACAAAAACAAGTAGCCCCTGCCCTCAGGAATCCTCCAATCACAGCGAGCAATGATTTCTTTAAGAACACAAATACATAAAATTATGCACCCACAGAAAACCCCCAATGGATTCTAAGACTCCAAATATCTAAAACGTAATATTCGCATCACTTAACCATCCAAGGCCTCGGTTTCTTCATTTGTAAAAAGGGTAGGGTCGGAGCGGCTGGTCTCTTAAAGGCTCTTCCAGATTTAAGTCCATGATCCTTTGAGTCTAAGTCACATAACCTCCCTGGTCGTTGGTTTGCTCATCTGAGGAATAAGGAAGTTGGACTATCTGGCCTTTGGGATCTCCTCAAGTACTCAAGCTAGGATGTAATGATGGCACTGTGGCTGAACTGGCGGCAAATCTTCCCAAAATTAGTTTGGCTCCTCCTCGAAAGGCGGCCACTATCTCTGAGCCCGTCGTTACGGCCTTCCTCTCTTGGTAGGACCGTCCAGAGCTTGCGACCTCCTGGAACTTTCAAGAACCTGGGGCCGCCAACATACCACAATTAATCCTCGGGCAAGTGTTGATTTAGGGCCAACTCTGTGCCAGACTCTACGAGGACGCCAAACCAAAAAGGGGCATGCCACATCTATTTCAGTAAGGAAGAAAGAAAAGCTAACACGACACTGTTGTTTTATCTTCATGGGCTTGTTCGAAGGATGTTTCTGTGAAAAGTAACTGAACCAAACATTGTCCTACACGCATTAGTTTTCAGTATTTTTGGAAGCCTCTATAAACACTGTACTGAAAACAGAAACAAAAGGAAGCTGTACAGAAACGATTTTGGGCGGTCAGGAAAGGATTCTTGCCAGTGACAGCTTAAGAGAGTAAATCCTGTAGGGAGCCGGGGAGATGTTGCACTGGGGAGCTGGGGGGCTGGGAAGCCACGGAGCCGGGGAACTAGGTTGTGAAGGCGGATTCACAGTTGTGACTGGAAAACCTCGGCCTTCAACACCAACTCCACAACAGTCAAGTGACAGAGGAGTAGGAATTTTATTCTGAGCCAAAGTCTGAAGGGTCATAGAGACATGGGACCCTGGATGAGATAAAACAGAACCATTACTTTCAGAAAACAAGATGTAACCTTCTGAGCCATGGGATACCTGTTCCTTATGTCCCATATTTAGGAGCAGGGGGTCAACAAATTCCTCCCCGCTTCTAATAGCCATGGAGGCTGGGTTGGGAGAATCAAGAAAACCTTTTCTGATTGGTGGAAGAGCCCAATGGCTATTATAAATTCATGGAATATAATATAAATTGGTGGAACATAATAGCCTGATGGCTATTATAAATAATAGTTATTCCAACAAAAGTATCTGATATTTATAGAGTACTACAGGGGCAGCTAGGTAGTACAGTGCATAGAGCCCCAGGCTGGAAGTAAGGAAGACTCATCCTCCTGAATTTAAATACAGCCTCAGACACTTACTAGTTGTGTGGCCCTGGGCAAGACACTTAACCCGGTGGGAGACAGGCTGGGAGAAAGCCGGGCGCCTGAAACCAGCGCAGATCCCCAGGCCTCCCAACACAGGACGGCACTCTGTGGAAGCGAGGAGAGGCAGCTCAACGCCACAGACGGTGAGATACCAGCCCCTGAGGCTTGCAGCCCAAAGGTTTCAAACT
>CM053626.1:322201053-322219711 GCA_028646595.1 Phalanger gymnotis | reverse complement strand
AAAAAAAAAAAAAAAAAAAAAAAAAAAGACACTTAACCCTATTTGCCTCAGTTCCTCATCCCTAAAATGAGCTGGAGAAGGAAATGGCAAATCACTGTACTATCTCTGCCAAGAAAAACCCAAAAGCGGTCCTGAGGAGTGGCATATGAGGGAAATGGTTAGAATTACATAGGGTTTGTGAAATGCTTTAGAGAAAATATCTCATTTAAGACCCATATCAACCCTAGGAGATGGATGTCAGCTACTGGCGACTATCTGTTCCATGGTATTGCTTGTGTATGCATCTTACATTCACTTATGTGTGTTTGCGTTTTGTCCCCAAAAGAATCTTAAGTTACTGATGAACAGGCACTGTTTCATGTTAAGCTTTGTGGATCCAACACAGTGCTGGTTGTAAATGTTTGCTGAATTGAACAATCTCCCCAAACCATTTCATTTTACAGATGAGAAAACTGAGGCCTGAAGAGTTGAAATGACTTTCCAAATGTTAGAAAATCAAAAAGTGTCTGAGTTGGGATTTAAAATCAAGTCTTTGGACTTCACCCTCTGGGCTCTTTCATGGGCCAATGTTGCCTCTTATCCAGGTTTCTTTCCTCCAAGATTGGCCTATTTTTCCCAACCTTATGTATGGTCTCCTGAAAACCCTTATTGAATATATTTTGCAGCAGCCATGGTAACAAGGTCACACCTCATTGTCAGGTCTGGAACCCAGGGAGACCCAACAATAAAATGACCCAAGATAAAGAGAATTGAGCCTAGCCCCAAATCTTTTGGCCATTGGTATTCAGAACAGGCTAACTTCTGCCTCTATTATTCAATGATGCTTTTTCAAAGTGCTTCTGAAATTGTCCATGAGCAATGCCCTTAGTCCTAAGCCAGCATCATTTAAAAACAAGAAGCATGTTAAAAAACCAGCTTCACATGTAATTGGAAAAAAGAAAATACTATGAAGTGGAGAAAAAAATAAAAATAAAAACAAGAAGCAAATTTGCATTGGTCCTTACCTCTACCACCATTCCTTCTGAG
The DNA here is from genome assembly GCA_028646595.1 of Phalanger gymnotis. Taxonomy (NCBI): domain Eukaryota; kingdom Metazoa; phylum Chordata; class Mammalia; order Diprotodontia; family Phalangeridae; genus Phalanger; species Phalanger gymnotis. The sequence continues at coordinate 322,218,685 of CM053626.1, read as the reverse complement.
GAAACAGAAAAGCAAGATGGTTTGTTTAGCTTTAAAAGACATTACTCTATCTTCTCTCCCAGAAAACTGATCACCAAAGCCCCTCCTGGCTCAAAATGTGTGATCTTCTGATCAGATGTGTCAACTCAAATTGATTCTGACACGACAACACCCAAAGCGAACATGAAATTTGAGTGACCGTTACCTCTAAAAGCTCGTCACCAATGTGCATGCGCCCATCCCGGCCAGCAGGTCCTTCAGGGTGAATTCCCACAACGAAGATGCTCATCCGAGACCGGTCTTTGTTCCCGGCAAGGCTGAGGCCAAGTCCATTTTTTTCCTTCTCCAGCTCAATAATATGCAGCTCTCCAGGCAGATCTGCATACCTTTGCCTGATTTTTTCTATTTAAAATGAAAATGGAAAATAAAATAAATTAGACATTAGTATCTCAGAAATAATTCATACGTTATTGGATTTTCAGGATTTGTGTTTCTGTAAGCCTTGATAAATAAAGACGGCATTTCTGTGCTGGGTCTGTTCGTGCAAATAAAACAAAGCAATCTCAGTAGACCAATAAGCATGTCATGGGCTAAAGGGTATGTTACGCATACTTCAAAGACAGAAGATGAAAAAAATCAATGAGACTGATGCCAGGAAATAGTATGTAATGTGTAGTCTTCAGAAGATATATCTAATAATAATAATTATAATAAAAGAATAAAATTTACATCCTGCTTTAAGTTTGCAACATGGCTTATGTAAATTATGTCGTGCATTCCTCATAATAACCCTGGGAGGCAGGCTCTATTACTATTCCCATTTTGCAGATAAAGAAATTAAGGCTGACAAAAATTAATTGCCTAGTGCAGGCTCACACAGTTCTCAAGGCTGATGGGTGGGGTCTGAGCTTAGGGACGCCTGAGGATGACTCCAAGTCTAATGCTCTACCCATTAAGCCACCCGGCTGCCTACACAATATTCAGAACAGAGCTAACGAATGAACTCCTTCCCCATGAAACTGATCCAAGGTTCCTGCATTCAAGGCTCAGACCAAGCTAGAATTCCTCTGGGAAGCCATCTCTGATCATTCTACTCCATAGTGATCTTTCCCCTCTAGAAATGTTGAGTTCTTATCCCATTTACCATAATTTAGCATTTGCACTGTGTCTAATTGCTTGGTGCTCTCATTCTGCCCTGGATGCTTGAGGGCAGGGACCCAGCCCTACACCACTGCAGAATGCTCAGCTCCAGATATTCCACATAATAAGTGCTCATGGGTAATCCAACCTACAGTACTACCCTCAGTAGCTCACCACTAACGCTCAGCAAGATGTGTCACAGAATCACCTTTCAGGGTTAGAAGGGACCCAGTGGCCCTGGACTCAAATTTATACTTGAAAGGTTTCCCTAATGTAACATGGGTAACCCACCTTACGCCCAAGGCATGACTGTATACAACTTTATACAGTTGTAACAGTTACTCACGGTTGGCCTCATTGAAGCTTCTACCCACTGTACTGGGCTGTGTCCTCTGGGGCCAAAAACAATAATTATTATCCTGCTTCAAAACAACAACGCTACAGACATTTGAAGACACCTATGATATTCTGCCTGAGTCTCTCAGATGAAAGAATTCATCTGACTACTAGAAGCCTGATGTTTGATGCATCTGTCCTCATTACAGGGTCTCAGGGTATCTAGCTTCTATGAAACTATGACTGAAGAGGCATGCTATTTGGAGCCAGAGAGTTTTAAACCTGAAAATCAACACAAAGAATTAGCCTTAGGAACAAGAGAGTCAACCTGAGTCCAGCTAAGTTACAAAAAGCATCCTTTTAAAATGTGTGTGGGGATATGTAAATCTGACAAAACTAGTCTATGTTTATGCATATATTTATATTAAAAACATTCATCCCCAAGAGGCTCAAATTCTCAAGTGCCATTTATTTTAGAAACAGAGAATGTCTACCACTTTTTTAAAGAAAAGATTTATCAAAAGGCCTTAAGTGATTTGAATTGCTAATGTTTCTGATATTAATATAAAATAACATTTAGAGGAAAATATAGCAACAGAAAATTCTGGCAACCTCTGTAAGAACATACTTCCAAATTACCTACAGAAACATTCTGCAATTATTCAACATACAGAATAAATGTTCAAGTTGTCAGAACACAGAAATAAATCAAAACAGCAAGGGAAGATTTCATGAGGCAGCCAGTCCAAGATTAATTTCAAATGGGCTGAGGCTTAAGAAGGAGGTCCCAGGGAAGAGAAATTTAGCTTATAACCAACAGCACCTATTTTCTGGCATCAGGTAGAAACCGCCAAGCTTTAGGTCAAGTTAGCAAAATAATTAGTTAAAACAGGAAAGTACAAGACAAGTCCTAATCCTGGTTCCACCGTCCACAGCAGGGGGGCATAACAAGGTCTTGTTGCCCACCTGGAAGTCAGAAGAAGGGACCTATTCGCCACCACTAGGACAGGCAGAGAATGCTTTGTGGTGTCTGCATGGGGAAAGGAGGATCTGTGGAGGAGGAAGAAGGCTTTCCACGCGGCACAGGCTATGGAGATGGGAAAGTAAAAGCCCTGTTCAGGAGGCAGAAATGTCGGCTGAAGCGGATGGTTCAAAAACAGGCTTAGTACAGGTGAGGCCTGAAAAGACCAATTCAGGTCATAACGAAGAAAGGAAAGGAATGTTCACCAAGTGCTCATCATGAGCCAGGCACTGCGGTAAGACCCTTACAGGTGTCATCTCATTTTATTCTCAGAACAAACCTAGGAGCTGGATGTTATTCAGTATGATCACCATTTTACAGATGAGGAAACTGAGGCTGACAACATGAATTGATTTGCCCAGTGTCACATGGCTACTAAGTATTTGAGGCTGGACTCAAGCCCGGTGCTCTGTGGCGCTCCCTAGCTGACCCAATAGATAGCATGACCTCAAGGCTCTCTCTGCCTACTCTAGCCAATCAGCATCCTTCTTAAAACACGATGCCCACAACTCACCACAGGATTCAAGATATGTATGAGTAGCGCAGTTTTCTTTCTCTCCTCCCTCCCAACTCTTCTCTCCACCCTCCTCTTTTTGCTTCCCTCTCTCCCTCCTTTCCTCCCCTCTAATCTCCCTTCCTTCCTTCATCTATACCTTTCTTCCCTCCCTCCTTTCCTCTCTTCCTTTTCCCTCTCTCCCTTCCTTCCTCCTGTGGGCTTCATGGTTCTGTGATGACTGCTTGGTTTCCCCCTAAATGGACCTACTTGGAAAAAGGCCAGTTATACCTAATCTTCCATCTGTAAGTAAGGCATAAAATCGAACTCAGTGAAGCACACAGCATTCTCTAACAGATTGTCTTGAGGATCAGCTGATGACTGCAAACTTCTGTTGCTAGGGAGAGTTATTTCAATTCCACAAATACGTAAACATGCACAAGACTCTGTGCTAAGACATGGAAGTGAGGAGGGAATACATTCTAGCCAGGGACAGAGTCTGTACAACAGTGGGAGACAGAGTCAGAATTCTAGGAAGAGCAGGTATTTGGCTGGAATGTGGAATGCATGAAGAAGCATGAACAAGGCTGGCATCACATGACAAATTCGATTGTGGAGAGTCATAGTTATCATGGCTAAGAGTTCTTATTTTAACCCAGAGGCAATAGAGATTCACTGAGATTCCTGTGCACGGGAGTACAATCTGGTCAGACTCGAACTTTATTTTAAACGTTATTCACACAGGCTGTTGACCTAGGTCATAGCCCGTTAGAACTTGGAAGGTATTTCATGATCGCTTAGCCCAATGCTGTAAGCTTTCGGATGGTGAAACTAAGCTGTGTGATGAGTCAGTAACTGCAATATTCTCTCCCCAATTCTCATACACACTGGTGCTTGATCTGAGATATCATGGATACAGGGAAGTCCAAGAGGAGGAAATTCCCTTTACCTGGGTAATGCCATAAGGCTCTGAAGTTCCAGAGAAAACATGGACTTACATCGGTAGAGGGACTCACTATGGAGTTTTTTGTTGTGGTAAAATCACAGATGTGGTAACTATGCCCTAAAGTTAAATAAAATGTATTAGAAACAACATTACATCTTAATACAATTAAATTTGTATAACAATGATTCATTGTTCAGTTATTTAACTCATGTCTAACTCTTTATGACCCCATTTAGGGTTTTCTTGGTGAAGTTCCCAAGCCACATTCCAGAAGACACAGTAACAATGATTTCTATTTTGTGGTTGTTTTCCAGTCATTTTCGACTCTTTGTGACCCCATTTGGGGGTTTCTTGGCAAAGATGCTGGAGAGGTTAGCCATTTCCTTCTCTAGCCCATTTTAAAGATGAGGAAACTGAGGCAAACAGGGTTTAAGTGACTTGCTCAGGGTCACACAGCTAGTAAGTATCTGAAGCCAGATTTCAGCTGAGCCCTTCTGACTCCAGGGCCGGTGCTCTATCCACTGTGCCACACAGTTGTCCCTTAACTATTTATAATTACTCTCAACAGAAGTTATCATCTCGATACTTTTTTATTTCCTACCACTAAGTCTCCATTATGATTCTTTGCCTATCCATTCTCATTCAATTTCCTAAAAACAATCACCCTTGGTGTCAAAATAACAAAAAAGAAATTCTGAGCTGAAAGAAATATTTTTGACCAGCCCTATTGTGGGTGGGATCTCCTTCACTGAAAGTCTTCATTCATTAGGTATGCTGTAGAAGAAATCCCATTGATGTATGGGGTTGGGATGAATGGGCTACAGAGGTATTTCCCAACTCTCAAATTCAGTGATTATGATTCACTTATTTCCAGGGTAGGGAATTTCCCAAGGAGTCAAGTCTCTTTCCTAAAGCAGATCAATATCTGTTCTTCACCTTGAAAACTGCCTGGGGCACTGAAAGGTTAGGGGACAAGAGCAGAAGGTGAGATTTCCTGGTCTTCAAGATCAACTTAAAATCCACTATATCTTCCTGCAGCTCAGAAAACTGGGCTGCTTAAAAAAAAAAAATCACAGCCCTGAGACTATGTATCTATTCATTATGAAAAATGATTCCTCCTTCACATTCATATTCAAAGGTGACACAAAACCCATTACCATCAAGGCAGGAAAAACAAGTCACTAAGTGAATACTGTCTTTAAAAAATCCACTCTATTAAATTGTGTCAATACAGAAGATGAATAGGCCCAGAGAACATCATTTTTTCGTGGCTATATATCAGCAGGGGACACGAATTGTGTGTGGTGATGTATCCACCAGAGGGGCAATCAGATAGAGAACAAAGACAAACATGCCGGGACTCTTATTCTGCAGAGAGGAGTTAAGATGGCAGCCCTCCCAAGGTCTCTGCCACAACGATGGTCACTAGCATGTTTATTCTCCCCACAAAAGCAGGGGAGTATTTTCCAGGATGACAAGTGCGGAACATCAGAGGTCAGATGGAACCTTTGGGTTTACCATTTTAGAGGCAAAGAAACTAGGACCTCAGAGAGAGAAAATGGCTTGGAAGACCACACAGTTTGTAGAGAAGTGTCATGGTCAGTATAAGATTTACTGCACTACTCCCTTTACCCACTGTATTGCAAACCTACCAAACAGAAATCCACAATCAAAAAGTTTGCAGACATTGTAACTTTGAAGACCACCATAGAACCATGAACTGATGGAGCTGGAAGAGATAGAAAACTTCACTGGATCCAATCCCCTAGCAGTGTGGGCTAGCACAGCAATTCTCGAACATCTTGGTCTCTGGACTCTTCTACCCTTTTAAAAATAATTAAGGACCATCCCTCCCAAGAGGTTTGGCTATGCAGTTATATTTATTAATATTTACTTTATATAAAATAAAAATTGACCAATTTTTAAAAATATTTATTTGTTCATTTAAAATAATAAAAGCATTACATCTTAAGATAAATATGAAAAACAACTATATATTCTAAAAAAATTCATGAGAAGAATGGTACTGTTTTATATATTGTTGCAAGTTGCTTTGTTGTTTGACTCAATAGAAGACATTCTCATACCTGTATTACTACACCTGCTTCTACAGTCAATCTGTTGGACTATGCTATTTTGGTTGAAGTACATGAAGAAAGTCTGGCCTCTTACAACTTTGTAGTTGAAGTAATAGTTTTATTCTAAAAGGAGTTTTGACCTCAGAGATGGCCTAAAAGGGTCTTGGGGACATTCGGGCATCCACAGACCACACTTTGAGAACGTATGGTATAAGTGAATAGGGCAATGGACTTGGTGTCACGAACACCTGGGTTCAACTCTCACTTCAAGACACTTACTAGCTGTGTGAACCTGGCAGCCACTAGACTTTTTCTGGGATATATTTTCCTCATCTGTGCCAGGAGACGGTTGGACTTAATGACCTCTGGGGATGATTCCACCTCTGAATCTATGAAACCATGATAGTGTTAATTTTCAAATTATATTTCTAGAGTCTAATGTCATTGAGAACTAGTAGATGGTCCTGGTTTTTAGAATGTTCCCTCTTACACTGAGCCAAAAGTCAATCCTAACTTGAACCCATGGATTCAGATTATCTCCAATAGATCCTAGTTTTTAGCAAAAGGTGTAGGTTATTTCAGGGTCTAGAAAGGAAAGAAGGTACATTCTGCTGAGCTGTTACCTAGGAAAACAACGGAGCAACCATGACTGGCATGAAGGTCATGAGAGCCACTGTGGTACTGACTGTGTTTAAAACATGGTGATGGCAGTTCCTTTCCTTCTGGAACCCAATGCCACACTGGGTCATGCTGCAATTGACTCTTTGGAAGTGACTGCACAGCTGGCTGCTGAGGCCCAACAAAACAAACAAAAATCTAAAAGCATTGATTAAGTAACGTGTATGTGGTCAAGGCTCTGGCTGAGAGTGGATGATGCAAAGACAAAGAGGGGCCTGATCTCTGTCCTCAAGGGGTTTGCTTCTTCCTTAGAGAAGTGAGACTTGTTCGCAGTAAGTACAGCAATGCAAGGTAGAGTATGGAGTCAACAAAGGACAGACTCAATTGAACTGAACCAGCTAGCATCTATCTGTGTAACAGATACTGCGCTAGCACTGGTAACACAAAGAGGAAAATGAACAGTCCTTGCCCTCAAGAAGGCTACATTCTACTGACAGAACACGACAGATAAGTACACACAATATGTACAATCAAAGAATGAGCTGTCATTAAGCACCTACTATGTACTAGGCATTACGAGAGTGCAGGTGATCCAAAGACTTTCAAAGAGCTTACATTCTAATGGGGGGGGGGGGGGGCAGGAAGAGAGAAGAAGCAGAGATCAGAGAAGTTAAGGAGAATTTGAGGAAGTAGGAAATACTTCAGGCTGGGGCAACCAGGGCTGGGCTCCTGGACGAGGTGCCCCTTACCCTCCAAAAGCCCTGAAGTAGGGGGAACAGGAGGAAGGACTGGACTGGACTCGGGGCATAGGAGACGCCATGCAGATGTATGCAGGTAGTATATAACAAGGGGAAACAATAGAGGCAACAGGATTCTTTATTCTGGAGACAGACTGACTTGCTAAAATCTCACCTGATACTTTCCATCCATTTTCCAACTTTGTGCTCATGTGGCACATGGCATGGGAGGAATGTTATGTTTGAGCTTCAGAGATCTTAGCTATTATTATTATTATTGTATTTGATACAGTTTTAACCCTTCTCAATGATGATAACAGCTGATATTTATATAACACTTTACAGTTTACGAAGCACTGTACAAACTCCATCATTTAAACCTCACAGCAATTTCACAATGATCAAAGTCTCAATTAGGTTAAAGAGATTTGGGAAGGCAGCTCAGCAATGGAGATAGAAGCAGGAAAATCTGTGAATGGATATTAACATATTAAGTTTGGGAAGAGCAACGGACTATTGAGAAGAAAATCCAGTTTGGTGGGAATGGGATGGGAATAATGTGAAGCAAGGCAAAAAAAAAAAAAACCCAAAAACTGTGGCGGGAGATTTACCAGGGTCTTAAATACCAAGCTACAGATTTGGAAATTTGTTTTATAAGCAATAGGGATCACAGATGGTTTTAGAAGAGTGGAATGATATCAATAATCAGTTGGTAAACATTTATTAAGCTCCTACTATGGGTCAGGCATTGTGGTAAGTGCTCAGGAAACAAATACAAAAAAGAAAGACAAGCCCTGCCCACAAGGAACTTACAATCTAATGGGGAAAGATGACAAACACAAGAAAGATGAAAAGGAGCAAGGGGAGGGGGATGGAGAAGTCAAAGAAATCCAAAATGAGGGTAGCCAGGTGGGCAAGGAGATGTTTCCCTCCCCAAACGGAAGAGCCCCAACCCACCAATCAGCAGAACAGAGTATACTGAGGAAGCAGAAGTAAGGAGGCTGACTGTATCTGGGAGGATGCTGAGATTTCCCAATGACAGGGTCGGCCTGGGACATTAAGGATGGTCACTTAGGCAATTGTGTGAAAGAAGGATTTGAGAAGAGAGACAGACAAGGGGAGGCAAGAAGACCAATTAAGAAGATACTAAAATAATGAACAATGAAGAGGACTTGAATTAGGCTGGTCAGTGTTATTGGCACTGGGCTGGGGGAGAAAGTGGGACAGGGACCCCCCACAACCCCGTGGGGATATTCCCTGCATGAATGGGGATCAGCTGGTGGTTGGCAATTTAGACTTAGAGAGTTGCCTGGGTATACAGAGATGAGTGGCTTGGCCAAGGTCACAACAGGTGGCATAGGAGAGAGGCAGAGGGATGCTCTAGGGGGAACTCATTTCATGTATGAGTTGACTAGATGACCACTGAGATCCCTTCCACCTCTCAAGTTCTGTGATTCTGTCTTTCAGACTTCCAGGCTGGCTTTCTATCCACCACACCATGCTGACTCTGCAAAATAGAATAGATGGAGTCAGTTGAAATATGGAATGAGCTGAAGAGTGTGGTGGGGCTGGGAGTCAGGAAGACCTAGGGTTCAAATCCCACCTCAGACATTGTGTGGCTATGGGCTGGTCACTTATCCTCTTGGCTTCATTTGGCTCATCAGTACAATGGGGGTAAATGGCTCAAGATAAACATCTCCCAGTGTGCTTGTGAGGCCCATGTCATTCCATTTACCAAAACAACGAGAAATCATGTATTGAGTACTTAATAAGTGCCAGGCACTGTCCTCGGAGATAATCTATGTAAATGTCTTGGCAACTTTTAAAGGGTTATATAAATATCTATTATTGTTATTATTATTACAAGCAAATATCTGGTTGCAAGATTCGTGTTTAATCTCAGCAACTCCCACTAATATTTTTTAGGCAATTGGGCTTAAGTGATCTGCCCAGGGTCACACAGCTACAAAAGGTCAAGTGTCTGAGGCCACACTTGAACTCAGGGCCTCCTGACTCCAGGGTCAGTGCTCTATCCACTGAGCTACCTAGCTGCCCCCCAACTAGTAAATAGAATATTTTGTCAAACAAACAGTGATTACATGATCAGGGTTACATGATAATCAGAGGAAATACTAAATAGAACCCAGACATTCAAGCATCACTCTTTCTTCTAAATTCCTCAATGCTTAAAACTTAATTTAGCCAAAGAATCTTGTGTTTGTGAAAGAGACAGATAATGAAATGCACAAGGTTGATGGCTACGAATATAGGGAATTTATTTTCCTTTCAAGTTTCAGGATCAGGAAATTGCAAACATGCCGAGCTACTGCTTGCATGGGTCCCTTTCTCTCTCCCCACAGGTGGAAAGGGCAGCAGTAGATACTGTCCTCAGAGAGCTTCAGCCAGAGGCTAGGATTAGTCAGTCAACAAGCATTTATTAAGGGTTTATAAAGCATAGCGATGTGGCAGAATGAATAGAGGGCTGGGCCTGGGGGTCAGGAAGCCCTAAGTTCAAATCCTGCCTCATACACTTATTAGCTGTAGTATCTAGAACCTGGGCCAGGCATTACCCTTCTATCTCCCTAATTTTTGTCAACAGCAAACAGGGGAAAATAATGGCCCCTCCCTCCCCGGGCTGTTGGGAGGATCAAATGGGATCATATTTGGAAAGCACTTAGTGCAGTGCCTGGCATAGAGTAGGTGCTTAATAAATGCCTATGCCCTTCCTTTCCACCTCACTAAGGGATAGGCACTCTGCTCAATACTGGGGATACAGAGAAAGGCCAGAGAAGCAACTCTTTGGTTTTAGAGAGGATTCTTTTCCAGTAACTGTTTTGTTCATGGTGGGCTCATTACAACTCAGGGATTCTAAGAATTTTCTTGTTTGTAGAAGAAAAAAGTGGACTTGACCTTAAAAGATCTTGCAGGTTCTTTCCAGCACTAATTCTGCAGTCTTCCCATATGCCAATGCCACCATTATGACAGAAGCAGAGATGGTCAGGGCCACGGAGCAGGAAAGAAAGGATTAAGACGAAGACTAGAAGAGGGAATTCATAGAAATCCTTAGAAATCCTTCTTCATAACTGAATGATCGAGTCAAACCACTCAAGTTACAGATGCAAAAATGTTTCAGAGGAACTCCAGATGACATGAGATTACTGTAATCAGCAGTAGCACTGCCTGCATTCAGGTGTTTACTGGCTTAAAGTCACTCAGGTAGTAAGAGGCAGAGTCAAGAATGGAACTCAAGTCCTTTGACTTTCTACTATATTTTGCAAGGTAGTGCTCTCGGGGAAAGTACACCCTATCAACTCTTGGACATCACTGTAAGAATAGAAACAAAAAGGAGACTGGTGAGATCAAAGAAAGACAAATCTTAAAGGAAGAAAGAAGTCAAACTTAATGATGAATCATTTTCCCTGCAAATCCCAAATAGATATGAAAAAACAAGTAAAGCAAGTTCTCTCCTTTTACTATAGGCAACATCACTCCGGGCTTACAATACACTACAAATACAATTTTTTCAAAGACCTAGCTGATGTAGAGATTCTGCATTTTCAAAATTATGCCAGAGGGTAAAATAGAGATATGGTTCAACTTGCCTTTGATAATAATGTCTCCTTCTGTGGCAAATCCCACTTCTGGGACATTCCATACCCACTGCATTCAGACAGGAGGCAATTCACAGAAGACCTGGCATGGAAGAAAACTGAATGGATGCAATGGGAGTACTGAGAGCTCTGGGGACTGAGAAGACTCTTCAGAATCCTGCAGTACCTTAAGGTCATCTGTATGTGGGATGGGGAGATTGGTCAAGATTAAGGTTAAAGAGGGGTGTGTATGTGTGTGTGTGTGTTGAAGAGAGAGAGAGAGGAGGGAGGAGAGAATCTTTTCACTTGCTTTTACCAGGTCTGGAAAGCACACCACCCTCACTTCTACTTTTCGATAGACTTTTCAGTCTAGCTTTCTTCAAGACTCATTTGAAGCAATTCCTCCTGCAAAAGGCCTTTTGCAATCCCTGCCCTCCCTTCTGCTAGCACCTTCCCTCACTCCTGAAACTTTTCTTAAATTCATTTTATGTACACTTTTTTATCTATCTGTTCATCCATCTATATGTTGTGTCCTCCCATTAGAATGTATGCTCCTTGAGGGTAGTGACTGCTTCACAGCGGTCTGTGTATCCCCAGTGTAATTTGGTATGACATAGGGACAGGATCTATAATTCGTTAGTACCAGGGGTAGGCAAACTATGGTCTGAGGCCCAAATTGAGCCCTGCCTCTTTTTCGGATGGCCTTCTCAGGTCACACAAATGATTTTTATGTTTTAAAATAATTTTAAATAGTAGTAGTCTTAGTTTGGAGACTTCTATCATAAAGCATAGAGAATGAGTAGAAGATGAAATTTCTAACATCACTGGATATTGGTACCTTATCTGAAACTTAAGAGTCCTAAGACGGACAAAGTTACTTGACCAGGGTCATACATATTTCAAAGATGAGTTGTTGTTGTGTTTGTCCTTCATTCTCAAAGAACACTATGACATCAGGGAAATGATGATGTTACTTACAGTTGACTTTGATTTGAGTGAGCGAGGGCTGTGCAAGGTCACCAGGCTCACTTTCTCCTCCAGAGCCATCTGGGCGCAGCGGCTTGATATTCACAAGGACGATTGGAGGTGGCCCAGGTGCACTGGGAGACCCTGGCTCTTTCAGGCTAAAGTCTTTTCAGGTTCTCACTTTGAGTGAGGTAATGCCCATTCAGTGAATAGGCCTCTTTAAGAAGTTAATCAAGGGATGGCACCATGAATGTTGGACTTCTTGACGCCTGGCCCAGCCCTTGGTCAGCTCTGCCTCACATAGTGAACACATGGCCCATGAGTGCTGAAGAAATGCCTGTTGTTTGATTTAATATCACATGGGGGGCGGGGGGAGAGAAGAAGAGGAAGGCAGAAAGGAGGGAGAAGTAAAGGAAGAAGGGTGGGGAGGAGGGGAAAAAGAAGGGAGGAGGAGGGTAGAAAAAAATATAAGAGTTGGCAGAGGAGAGAAAAAAACAAGAGAAGAAGGAACGTGAGGAAGCAGTAGAGGGAGGTAAAGGAGAAGAGGGGGAGAAGGAAAGAAAAAGGGGCAGAAAGACAAGAGAGGAGAGGAGAAGGGCAGAGGAAAGAAGATAAGCCAAGAAAGAGATAGCCCAGGCTCCGTTTTGCCGGGCTCTCAGGCAATCTGTACCTCTGAGTCAGCACAAACTGTTCCCCACAGCCTGGGACATTTGGTTCCCAACAGGAAGCAGAGACAGTACCTGCTTTCCCTGCTGCGGAGGAGAGGTTTCTATGGCAACAGATAAGAAGGAGAGTGGGGAGAAAACAGAGAATACCCGAGACCATAAACACTGGAAAACACCAAGAGTGTATACCTGTTATTACCATTATCTTGTAATTAAAACAGGATGATTACATCAAAAACCTCCCAATTTTAAGAGAAGAGCGCACAAAGAAGGAGGAGGAGAAATGCTCTGTCAAATGTAATCTTGTTTGCATTAAATCTTTCATGCAGAAGTAGCCGTGTGCTTTCTTGAATTAAAAGATGGCTTCAGAACCAGGAAGACCTGGGTTCAAGTCCTGATGCATGACTCTAGGCAAGTCATGTGAGGTCCCTGGGTAACTATCTAAGAGTAAAGGTTTGAGAGCAGAGGACCATTGCAATTGAGAGAAGCATGAGTGGAGGGTTCTCTGCACCAGTGAAATCACAGATCCAGTAAAAAAAAGTATTGTGAAAATGCCTCCTTGAAAAGGCTCTCTCTTGGGTACTATGTAATTACCAAAACTGATGCACTCTTTTTCAAAAGCTGTTTCTGTGTGGGACAGGAGTCACTGTTCACTTGCCACTAGTTTTAAAAAATGAACAAATCACCTGATCCACTGAATAATCAGGACAGACAGAGGGCTTACTCTGATCAGTTCTAAGGAGTGAATATGACATTAAAGATGCAGCTGCTGGCTTGGTGGATAGAGCACTGGGCCTGGAGTCAAGAAGACCCGAGTTCAAATCTGACCGCGCACACTTACTAGCTGCGTGACCCTGGGCAAGTCATTTAAGCTTGTTTGCCTCAGTTTCCTCATCCATAAAATGAGCTGGAGAAGGAAAAGGGAAGTTGCCAAGACAACTCCAGATGAGGTCACTAAGGGTCAGGCAGGACTGAAAAGAATGAAAAACAGCATGAGGGCAAAGTAAGCACAAACATCGCCATTATCATTAATCAACAAAATAGTGCTTCTTGTCTCAAAGGCAGAGGCCAAGGTTAGCTAAAGCCAAGATTTCTGAGTGGCCCAGCCAAGCCTCAACCCCGGCGAGGAAGGAAGACAGAATGGGAGGGCTTACTCTGGCACCAGATATCTTCCCTTCTGCCCGTCCGCACCCCCACAGGGAATGCAGGAGTTGTTAAATAACAGCCTTTCAAAGAAGAAGCCACTGGGATCTGCACAGGGCTGGGCAACACCCTGTGGATAAGTGAGTAAAGGTCTTAAAAGCCTGAGAAACATAAGCCAGTTTTCTCCAAGAGCAGAACCTACACACAGCTTGGGAGGAAGTGCTAACAAATACGTTTTCGGCAGACGAAAGAGAAGATGCTCGCTTTTCCCCCAAAATGAACGGATGCTACGCAAACTGCTTTTCCTCATTAAAAACTATTGATTTGACTGTGAGCTGGTAACTTAGACATGTACATGGCAAAACTACCGCCCTTTGGGCAATAACAGTGACCATCACAGGACCAGAGACACAGGCCTGCAGGAGCCTTGCTATCGGTGTTAATCTTGATGCTTTGAGGTTGACAAAGTCTTTTTCGTACACCGTTTTATTTAATCTTTGCAACAACCTTGTAGGGAGGTGCTATAAGTCCTCCATTTTAAAGATGGGAAAACTGAGACTCAGAGAATTTCACTGGCCACATCCAGAGTCACATGCCTTTCAACACAAGTTTCTGACCCAGGGCTACACAGGTCCAATCCAGGACTGGAGAGAGTATAAAGATCTCACTGATTGTTTAAATCCAGAAATTCCACAAGACAATTTCAAGCTGAATTGAATTACTTGAGGACATGACCAATCTCACTTGTGTCTTTGTAGCCCTAGTACTTTTTATTTCCTGCTTACAGTAGACACTTAAAAATGCTTACTGGATAAAAGAACACAAAAATAGCGGAAAATGTGGCTTTCAAATCAGTAAGGTCTCCACAAGTTTAACAAGAAGACTAAAAGAAAACGACAAAAAAGAGATATTGGAAATAAGAATCAAAGACTGATACACTGAAACTGAGAAGAGGAAAAGAAGGTCATAGATCATAGTCTTAATGAGCTGAAAGGGACCTTAGGGGCTATTGAATCTAACTCCTTCCTTTTAGGGATTTTAAATATTTAAAAGACTTTCAATTCACACAAGTAGTGGCAGAGACAAAGACTAGAACCCAGCACTCATAAGCCCTTTCAGTTATCAGGGTCAAGATAAAAGGGAGCACCTAAGCCCATTTCACATTTCCCAGAGATACGGGTTATTCTTTCTCTAAGGAATGACATTAAAAACCTATTCAGTTTGGGCAATTATGAAAATTTCTCTATTTTCCAGGTGCTTAAAAGTTGCCTGGATAAAGGGTCTTATAAGTTTAACAAGATTTCTGATTCCCATGATTTAAGTACCCAATTGAAAGATCTTATAGACACCTGTAAGGAATTATTCCTTTAGGAGGAAGAAAAGGCTGCCAAATGTAATAAGCTAAAAACCCATTTGTGTGCTGCACATTCTAGGCCTTGGAAGATCAGAGAACAAAGTAGTCTAATCAAGACGCAGTATTGTAGCAGGAAGCTCATTATAGTTACAACACAGGATAAAACAGGTTACTTTGGGCTATTTCTCAGCCATTTACCCAGTCATGCAAAAATGTTTCAGAGGAACTCCAGATGACATGAGATTACTGTAATCAGCAGTAGCACTGCCTGCATTCAGGTGTTTAATTACATTTTCCAGAAGTGAAAAATGGGATCTTTGGCTAATTAAAAGAACCTGGAGTAGAGTGCAGTAACAGTAGAGAAGAAAATGTTATCATTTGTTAACAGTTGAGAAGAGGCATTTTATGACTGATGAAAGTTTTTCAGTGGCTGTCCATGGTGCTACTGGGGTTCTCTGGACTCTGTCTGATATCAGAGGCCAGTAAAATTGTACCCCTTAGTAGCCTATAGGTGGAAGATCAAAGATTCATAGCTACGAAGATGAAACAGACCTGGAAGGTCACAGTCCTCCTTATCCATCCCCCCCCCCCCATTTTAAAGATGAGTAAACTGAGGTCCAAATAAATGAAGTGACCTGTCAAAGATAAAACACCTAGAAGGAGATCGAAGTAGGATTTGATCTCAGGTATCAAGGCCAAAACAGAACTCTTTTCAATACACAACATTGGTCTTAGTCCTCCAGAGGACTAAAAGGAATTCAGGAAAAGCTTTATGATTCTGTGAACTATTTCTCCATTCATCCTCTCAACTCATTCATACAGGGGTAGCCTCACTTCAGCCACCTACAAGCTATGGGATCATGTGCATATCTCATAAGCTTTACATACCTTAGTCTCCTCATCAGTAAGATAGAACTAACCATACCTATTTCAAAAGGTTATAAGATTCCACTGAGATGTGTGTACACTTGAAAGGGCTACGGAAATGTAAGTTACAGGTATTATTGCTATTCAGTCCTTTCCATGACCACTTCTAATATCTTCATTACCTAGGCTACACCGATTACTTTCTATTTACTTTAAAATGAGGCAAGGCACAAAATTATTTCTGGAATAGAACATATATTGCATTCAATAAGATCTTCATGAGAGCTCTTAAGAAAATTTCCCTCTAAATAATGGCCATAGTTCATAGAAATGGCAATAAGATTAATACTGAATATCAGTAAGTTCAACATGAGAAAACATCCAAGCAAACAGACTGGTCCCACTGTGAAATGGGTTGCCTTGAAAGAAAACGGATTTCCTCTCCCTGGAGAGCTTCAAGTGAAGGTTGGGGATGATGTGGAAACATTTTTGTTCAAGTACAAGTTGGACCTAGTGCCCTTGGGGGGAGTGTCAACTCTGAGATTATACGATATAGAGCTTTCAGAGTTAGCCGCATGGACATTAAAGGATTTGATTACTAATTCTTCGAAGAGAGTCTTTCTCTTCCTGCCAATCTTTCCTCTGTCCTACTTTGGAGATACTTTCTCCTAGAGGTACAAGTATCATTTGGACAAAGATGACTCTCAGATTTATATATCTAGTCCTCAACTCACTTCAGAAACAACATCCCACCTCGAGCACTGCCTGCCAGACCACTCTACCTGGATTAGTAGGCATTTCAAATTCAACACGACCAAAACAGAACATATTACTCTTCCCTCTGCATCTGCCTCTTGCATGTAAACTGCCTTTTTTCCCTACTGCAGATAACACTAGAATTTTACCAAGGCTGGCATCCTTAAAGTAGCTTGAGTGATCTCTAACGCCTTAGCGTTTACATTTGACCAGTTAACCACTCTTGCTGGTTATTGCTTGGGTAATGCAGCCACTACACTAGTCTGGCTTGCTCTCATCCCCTCTCATTTGAACCATTACCAATGCTTCCACACTGTCTAATGGACTGTTTTGGAGCCAAGAAGAGCAGGGTCCAAACCCTAGCTCTGACAACTAACAGGTGTGTGCAGTAGAAAGAAGGCTAGACTGGGGGTCTGAGGGCCTAACTTCCAACTCAGGTTCTTCATTTACTATTTATGACTTCCAGCAAAGAGTCAGGAAAAGCTAATGGGAACATACACACACACACACTCATCATTCCCCAGCCCCAGATTTTCATTTATTTTATTTTAATTTTTTTATTATTTAATATATTTAGTTTTCAGCATTAATTTTCACAGGAGTTTGAATTACAAATTTTCTCCCCATTTCTACCCTCCCCCCCACTCCAAGATGGTGTATATTCTGGTTGTCCTGTTCCCCAGTCAGCCCTCCCTTCTGTCACCCCACTCCCCTCCCATCCCCTTTTCCCTTTCTTTCTTGTAGGGCACGATAAATTTCTATGCCCCGTTGCCTGTGTATCTTATTTTCTAGTTGCATGCAAACACTTTTTTGTTTTTGTTTTTGAACATCTATTTTTTTAAAAGTCTGACTTCCAAATTCTCTCTCCTCTTCCCTTCCCACCCACCCTCCCTAAGAAGGCAAGCAATTCAACATGGGCCACATGCGTAACATTATGTATGAC